>VXBI01011391.1:1234892-1308272 GCA_013397375.1 Toxostoma redivivum
TCGGCCCTGAGTGGGGAGGGTAAAGGGGGGGCCGCTGCCCGGGTTTGAGGTGTTAGATGGAGTCAAATCTTAGTAGGATTCTGGAGGAGGAGGAGAAAATGTTTCTCAGCCTTCCTAGCCTTAAACATGAGACTGGCGTGGAGCTTTCCTCCTGCACGTGTGGCTTCTGCTGGACCCTGCTAGGAACGTGAATAAATCCCCGTGGTTTGTGATACAGACGTTTTCCGTCCGCAGCGTGATAATACAGGGACGTACTAATAAAAAAAAATCAGCAACAGCTTTGCCAAGGGTGCACCTTGCTTCTGACAGGGATTTTGGTTCTGATATTACAGTCTTCTGTCAGAAAGTACATGACCCATGATATTGGTCTCCTGTCTTGAGCTGTTTAACTTTCCTAGAGACCTTGGATTCAGACGCCGCTTTGTTTTCCAGGAAGATTTTCAGTTTCACATAATATGCTGCAGTTCTCAGTCTGGAGGTGAAAACCCAAGCAGTTTTCAACATACCTGAGCATGAAACTTGATTTATTTAATCTGAAGTGACACCATTATTCAATTTAAGATTGTCTCTTGATTTTGAGACTGAGCAGTGTGTTATAACAAAGCTTCATAGAAGTAAATGTGGATTCTGGGCTGTTTTAACCACTCTCTATGGAAGTGTTTACAATTAATTCCAGAGGCAGGTGGTCAAGGAGCTTGATCCTGCTTAATCTTACCTGTGTGATAAGGATCTGTGCAGGGATGAATATTAGCAGTGGGACAAACACTGCAAAGTCAAGCACTTCTGGGTGTGATTGTAGAGGCTGATAGAATTCAGTGGGGAAAAGCAAACTGGGAAATCTTTAAATAAAGACCCCAGTGGAAATGCAGAGCTCTTTTTAATGTTTAGAGTTTTGCATAGGAACAGAGAGAGGAAAGGGGGAGGGAGGGGAAATACGAACTGTCTGGAGCATTTTTAGACCTGTTTTAAGGTTCAGGTACTGAGAATTAAAAGGTGAGATTCTTCACTTTATATTTTTCTGGAGATGTGTCTGAATTTGGGATTGTGAGGAGAGGAGTCAGATGCTTTTCATCCTCTGTTCTCATAGATTTGGGTTGAATTTGGAAGAACAGGGTAGAAGTTAGGGACCAGTGGAATGTTCCCTGTCCATGGCAGAGGGGTTGGGACAAGATGGCCTTCAAGGTCCCTTCCAACCCAAACCATTCTGGGATTCTAACTCCAGGCCTGATTCAAAATCCAATGAAAATGTCAGAGTCCCACAAACTCAAGTGTGCTTTGACACAGGCAAATCTCAGTGCTCATTTCTGCTCATGTTTTTAGCTGGCATGTGATACTAATAGTGGAGGAGTGCACTGCAGGATTTGTTGGCTCCACTTGGAATTCCAAGTGAATTGGAATTCAATTCTTAATTGAATTGCCTTTAACCTACAACTCTGAATGTTTTGGAGCTGCAAGTTTAGGCCATCATCTCTGTCCTCTGTCACAGCCAGGAAAGCTGTTAGCTGGGCATATTTATGCCTTTTGTGTGTTTTGTGTCTTTTTTTACCTGACTTTTGGAGTTAAGAGGTGAGGCACCTTTGTGTGTTGGCTGCATCAACCTTTAGCCATAAGGAAATAAAGCTGGAAGCAAATCTTGGAACAAAAAACTTGCTTTTTTGTCCAGTCAGGAACATGACTGAAAGCTCTGGATCTGTTCTAAACAGTAACAAATATAAACTGTGTGGAAATGATCACATTTATAATGTGTATAGAGACACTCATAGTGCAAACTCTCCCATTCCTGGATTCTTAATCTAAAATTCTAACAGAGGTGCAGGTCCAGCAATGTCACCTGTGCAAACAGCTATATAGAAAATATGAATTGGTTTTTAAATTTTTTCTGTCACTTTGTTTGAATCTGGTAGAAAGAACCCATTGACTCTCAGGAATCCATTTACCACAGTGTGACAGCAACAGAGAGAGATGATTTTAGCTGCTTTTAAAGAAGGAGAAAAGGAAGATTTTCCAGTTAGCTCATAGATGTCAGGGTTGTGATACTACTCATGATTATAAAAAAAGGCAAGAAAATGTTTTGCTGATAAAAGTGGTGATATTTCATTGCCTTTTTTAATTACCAATAGTTTAAAAGCTACAAAAATAGAAGTTATTTTTCCCTTCATTTCTTTCTATTTACTTCAATTTATAGCTCCATTTGTCAAAGTTCTGGTCTGGTGAGAACTTAATTTCACATGAGTGTGTTACATTTGTGAATAAACCAAGTGAATTCCTCACTCCTTCACCAGCTTGGCTTTACATATTTTTTTAAACTTTACTAAAAGAAAGGCAAAATGTGATGTAACTCCTTAAAATTAAGGCTTTGTGAATTTAAAACAAAACTCTCTGTGATATTTTAAATTTAATATTTGGGGCTTAGTCGGTTTTACTATTTAAATATAGTTTAAAGAAGGTTTTTGAGGAATGTATGTAAACAGACTCCTTGAGGGCTGTTAATCCAGACAGTTGCAGTCCTGTGTTAACATTATTGTGAGCAGAGGTAGAAAATGAAATTAATAAACTCCCTTTTTTCCACTTGATAGATGGAAGTATAGAACACAAGCTTAAGGGATAAATGACTTAGAGAAAGACTGAGTCTGTTTTTAGTGCAGTGCACGGCCAAACAAGTGATATTTTTCATCTTCATTGACAAAAACTTGAATTTCCAAGCTCCAGTTTGATCACCTGAGCGTTGCTGTGCTGCCAGATGCCCACACTTGGGAGACTGGAGATGCAAAATCCCTCCTCTGCAACCCTCCTGCAGAGGTGGCCACGCTCTGCTCACACATTTGTCTCTAATCCCACGGTTTAAACCCGACCTTTCTGTTCTGTTCTCCCTCAAAGCTCCCGTGCCTCGTTAAATGTTTGTAGCTCCAGACAGGAGGTGGCTGCATCTCAATGATGCTCAAGTGCCCCCTACATCACCTGCTCACCGGCTCATTAAGCTTGCAAAGCCTTTGGGATTTGGATACACAAACCTTTCCATTCAGGTGGGGTTGCCCAGTCCCTCCTGCTTCCTGTTTGTGTTTAGTAAGACAAAAAGCAGGTGAGGACTTGCCCCAGAGCTGCTGCACCTGTGCAGGGGTTGTTGGGGCAGGTTTCTTACCAAAATAAAAACTTGTGTTCCTGCGGGGCTTCTCTGCCTCCCTGTCCACCTCGAGTCATTTTCAAATTTTCTAGCCAAGTTTTGCCAGGAGGGCTGAGTTTGGAAGAAGCTGATTTCCTGAGTTTTTGGGGAAAATAATGATTGCAAGAAAAAAAAGAGATTCTGCATGTGTCCTAAATCAGAGAGAAGAGCTTTGCCATCCATTCAACCCTTGGGATCAGAAAAACTGTCTGAAGAAAATCTGCCCCTTAATACTCTGACTTAGGGAAATCTCAATGAACACACACAGCTGTGGGACAGAGGTTCCTGGAAAATCATGTTTAAGGAACTGTGTTTAAAAACAAAGGGGGAAAGGCAATTTGTGAACTCCATTCACAGAATCACTGAGGTTGGAAAAGACCTCCACGATCGAGTCCAACCTGTGACTGACCCCACCTTGTCACTGAGTGCCACATCCAGTCATTCCTTGGACACTTCCAGGGATGGGGACTCCAAACCTCCCTGGGCAGCTCTTCCCAGTGCCTGACCACCCCTTCTCTGAAGAAATTCTTCCTGGTGTCCGTCTGACCCTGTCCTGGCACAGCTTGAGGCTGTTCCCTCTCCTGTCCCTGTTCCCTGGAAGCAGAGCCCGACCCCCCTGGCTGTCCCCTCCTGTCAGGAGTTGTGCAGAGCCACAAGGTCCCCCCTGAGCCTCCTTTTCTCCAGGCTGAGCCCCTTTCCAGCTCCCTCAGCCTCTCCTGGTGCTCCAGCCCCTTCTCCAACTCTGTTCCCTTCCCTGCACACGCTCCAGCCTCTCAATGTCCTTGCAGTGAGTGGCCCAGAGCTGGACACAGGATTCAGCAGTGCCCAGCACACAGGGAAGGGTCATGTTCTGAAAGATCCTGAGTAACTCCTCATTCTTCTTCCAGTACTGCCTGTCAGGACATCCAACTTTGCCATGCAACGTGCTCAAGTTCAAATCCACCACCATCATGCTGGACTGTGGGCTGGATATGACGTCTACCCTCAATTTCCTCCCGCTGCCTCTGGTCCAGAGGTGAGTTCTGTGGCCTGTCAGCACTTAGTCTGCATCTTCTTGGGTTGCAGTTGGAATGCTGTGCCTGAAATGGTGTATTGGAAGGAGGGAGGAGATGGGTACAAATGAACAGCATCATCTGATATCATAAATAGACTTTGTTCACTTAAAAATTCTCTTTATCAAAATAACGTCCTTTGGCTCAGTAGACGGAAGACATTTTATGGATTTATTGATTGGTTTTTCTAGATAATTTATTCTAAGCTTCAGTAAAGTATTGCTGCAACTGCTCAGCACAAGTGAGGTCACATATCTGTCATCTTTCTGGCTTCTTCATGCAAGATGAGATAAATGGGTAACTGAGATGGAGTGCGTGGAGCCCAGCAAGTCCTGTTTAACCACCATCTTCTCAGGCTGTTCTTCAGAGCACGGACTAATGCAAAGAAAAACAGCACTTAGCAGCCCTTGTTGGTTGCCTGCATGGCATCATTGTTCCCTTTTAAAAGTTAAATAAATAAAAGGGCAGTGCAGCTGGGCATGGGATTGGAACAGCAGAGAAACAAAAATAGAGTCTAGAACAGAATCCTGAGATCTCCTTTCTATGCCCTGCTACAAAGTTGTATTTCCCCAGGTTTTTAGACTAATTTGGATATTCAGTTAGGGTGACATCTTTTGTGTAAATGGAATAAATGACAAAAATTAGCAGTTGGAAAGGTGGGAATGAGTCACTCTCAGTAATGGGAAGCAGTAGGAGTTTTCTCAAAAGCTGTTTAGTAACTTTGATCCACAAGGAAACAAGTGTGGAACATTCTGGGTTCAGGGAAGACTTGATTGAGAGGGGGAAAATACGATTGGAAAAGGGAGTTTCCTAAGTGACCTGGTTAGGTCAAAGCAGTTTGTCCAGCACTTCCTATGATTTGTTATTTTTTGGAAAGTAGAGGAAAGGAATAGACAATGTGTGCATTGTTCTGCAAGAACGTGGAGTTCAGGATCTGCTGTAGAGAGGCAACAGATGCCCTCAGAGGGATCAGTGTGAAAGTTAATTTTTGTCCCATTCAATAATGCAACTGCTGACTGCTACAACTGGTGCAGTAATGGATTTTGAACAGATCCAGCAAATTTTGGAAATCCAGGTACAGACAGAATTGCCTTGCATTTGCTTTCTCCCACCACCCCCCCCAAAAAAAAAGGAAATTGAGAGAGGAAAAAGTAGCAAAAAGAGGTGATTGAACAAAGGCTTAAGAGGTTCTTTAGAGCAGCAGGAATCAGCCTTCCCCTGGGATGTGGCAGCTTTGTCTGCTGATAGCAGACCCTGGGAATGAACAGCCAAATTGCAGGTCACAACCTGGAATTCCCCAAGCACCTCCAGAATGTCGGCACTAGAATGACTCAAACTCAATAAGAGAGGATGTCAGATTTGACCCCTGATGGCCCAGCGGAATCGGAGCAAACACTTGGATTTAAATCCAATCAATCTTGTCGGTGAGGTGACTGAACACCCCTTAGAGCAAGGATTGCCCTGAGCACATGGACTTGGGCAAGTAATTGATCCCCTCTGCAAACGAGGTGTCCTGCAGAGAGTTGTGGAAATAAGTTAGAAATGTGAGGAGGAATGTGGCTGCCACTGCAAAGTTCTTATCTCTGTAGTACTCACAGTTGTACCATTAGAGATTAGGAGTCCATTACTGTGATGTCCAAACACCTCTGAAATTCAAATGTGTGTTATCAACATAACATGGGGTGACAGAGAGCTGACATTGTCATCAGATGCCAGGTAAGGTGACAGGAAGGACTGACTGCCTGAGGAATTTGAACACAGGTCTGTCAGATCTGGGGTTCTCATCAGCTGTGTCCTCTCAGAATCGGATGTGCTTATTGGAGATGGGTGTGAGTGAGACCTTAACCCGAGAGGAGCCATGTTTCTGCTGTCTTTAAGCAGAGATTCCAGCAGGCTCCATGAACTCCTTGGATTCTGCACATCTCAGTATGTGGTCTGCAAAGCTGTCCAAATGTGTGATAGTACAGAAGATCTTTGCTACACAGCTCAGTCCTGTGTTGTACCTGGCATGGGACTCTCCTTGAGCAAATATTTTTGAGAGCCTGTGCTTTAATCTGTAAGAGGGGAAAGTGCTGCAGTGTTTGTGGCATTAAAGGGTCTGGGCATTTTTTAGAGCTCTTTGCTCTTCAAAGAAATGCCTGTGCAAAGGTATTTAGATTCCCCCTTGCCCTGGAAATGGCATTCCCTGTTCCATGGAGCATGTGCAGAGCACCTGCAGCTGCCCAATTCTTTATGCTCTAGTACTTTAAAGGAGGTTTGTCAAATGGAGTTTTCTCCCCTGTACCAAAGTCAAATGCAAAACGGTGAAATGAACATGTGGGAAGCTCTTAACCTTTCCTGTCTAGCCATGACACACTTGTTCACATTATTTATGGGACAGTTCCAGCTATTTTGGATTAATCAATCACTCTATTACAATGTCACAACTATGTCAGGAGGAGCTGTGTTGCTTCTTGGCTTCAAGGTAAAGAGTCCTTTCTGTCCTGTGTTGCTTGTTCTGCTTTCAGCCACACACAAGACACACCTGCTCATTTTGCCTCCCCTGACTCTTCACTCCTCAGTGGATGCCAGTTTAGTACAAGTTTAGTGCTCTTTTATCATGAATAAAGCAAAACTCTTGCTAGGTTAAATTATGGGGAGTAGGACAAGTAAAGTTTATTCTTCTCTGCCTCGTGCTGCTGAAACCACAGCTGGATCTAGGGATTTGCAAGGCACAAGCCACTGACCTGACCTTGTGCTGGTGTTGAGACATTGGACTGGAGCCCTCGAGGTGGCACTTCCAGCCAAGGTTCCTGTCCTCTCCTCCTCCTGTATCTGTCAGAGCTGTTGGATATCAGAATGGTTTGTTCTTGCTTTTTCCAGAACTCTTTTTAGACTCACTGCACCAGTTCTCCTCAGCCCCCTCAGTCTCCAAATTACTGCTCCTAAATTGTGCTTTTGAACAATCCACTGGGGAGCCCATTTAGCCACTTCATCTTTTCTATCATCAGACTTCTTCAGCCTTGCTCTTTATCCTCAGAAGGGAATTGCCCTTTTCTGGCACAGCTTCTCCATGACAGATCCTTCTGCTCTCACCCCTTACCCTCTGCCTTCACTCCTTGACTCTTGGATTTCCCCTTTTCCTTCCTTGTGACTTACTGGAGTGTCAGAATTTGTTCTTTTATACTGCTGTTAGTCTGAGCACAGCATTCCTCCCAGCCCTTGAATCACTTCCTATTTTCAAGATGCTCAATTTGAAGGCCCTATTAGGATATAACCATGCTTGTCTGTAGAGCTTAGTGCACAGCACTTACAGAATGCATTGCAAGCAGGTTCTGTGTCCAAATCTGAAGTTGTTGCAGGGTTTAGTTTCAGGTGGGTTCAATTCTCTTGTTTACTCAATGTTTTTTTTTTTTTAATTTGTGTAAATAAATATCAGTCTGGGCAGAGATTGTGTTTAGAGCTAAATTGTAGGCTCACACAAAAATCAGATGTCACTGTGAAATACAAGTAAGTCTCTCAGTTATGGTATCAAGAAATGCTGCAGCCATTGTTGCTGTAAACTCAAAATTACAATGTCTATCTTGAAATTCCTTTATTGGCATTTGAAACAATGTAAAAAGGGGCTCTGCTGTTGCATAGAACTTGCAGTTCACAGCAAAGCCTCCCTGCCCCTGTGTCCTGTACAGCTGTTGGTGTGGGTCTTTGGGGTGACACCCAGGCACAAAACCATGGTTTATGTGGATATGAAATCCCAGTCTGTGTCTATAAATGACTTAGTCCAGAGCATCAGTCTTTCCCTGCCACGGCTGATGGGAATATTTGTCTCTTGTCCTCTGTCCCACAGTTTTATAGTGCTTTTGTGTTGTTTTGAGCACAGTGTTTGTTGCTGCCCTAACTTCTGTTTATTCATCCAGTTTCACCACAGGGAACTCAGCAGCACTGAGCCTTTTTAAAATCTTCACCATAAATGACTAAAAATTCCCTGCATGCCTCATCCTCTTATTTCTTTTTACTTATAAGTGTCATCATCATGATTTGTAAAAGTCATTTTGGTGAACACTTAACCACAGTGAAAGTGTCTGTCTGTTTTATTGGGACTGTTACTTCCCTGGGACAGAAATGGTGTTCTCTGCCTGTTTGACACCAACTAGAAGCTCTGTGCTTAGCCACTGATAATAATTCAGTTCATATTGCAGTAATTTTTCTTCTTTCTTTCCACAGCCCCAGGCTGTCCAAACTTCCTGGTTGGGTTTTGAAAGATGGAAGCACATTTCTGGACAAGGTACTGGAGTGATGGTTGGAATTTTCTTGCCATGCAAAAAGCCACCTGACAGGTTGGGAGCTGGTGCTGCAGGAGCAGTGTTCCACGCTGACTCATCCCAAAGGTTTCTCTGTGTACCTTTACCAGCCAGGATGCCCTTGCAGAGCAGAACATTTCGAAACAAAATGCTAATAGCAACTCTCAGGCTTCAGAGGTAGCCTAGATTATAAAAAAATCCACTTAAAATGCACAAGTTGTCAGTGTGAATATTTTTGTATTTCATGGAGCTCCATAAATAATAGTGCTCGCCTTCTTAGTGTGTCTTTTATTCCACAGTCTCACTCTTCTGACTCTGAGGCTTCAGAGCATGCCTGTAAATGAGGCTGGTTTCCCTTTTTCAGGCAGAACTATGAGAAAGGCAATGGTTTGCCTATGGGAGGTCTCTCAGAGAGGAAAAGCATGGCTTTGGCCTCTGAAATCAACATGTGTTCTGCTGCTGGACATAGCAGGGAGGATATTATCTCCAGCTTCCTGATTCTAAGACATAGAACTTCCTCAGCAACATGAGAGACACAGATTTGCTCTTTTTTCCCCTTCTTTTCATTCCATCAGTTTTGGAGGTAGAATTTATCTGAGGCTTCAACCAAAACTTGGCACTGCAGCAGCCAGCTTGATCTGCCATAGGGGAACAATGAACACAAAAATATGTCAGAAGTTAGTAAAATAGGCAGATACATTTCAAATGTGGGCAGCAATAGGTACCAGTGCAGAAAATGCTTAATGCACTGTTCTCTGACTATGGGAACATTAAAGGAAACAGTGATAATAGTTGCTTTTGTAGGGGACTTTGAGGTGGACAAAATGGATTGATCTGATTTTTACAGACAAGGGAGCTGAAGATCATAGATTAAAGACCCGATTTTTCTTCTCATTGGAGACAAAAGAAACTGTGCAGGCAGCATTTCTGTTGGTAAAATAGTAACAGCTCTATTCAGAGCACTTGCTAACTGGCAATTGCGTGGCTGCAAAGGCTCAGGGACAGAAATGGAGTTGCTCAGTTTGAATTCCCTGGAATTTGTGTCTCCTGAACCTCAGCTTTGGTGTCAGAGCTTTGGGCTCCAAAGAATGGATAGACTGTCACTGTAGTTTTATTTGGAATATATTTAAATTTCTGGGATGCTGCTGCTGCAGTGTGTGCTCAGGAGAAACTTCCAAACTCACACAGTGGCAATGAAAATCATGTTAAAAATTCAAAGGCAGCATCTCTTAACTTCACCTTGACCACTGTAAGTGCTTGGAATGGTAAATTCTTTGACCCATGCTGGAAAAAGGCAAGGGAAGGAGTCAAAGGGGGATGTTTTATCATGTGGGGTGGACATTCCTGTTACAGCACTCAGTTATAAAACTTCAGTCCTGGAGAGGCATTGAAATGTGCTGTGATCTACTTTTAATCATTTTGAACTCCCTTGAGATGAGGTTAGGAGACTTCTGCCACTAGATGTAATTGCTCATTCGTTATTAGTTGGCAGGTGCACTGTAATTATTAAGAATTGGATTCAATCTTTAATTCTGCCAGTGTGAAGCTGGCTGAGACCACTTGCTTTGGGACAGGAGAGAAGGCAGGGTGGGTGGTAGGGAGCCTGTGAGTTATAGGAGTTAAATTGGGAATATTTTTGTTCCACCCTGAAGAACGTGACTTTTCATGTGACAAAAGTTTTTGATGCCTTGAAAAAGAGGAAGAAAATAGGGGAAAGAGTTTAACAAAAAGTGCCACGTAAAGATTAGATCCCCAAAAGTTGTTTCATCAGATACTCTTGAGACAGTGGCTATAAATTGTATTTAGATTCTATAAGACAGAAGAGGCTGGATATTATTTGGAACCAAAAGAAAATTCCAAACTTGCCTTCCTGGTGGTTACCAGGACTNTTATTATTATTATATTCCTGCTAATTTATTAATACTCAGTAAATAATACTGCTAAAACTCTGTGTTGTTAAGGTGCCTCCAGGCTGTAGACACTGGAAAAAGGATGGAAACAGCCCTTTTCAACTGTGATTTTGGGAGGCATGGAAGGTCTCCTTGAGCAAATATCTGACACAAGAATAAAACTGAGCTGTCCCTTGTTGTGGGCTTTTCAAAGACAACTTGATCTAGATGAGGACAGGGTGTGAGGGCAAGGAAAGCTGCTTGTGTCTAACCACAAGTGGAGCTCCCTGGAGAGCCAGCTGTGGTTAAGCCAGGTTGGATTCTGCTGGGCTGCACTTCTGCCAGCAGCACTTTCAGGTTAAAAACTTTTACAGCCTCTTTGAAGGAAGAACTGGACCTTCATATCCACAGGCATGGCTGCAAGTGGCTGCTCAAGCTGGTTTTTACTGGAATTTCTGGATTTAAAAAAAAGCAAGCAAGNTTCTCTGCCTGTTTGACACCAACTAGAAGCTCTGTGCTTAGCCACTGATAATAATTCAGTTCATATTGCAGTAATTTTTCTTCTTTCTTTCCACAGCCCCAGGCTGTCCAAACTTCCTGGTTGGGTTTTGAAAGATGGAAGCACATTTCTGGACAAGGTACTGGAGTGATGGTTGGAATTTTCTTGCCATGCAAAAAGCCACCTGACAGGTTGGGAGCTGGTGCTGCAGGAGCAGTGTTCCACGCTGACTCATCCCAAAGGTTTCTCTGTGTACCTTTACCAGCCAGGATGCCCTTGCAGAGCAGAACATTTCGAAACAAAATGCTAATAGCAACTCTCAGGCTTCAGAGGTAGCCTAGATTATAAAAAAATCCACTTAAAATGCACAAGTTGTCAGTGTGAATATTTTTGTATTTCATGGAGCTCCATAAATAATAGTGCTCGCCTTCTTAGTGTGTCTTTTATTCCACAGTCTCACTCTTCTGACTCTGAGGCTTCAGAGCATGCCTGTAAATGAGGCTGGTTTCCCTTTTTCAGGCAGAACTATGAGAAAGGCAATGGTTTGCCTATGGGAGGTCTCTCAGAGAGGAAAAGCATGGCTTTGGCCTCTGAAATCAACATGTGTTCTGCTGCTGGACATAGCAGGGAGGATATTATCTCCAGCTTCCTGATTCTAAGACATAGAACTTCCTCAGCAACATGAGAGACACAGATTTGCTCTTTTTTCCCCTTCTTTTCATTCCATCAGTTTTGGAGGTAGAATTTATCTGAGGCTTCAACCAAAACTTGGCACTGCAGCAGCCAGCTTGATCTGCCATAGGGGAACAATGAACACAAAAATATGTCAGAAGTTAGTAAAATAGGCAGATACATTTCAAATGTGGGCAGCAATAGGTACCAGTGCAGAAAATGCTTAATGCACTGTTCTCTGACTATGGGAACATTAAAGGAAACAGTGATAATAGTTGCTTTTGTAGGGGACTTTGAGGTGGACAAAATGGATTGATCTGATTTTTACAGACAAGGGAGCTGAAGATCATAGATTAAAGACCCGATTTTTCTTCTCATTGGAGACAAAAGAAACTGTGCAGGCAGCATTTCTGTTGGTAAAATAGTAACAGCTCTATTCAGAGCACTTGCTAACTGGCAATTGCGTGGCTGCAAAGGCTCAGGGACAGAAATGGAGTTGCTCAGTTTGAATTCCCTGGAATTTGTGTCTCCTGAACCTCAGCTTTGGTGTCAGAGCTTTGGGCTCCAAAGAATGGATAGACTGTCACTGTAGTTTTATTTGGAATATATTTAAATTTCTGGGATGCTGCTGCTGCAGTGTGTGCTCAGGAGAAACTTCCAAACTCACACAGTGGCAATGAAAATCATGTTAAAAATTCAAAGGCAGCATCTCTTAACTTCACCTTGACCACTGTAAGTGCTTGGAATGGTAAATTCTTTGACCCATGCTGGAAAAAGGCAAGGGAAGGAGTCAAAGGGGGATGTTTTATCATGTGGGGTGGACATTCCTGTTACAGCACTCAGTTATAAAACTTCAGTCCTGGAGAGGCATTGAAATGTGCTGTGATCTACTTTTAATCATTTTGAACTCCCTTGAGATGAGGTTAGGAGACTTCTGCCACTAGATGTAATTGCTCATTCGTTATTAGTTGGCAGGTGCACTGTAATTATTAAGAATTGGATTCAATCTTTAATTCTGCCAGTGTGAAGCTGGCTGAGACCACTTGCTTTGGGACAGGAGAGAAGGCAGGGTGGGTGGTAGGGAGCCTGTGAGTTATAGGAGTTAAATTGGGAATATTTTTGTTCCACCCTGAAGAACGTGACTTTTCATGTGACAAAAGTTTTTGATGCCTTGAAAAAGAGGAAGAAAATAGGGGAAAGAGTTTAACAAAAAGTGCCACGTAAAGATTAGATCCCCAAAAGTTGTTTCATCAGATACTCTTGAGACAGTGGCTATAAATTGTATTTAGATTCTATAAGACAGAAGAGGCTGGATATTATTTGGAACCAAAAGAAAATTCCAAACTTGCCTTCCTGGTGGTTACCAGGACTCTTTCTTTACCTACCAGAGTGTTCTCTGTCCTTCCCAAGGAGGATTTGATCCCTTCAGGTACCAAGCATCCTCATCTGGCATGAAAACAATTTCAGCAGATCTGCCTGCACCAAATTGTTTCTATAAGGAGGATAAATGTCCTGTAGTAATGGGCTGGAAATCACCTGTGATAAAGAAAATGTCTGGAAAATCCAAAATATGCCTCCTTGGAGTAACACTGTGTTGTATTTTTGCTTCTCCTCTGTTGGTGTGGTTTTTGACAGGAGCTGAAGGAGTGCTCTGGCCATGTGTTTGTAGACTCTGTGCCTGAGTTCTGCTTACCAGAGGTGAGTTTGTTCAAAGCCTCACTGAAAGATCTGACTCCATTCAATCACATGGGAGAAACTTGTTTAAAAAAGTATTATTATTATTATTATTATTATATTCCTGCTAATTTATTAATACTCAGTAAATAATACTGCTAAAACTCTGTGTTGTTAAGGTGCCTCCAGGCTGTAGACACTGGAAAAAGGATGGAAACAGCCCTTTTCAACTGTGATTTTGGGAGGCATGGAAGGTCTCCTTGAGCAAATATCTGACACAAGAATAAAACTGAGCTGTCCCTTGTTGTGGGCTTTTCAAAGACAACTTGATCTAGATGAGGACAGGGTGTGAGGGCAAGGAAAGCTGCTTGTGTCTAACCACAAGTGGAGCTCCCTGGAGAGCCAGCTGTGGTTAAGCCAGGTTGGATTCTGCTGGGCTGCACTTCTGCCAGCAGCACTTTCAGGTTAAAAACTTTTACAGCCTCTTTGAAGGAAGAACTGGACCTTCATATCCACAGGCATGGCTGCAAGTGGCTGCTCAAGCTGGTTTTTACTGGAATTTCTGGATTTAAAAAAAAGCAAGCAAGACTATTGAAGATGTTTGGTTTACTTGGGAGTCACCTGATGGATCAAGGAAGTGCTGTAGGAGAAATAAAGATGTAGAAAGCTGAGCAGAGAGAGGTGGGGATGAATGATGGAGAGTAGCATGGGAATAGTATCCCTTTCCTCAGTGTGTTCAGAGTGTGATAACATCAGTTCTTTCATTTCCTGGTGGGATATTTTCTCTGTCTTTCATTGCTTTTGGGCAGCAATTTTTTTTTCCTTTCTGCCTGACCTTGCAGACAGGAAGCACAAAACACTCCTGGAAGGTGCTGTCAGCTTGCTGAGGTTCTGGCAATATTGTTCCCGTGTGTGGATCCCATGGAACTCACCTCTGACATCACTCTTGTCATCTTGATTCTTCCAAACAAATTGGCAGCTCTGGTACTGGTTTTGGCAAGTGGTTCCAACAGATTATAACCATTCCAACCCAGCTGGAATTGTCATAATCCAATCACATAAAAACAAAAAAAGACCAGCCCAAAACCATAATAATTCTGGGTTCTTGGGAGCCTTTTGGTTACTGTCCTGTGAAACTGAGGGATGTGGGAAGCATCTGTGTGTGTAGCAAGTGCCATTATGGCCCAGATCTTGTTTAGGACAGGGTTTATGTACTAGATTCTCTTTGGAATTATTATCTGCTGGGGTTTAAGGTGCTTTAGACAGAATTTCTGGCTACTTTGGGCTGGATAATACCCACATGTGTAGCTCTAAATACGACAGACAGGGAGTCACTGCTTCATTTTACTCCAGTTACCTCTGCTCGAAGCTGCTTCCCAGCAGCCCACCCTACAGCCAGAAGATGGCAACCAGCTGCACATCACCATTGCAGGGACTTTAAAAATGGCCTCTCAGATGATTCCCAAAATTCCCAGCACATGCCCCATCCCCTCCATGAACACTAGGCAGAGATCTGCTGTGATATCCAGCTCACACCTTAAGCTCGCCTGTCTGCAGGAGGTTCAGGAGTCATGGCCAGCTGCAAGCAGAGTGGAAATGTTGCTGCTGTTTGGCAGCACAGGATAAGAGGGAGCTTGTGTGAAAGAAGCTTTTACTTTGTCTCCTTCCTTGCCTCTTCTTTTGAAGAAACTTGTCTGCAGAAGCAGTTAGCCAGAGAATCTCGGTATTGGTTCCAGAGCACCATTGCCAAAGCAAGCCAAGATTTGGATCTAATCCAGCAGCCACAAGGTGATAAGAGGCTGTCTCTGCTGCTGAGTACTCTCACACATGTCAGAGTGCAGGGTGCAGCCCGCTCTTTGCTTGGCAACCTTCTGCTCTCACTTCACATGCAAGAAACATTTTTAAGCTTCTTCAGCTCAAAGGCACTTTAGTGAGATCTCCACAAGCCCCAGGGAAGATTTCACTTTGTTTTGGTTTTGACACCCTTTTCATCCTATCAGTAAATGCTTCTAGGGTGCTGAGATGTGGATTGCTTAAGGCTGGAAAGTGCTGGTGTGTATCCTCCTGATGGCTCTCCTGGGCTGAGATTCAGCTTAGGGCTGGAGCCCCTCTGCTCTGGAGCCAGGCTGAGAGCTGGGGGTGTTCACCTGGAGAAGGATCCAGGGAGAGTTCAGAGCCCCTTCCAGAGCCTAAAGGGGCTCCAGGAGAGCTGGAGAGGGACTGGGGACAAGGGATGGGCAGTGACAGGGAATGGATTCCCACTGCCAGAGGGCAGGGATGGATGGGATATTGGGAAGGAATTGTTCCCTGTGAGGGTGGTGAGGCCCTGGCACAGGGTGCCCAGAGAAGCTGTGGCTGCCCCTGAATCCTTGGAAATGTCCAAGGCCAGGTTGGACAGGGCTTGGATCAGCTTGGGATAGTGCAAGATGTCCCTATGTGGAACAAGTTGATCTTTAAGGGCTTTCCCATCCAAACCAGTCCAGAATTTGATCCTGTACAGTCTGGACCCAGCTGAAAACCAAGGCATGGACAATCCAAGCTTTGGCAGGAGCAGCATCAGCAGATGCTTCGATACCTTGCAGGGAGAGTGTTCTGCCTGAAGCCCAGGAAGATGAAAGGTGCCCTGCCATGGAGCTGAGGATGTTTCACCTCCTGCTCTCAGCTCGGAGATCATTGCTCCAACATCAGCTGTGATCATGGATTGAAACCATGAGTGCTTAGGAGGAGTTAAGCAGCTTGTCACCAGAGCAGTGTGTCAGCCCTCTGCAAAGCAGAGTGACCTACTTTCTTGCCTTTTTTATTCAAATTGCTGGACCAAGCCTTGTAATCAGATAATATGTGCTTGATGAGTGTTGAATTCCATTAGCTGCTCTATAATAACTGAGTAAGAGGTCAGTAATCTTGTAAATTTCTGACTTGACACCATTTGTGTTACAGCATTACCAGTAAATATTTCTAATTAAAATTCTTTTAACAATGTGTGAAATCTTCTTTCACTCTCAGAACTCTTGTCTAAACTGTCACATCAAAATGAATTAGGCCCACCCATCCATTTTGTTGTATCCTGTGAATGGGGTTTATCTCCTGCTATAGAAAATGTGAATGATAAACATGCCAAGCATTTACTTTGGGAAAATAGAAGAATTATTTTTAAGCATATGAATAAATACAATCTTCCTTCATCTCTTTCTTGGGGTACAATATGATGTGCTGCATAAAAAAATACAAGATACCTGAAATCACTGCTGTAGAAGTTTTGGTTTCTCTTCCTCCCTAAGGAGGTGTACACATCAGTTCTTTGATAAAAATAAAATAATCATGGATCTCATAAAAGCAGCCATTTCATCACCTGAAAGACAGAAAAACCCAGGACATGGTTTCCTTTGCAGGTTGGAGAATGCAATAATTTTAGGGGACTTTTAAAATAAGTCTTGTTAATTTAAAGGCAACATTAATCTTTGCCACAGCTGAGACATGCTTTTATAAACCAGTAACATTTCTGCAATAAAGTTTGAAAAAACAGAATAAGAAGTTTTTCTGCCATTTATTAAACTGCATGAAAGGGTTACAAGTTGCTTATCTCTTTGCTCTGTTTTCAGACTGAACTGCTTGACCTCTCCACAGTGGATGTAATCTTGATCTCCAACTATCACTGCATGATGGCACTGCCCTACATCACAGAGTACACAGGATTCACTGGAACAGTTTATGCCACCGAGCCCACTGTTCAAATTGGCAGGTAAAAAACTCTGTCATATTCTCTGCTCCTCTTTCATCACTGCTGAGGAGAAGGTGTAAAGGACAATGTGGGGAGAGGAGGAGTGGTGTCTAATGTTCCCAAGAGGCTTTCAGGCAGGAGCTGAATGCCAGCCAAGTCCTTAGTGCTGCAAATGTGTTAACTCCATGTTTCCCAACCTCTGGAATCATCAACATTTCCAGCAGGTGCTTTGTGTTGAGTCCAGGCCATAGATGTGGGACAGTGGAATTTGAGTGGGCTGAGACACCTCAGTAATTGCTATATAGGTGACTTCAGACCTTCAAAAACCATGGATCAAAGAGCTCTCCTGCTCTTCTCTGTTCCCCTTAACCAAAAGGAGTCTTCCCAGAGAGAAAACTGGACTTGTTCCCCACAGAAGCTATGGCTGCCCCATCACTGGAAGTGTTCAAGGCCAGGTTGGAGGGGATAGTGCCTCCAGCTATCCAGCTGGGATAATGGAAGGTGTCCCTGCATGTGGCAGGGGGTGGAACTAAACGATCCTCAAGGTCCCTTCCAACCCAAACCATTCTAGGATTTTATGACTCCATATAATCACACTTCCCTCCACTCCATGGAAAGGAATTCAAGCTGACTTCATCTCAAATGACAGCTGAGCTACATGAGCTCTGAACTCCAGAGAGAAGCTCTAAGAAAAATGGCAGAAATAGGAGACTGAAGTAGAAAGATATGACAGTGCAGTCAAAACCAGAATAATCATCAAACTTGCCAGTCTATTTTTACAAAATTGTCTTGTTGATTGGATGGGTCAACACCAAATTCTGCAGGTTTGGTGAGGCCTAACTGGAACTGAGATCTGTTCCTCTCTGCTGCAGAGCTGCCACATTCAGTAATTAGGAGCCAGATTAGGCCCTCCTATCTGGACTACTCTGTTAACACTTTGGGGCAGGGATCTTTGTCCACTGAGGGTCCTGTGCAAACTTCCCATGCCAGAGTAATTCCCCCATTGTGTGAAAACAAACAGAAGCTGAAGCCCTTGCAGGTGAAAGGAATTGTGTATATATGAATGAGTAGTAGACCTCAGGGCTTTGCTGGTCCAGAGCTGGAGATAACAAGCACACTCTTGTGGGAGAGTGCACTGGTGTGGTTCTCCCCATCCCAAGTAATTCCAGATGCTGTCCTTCTGCTCCAAACTTCAAGGGAAAGCCTGCATACAATTACAAATGCTGTTTGGTTTTGGGAAATCTGCAGTGACAATTTTCAACGCTTGACACTTTTTCCTGTCTCAAATATGTGTTGGCAGATGTGGAGAGTTCACTCTGACAGCATGCTTGATTTCCCTAAGTGATAAACAGGCATCAGCTGAGGAGTTTTTGTTGTGTGTTTTGTCTCATTACATATCACAAGCAGTCAGTAATGTTGAAATTATCTTGCACTTTCCAAATAGCCCATAACCCAGTGGGCCAGATCCACCTCTGTTGCAAGCAGATGGAATTGGAAACACTCTGTGGAGAAACAGGGGCAGTGCTGGAAATGGCCTCTGTGGGAAGAGCCCCACAATTTCTATGGTATTTTGGAAAGATTTGGGCCAAAGTTCTCTCCTGTGTGAGAGGAGGCAGTGCTAATTTAGGTTTGATTTGTGTTTTCAGGCTCCTCATGGAAGAGCTGGTGAATTCCATTGAACGCGTGCCAAAGGCTCAGTCTGCCTCCATGTGGAAGAACAAGGAGGTGCAAAGGTAAGCAGGAAGTCCCAGGAAAGGTGATTGTCCCAAAGCACCAGAGTTTGGGAGTCTCTGTGAGGATGGCTCAGCTCCCACCATTTGAGATTTGCTGCTGTGACTCCTTGGGTCGATTCTTTCTTTAATAATTTTTGCACATTGTGGGTTTTGGCAACCTCACAAATTTCTTTCTTGGAGGACTTGGTAACAGCAAAGCCTCACGCAGTTCAGTTCCATGATGGTAGCTAAAACCAGCAGATTTTGGTATTAACATCATAAAAAGTTATTGAAATGAACAGGCTATTTAAATTTAATGATACTGTGTTGGAATAATTTAAATTTAAATTGTATTTACATTCATGTTTGCTGACATAGTAAGAAAGTCAAGACACAGCTGTTGGAGGTCACTGGTGTTACCTTTCTTCCTATCTTCTTTTACACCTGAACAACAGAGGTGAGCTTTTTGGCTTTCCAAAGCTTAAAAGCAAATTAAAATCTGAATAAAGAAGGTTATTTGGAAGCACCATGTCCATTTTTCCAGCTATACATCAAAACAAGATGCTCAGAGTTTTGAAAGCCTATGGAATCTAAAAATCATCCATACAGTTTACTAATTGCAGCTGATGCTTTCCTTGGGAATAAAAACAATTTTAGGTGCACAAGATGTTCCTTGGAGGAGACAGTTTTGTTTTTAGCACATTTTAAAGATAGGGTTGGTTGATTAAAAAGTTATTTTTAAAAGCTGCTTTGTGCATTTTAAATTGATCTCCCATTTTATACTCCTAATTCTTAAGATGGCTTGATTTAGAAGCTTCCTAAAAGTGAATTATTTCTTACATTGAAAGAGTAGTCTTAATATTTTCCAATATCACAAAGCAAAAATTAAAAATCCAAATCACCACAGTTTTAGTTGTATATTATGTTCCCCTGCTGCATTTAGGAGCAGTCTTTACACTGTAACTCTCATTCTTCTGAAGAAGACAAGCAGATGTCAACTCAGATGTAAAGCAAAGCTAAATACACTTAAGTTCAGCAGGATTTCCAGAATAGTGGGTTTTTTTTTTTTTAATTTTGGGGTCCACTGGACTGCCCAGATCCACTGCTGAAGCTCCCAGTGTGTGGAGAGAGAGGACTGGAGCCATTATTCCTGTCACAGCAGGCATGTTTTGTATGCACGGCTCAAAGGAGGATCATATATCTTGCAGCTCATATAATGTCACTTTCCTGGTGGTCGTATTTTAGCAAAAGTGCTGCCTGGCACTTTGCATGCTGCTGATTATTCCAGAGGAGAACACAGAGATGGAGTCTTTGTTTTTATTCAGTCTTCTTCTGCTGTAGAAGACTGGAACTGGGATGTCCCCCAGCAATTCATAGAAAATTCATAATTCCATCCTGTAGCTGTTGGAAAGGGGTAGCAGGGAGGTGGCAACTACTAAACAGCTGTTTAATAGCATAAATTTGTGTATAATAATCTCTGCTGGTATGAACCAGTGTTGTCTTTGAGCTGGAACAAGGGGACAAATGTGAACTTTCTCTCCACCTCTGCACCACCTGTGCCCTGAGTTTTCCCCTTCACCTCCCTGTGCATCTGTAAAACAGAGCTCCCATCCAGCACAGAGGGCACACGGGGACTTTAATTAATGTTTGCAAAGTGTTTTGAGATGCCTGGTGACAAGTGTCACGCAGGCGTGAATGGAGCTGATTATTAGAGCAAAACATCCACTGATCCCCAGATTAGCACCTGGCTAATGGCACATGCAGGCTTGGACTGACATCCGTTACTTAAGAAAATGTGATCTTGATGAATTGGGGTTTTTTTTTTCTTACTTGGCTGTTGCTAGAACAGAATACTTATTACTTCTGAGTCTAACTTTAATTTTTCAGGCTGATCAATCCCCATTACTGCTTTACAGTTCAGCTAGTTCTACTCCAAACAGTTAGTATAAAACACAAAGTATTATCATCTTCATTAGATAAAGCACTGGAGCATTTTAAATGCAAATACTGTATAAAATATAATAAGTTCATTATAGTGGTTTACATTTTTCCATTATCAGATCCAGTCTGAACTAATTGCTTAGCCAGTTTTATTGGGTTTTATTTCAAGTGAGCAGTCTCGTGGAAGTTCAGCAGATGTCAGCCAGGATATCTTTCACACTGATTGGGATTCAGGGGCTAAAGAGGAAGTTTGCCTTATGAAAAGCACTTTGTTGACTTCTTGTTTGATGGTTTCCTATATCATTTAAAGTGTTTGAAACAGGCTGTTTCCCAAGGCTGAGCAAGGCACAAGAGAGGCCGTGGCCTGATGTAGTTTGGTACTGCCATCCTCCTCTCCCTTCAAACAATTCTGGGATTTTATGTCATACATTAAATGTCACCCTTTGCATTGACCAGGAAGAACTGTCTCTGTGCAGATCCCAGGGAAGAATACAAATCCCTGAGATTTTTAAGTGTGAATTTTGTATCCTCAACCGTGTGGATTCATGGTACCTCCCTGTTTGTGGCTGTCCCAGCAGCTGCCCTCATATGACTGGTTGTTTTGAGATGTTGTCATGGTGGCAGTAGATTTACTCCAGACCACAGAATTTCCTCTGGTAACTCTGTAGGGAATTTAGAAGTGAGATGACAGACTGAATGCTGACAGGGGCATATCTGAGGGACCAGCACCTCGTTGCCACTCAGCTTCATGAAACCACTGGAGACTGGTGTCACTGGTCTCTGCCAGGGATCAGAGTATTTTCAGTGTAGCCCCAGTCAAGGCTAAGAGAAACTTCCTTCAGTCACCAAGGACAATTCCCCACTTTCTCCATTACCTGGAGAAACATTTTCCTCTTCCCAGAAGAGAAGCTCCTGAAAGCATCCAACACTAAATGCTTCTTATGGTAGGTTAAAGGCTTTTACAGGCAATTTGCTTCAGTGCAGTGGTGGACAACTCTCCACATTGTGTGGCCTTTTGTTGCTTATGACTTCCCAAAAAAGACCTTGAAGGCTTTGTTTGTTTCCTGAAGCACAGGGTGCTTTCAGCCAGCGTCTGCTGGAATTACAGTTATCGTTCTGGACCTGTGCTGTGGTCTTGGCAAGAGCTGCCCTTAATCCTTTCTTCAGTATCTTAAATTATGGAGGAGTTCACTGACCTAGTAGATATAACAATAAATTAAATTCCTTTAAACAAATTGATCAAAGAAACTTGACCAATTTCCATAAATCTTTGGAAATTGGTTTGAATTAGCCTTTGATTTAGCATTGGTTTAATATACAAAAAAAAAAATCCTATTCTTCTTATGCATTTGGCAGCTGTGCTGCTTCCTGCCTCAGTTCATGTTGCTAAGGAAGATTTATTTCCCAGAAGTTAGCCATCCCTCTTCCAGCCTGTGACATTATAGTTCACTTCTTCCCTTGACAACACCAGCCAGCTGACTTGCAATGTCTGTGAGGAGCAGAATGGATGGATCTTACTTTGGTGTAAAACATCTTAAATACTTCCGTGGAGGGGATTTCAAAGAGCTCTGCAGTGTCAGCTCGTGTATCCCTGCCAGGGCACTCAGAAGGGAAGTGGGATTGAAGGGACACATGCTCTTGGAAGAGACCAGTGGCAGAAATCAGGGCAGAGCCATCCCTGCTTGTGGTCTGGTAACTGTACTTTAATCACCAGATTGCTTCAGATTATTAGGGTATTATTCAGATTATTATGATATGAAAAATAGACACTGATCCAGGATCCCAGTGCTGGAGGTGCTTTTCATGTTGACATCTCAGATCAGCCAGCACCTTTCATCAGTGGTGAAAATACTCCAAGAGTTGTGATAACACCTTGATCACAGCTACTTCTTTGATGCAAGGGCTGGACAGAACAGCAACAAAGGGAGCTGGAGGAGAGCAGTCCTCAGGGTGAGGCAGACTGGGAAGTGTGGCTCTGCTCCTCAGCAGGCAGAAACTCTTGCTCCTCACTTTGAAGCACCAGGCACGCTGCAAATAAAAATTTAAAATGATAAAGATGTGGAGAATGTAAATGGTTGTAGAAGCTGGCCCAGCACCAGCTGTCATTCTGGATCCCCACAGAACCTCCTGCTGGTGTTCACAGGTTGCTGCCAGCCCCGCTGAAGGATGCAGTGGAGGTGTCCATGTGGAGGAAGTGCTACACCATGCCAGAGGTGAATGCAGCCCTCAGCAAGATCCAGCTGGTGGGCTATTCCCAGAAAATCGTGAGTACCTGCACATTGCCCTCAGGGCAACAGCAACAACCATTCCCCAGCTTTTTCCCCCCTCTTGATCCTATGTTGGATCTAGTTACCCTGGCCTAGGCAAGCAAGACAGGATTACACAGACTGCCCTCAGTCTGCCTCCCAGGAAGAGCTCTTGTTTGGTGAAATCAGGGAATATCCATTTGTTTCTTCTCTTCCTTGGGGAGGCCAATTTTAAGGCAGCATGCCCTCAAATTTGGAGCTGATGGCTGGCCCACTGAGAGCTGGGAGGATGCAGGGAGTGAATGTATCCTCTCTGTTTCTAAGCCACATCCCCTTCCCAGCTCCCCTATCTCACTTCTGGGAATCTTTTGAGTGCTTTAGCCTCCACTTTGTTTCATACTGTAAATTAGGAATTGTAAACAAAATCTAATGGTTCAATGTGAACTTCAAAAACTCCTTTCCCAGGGCTCCCAGCTAATAGTTATTGTCTGTAATGCTGTTGACTATAATCCAGTGTAGTTTCCAGAATGAACTGAACCAACAATTCCAAAGTCTGCAGATCCCATATGGATTGTAGGCAGCATGTGGGCCATGATCCCTGCTCTTGTTTGGGCTGTAATACCTGGTTTTGCTTCTCATAGGCCATAAAAAATAAAAATATGGGTTAAAGTAAGTTGTGACTGCTCATTATCCATGGATTGCTACAGTTCATTTTTGACTGTCCTCACAGTGTGGATGCATATTCCCTAATTTTAGATCTCTGTGTCTGAGCCAATCATTCTTTTATCATTACTGGGGTAAAAAACATATTTTTTCTCTTCCCAAAGCTAACTTTTCAAATAATCAAACTTTGGAGCCTCGGCTTACACACTCTGAGAGATGTGAAGGCCCCCTGCCTTGTTTTTCAAGGCATCCAAATATGTATTGAAACACTAGAGAAATCATTAGTGTTGCATGAATCAGATGCTTGTTCTATTATTCAGTAACCAGAAGGTGGATCACATTAGGAAGGTCTGTATATGAAGGTTTATTTTCCTTTCTCCAAACAAGTATTCCACATTCCTGGGTACAGATGAAGGAATACAATTCCTAATGACACCTGGAAAGGAGGCAACTGTCAGGTTGCTTACACTGAAACTAAAATGTGGATTGAGTTTGCAGGGTGTTGCTAAATCACCAGCAGGTACATTTTAAAAGAAATAAAATTAGAAAGTGGGTGAGTTTAAGGTTAAGATTGTTTTCCACAGTAAAATTTGCAAGCCAAGCAGAGTTTTATATCAATAGAGAAGTAGTATAGACATGGGTGGGTAAAACCAGCAGATGTAATTGTCAGCAGAACTGCTTTTTAAATTCCTATCACTGATGATAAAATGACCTGTCTTGATTTCTTTTGGGGCTCTCTCAAGTTCATGACTCTCACTGTATGTTTCAGGAGCTGTTTGGTGCTGTGCAGGTCACCCCTCTGAGCTCGGGCTACGCTCTTGGGAGTTCCAACTGGATTATCCAGTCACACTATGAAAAGGTTTCTTATGTTTCAGGATCTTCTCTGCTTACAACACACCCTCAGGTACAGCCTGTGACTTTTCCTAGTCTTTAGGAGGAACTTTTGCTCAAAAAAATGGGATTGCTCCAGCTGGGATCAGGTTTAGGATAGAGGCCACTCTAAGGTAACTGTGTTATCAGTGCCTGGACTTAATGGGCATTGATAAGATATACCCTGACAAATGACAGGTATCAATAGTTATGAGGAAAAGATAATTAAAATTCTTTGTTATTGGTGATTTGATGTTCACTTAAAACTGTAGAATTGTCTTTCACTCTAAAGAGGAAATTTTCAACAGTTAAACAAAAGAGCATTAGTGACTTATTTTAAAAATCCATATTTGACTGAAGAATCTTCACAGACAGTTCACAGACTGCTTTATATCACTTCTGAAACATCCTTCCTTAGGAGGAATGATAGCTCAGTGGCTGCCAACTTTTCCACCCTGCTCTGCTAAGGGCAAAGTCTTTATAGTGCTGTAGATGTAATTTCCAGTAAATTAATTCTCTCTAGATCCATAAATTCTTAGTGCAAAGAAAGGCTTGAAGTTTGCGGTGCCGTGCGCTTCAGAAGTTGTCAAAATAGTTAAAAGCATTATTGCAGGAGGTATTTAAAAATAATTTAGAAGATGTGTCAGGTTTTTGATCAGTAAGTGATTTCTCCCAAGGTGGGTGTCTTCTGGAGAGCCTTGCTTCTGAGCATCTCTCACTTAAAAGCTTGTTCTCAGTTGAGAAACTACAGTAGATAAATGATCCTTAATATTAGGGCCATCCTTAGGTGCACAAAATGTATCAGAGTCTCTAAATCCCTGTTTCTCATCAGCTTCATTCCATCCTGGGCTGTGCTCTCATCCCCTCCTAGAGAAGGAGCAGCAGGATTTGACAATATGTGAATGGAATATTTCTGTGAGGAGAAACTTTGCCCTGTATGAAGTAATTTGGTAACTGAGAATGTTTTCTCCTCACTGACATAAAATGTGATTCAGTTTATCAGGTCAGACTGGCCAGGCTTCATCATTTTCCAAAGGTGAAAATTTCTCTGGAAGCTTCTGGTAAAATCTCTGTTTTAAGGAAATTAAGTCCCAGTGGCAGAGAATGGTGTGAGTGAGCTGTTCATGGGCACATCTTTGGAAGGAATAGTTTAACAGATAGTTAAAATCACATTCAGTTTGTACTTTCCTTGTTATTTACTAGATTATAGTTGTTACCCCGTATAATCATTGTCTTGCATTTGCTTCCAGATGCTTTTTGAAGACAATGGATAGTTTTTGTCCTGGGGTTATTCCCTGTGAGCACCAGCACAGGCTGCTACAATCTGGTGTTTCTGTATGTGGATTTTGGGAGCTTCCAACCAGCTTTTCATCATCTCTTTGATGTTTGACAGACAATATGTAATGATAAAAGTATCTCAAGTGGCACAGAGTCAGAATTGTGAGCAACAAATAATTTCTTCCTCAGGGAGTGAAAAGTTGTTTGTCTGTCCTGGTTCTCCATAGGATCATGATGAGAAGTTCATAATGAAATTCCCTTTTTTTTTAGCAGGGTGTGAAAACAGTCACTGCATTTTGTTTTAAAAAAGGATATACTTTGAACATATCCAGAGCTGCTTTTCCAGTGAATTGGGATTTAAGCCTGGCACCGTTGACTGTTCTTCTGGCAGATGGTTTCCATTGAAATTTTGCCTCCCCCTCTCCTGAGGCTGGAATTGACAGTGTTGCCACTGAAGTGGAGAACAGGAGTTGACAGCACAGGTTCAGACATGTCACTAAAAGCCTTTTAAGACATATTCTTTACATTAACCCACAAAAATCAATGCAGGCCCTCTCAGTGCAATGGCAGCTGAAATTATGTGGATCTAATATGCCATAATCATTATGTACATTATCACAGGCAGATTTCATATTATTTTTTATTGCATTATTGGCATTTCATTTTCATGGACACACTGGAGAGAGTCAAAGATTGTGATAAATCTCACGTGTCAGGTCTGATCCTACAAGGGGGTGCCCATATCAAATTCTGTCAGAGTTGATATGAAATTCCCCTGCATGTTTAACAGAGCAGGGTCCTTCTCAAGTGCTTCAGAATGGAGAGCTGTGAGCAGGGGAATTGACCTTACAGTGGTCTTGGAGGTTCAGCAGAGGAAATCTCCTCATCTGTCTCTTCTGGCAGAAATCTTTCCTGGTTGGTGAGACTGCAGAGAGTTGTTTATTGAGAGTAAATAGCCATAAAATACCACACAGCTGCCAGCACTTGCCCACTTTTGCTTAATCAGAAGCTGTGGGAAGGGCATCCCAACCCAGAGTGAGGTTCAAAGTTACCTTTTCACCATCTGCAGAGAGAGAATTGGATTTTACCACATCAAGATTGGATCATACTACATTTTCAGTATCAAGAATGTGTATTTAGTGTCACACTCATTCTTATTTCTGAATATCTACTTTCTGTTTGCTAATGCACAGAAATGGGTTTGCATTTTCATTCTGCTTTAATAAAATAGCAGTATAAAACAAGTTAGGTTCCCACAGATGGAGGAGTGTGAGGTGTAAAATGTTTGGTGACTGTATCTATTATCTCTGCCTGGAGATTCTCTCCCATGCCTGATTTTATTTCCCTGTGCTCTGTTCCAGCCCATGGACCAGGCTTCTCTTAAAAACAGCGACGTTCTCATCCTGACAGGACTGACCCAGATCCCCACTGCCAACCCTGATGGAATGGTGGGAGAGTTCTGCAGCAACCTGGGTGAGTCACTGAGGGAAATCTCCTGCCTATTTTATCATCTTATTCATGGCTTTGGGTGGGAAATAATTCTGAGATTCCTGGAATTGAATAAGTTGTCCAGCTATAGCTCCTGGCATAAAACTACCTGTTTAGATTTTACGATGTACTCCTGATGTCATTAATGCAGTAAGTGCTTGGAGAGACACAAGTTGTACCTAAAATGTTTCGGAATGGAACAGGTATAATGAGATTTAATCATTTGCTGCTCCTGGTTTGCTAAGTGTGTCACTTGGCTGCCAACAGGCTACGTGGATATTGTTCCCAGCTGAAATATTACTATTTCCTTCCTGTGTATCAGCCAGAGTAAAATCTTTACATGCTTTTTTATGACTTTCAGTTTTGAAAACAAGCACATCTGCTTCCCTTCTTACACCTGACTTTTAAATATATCAAAAGCAAACAGCACAGTCTCTGTTTAAAAAAAAAAAAAAAAGTCAAGATATATTTATAGACCCCCAGAAATATAAAACCTAATCAGACGCTTTCACAGCTGGAAAAGCTGATAATTGCAAAGCTGTGATATCAGTGTGAATGGCAGCATTTTCCAGCCTGTTTGGAATGTCACATCCAGTGCTGTTCTCTCCTTTTCTCCCCTTCCCCCTGCTCAGTTCCTCTGTGCTCTCGTCCTCCTTTCATCAAACCACTTTTCCATGTCTGTCCTGCTCTATGTTGCCTGTTCTTTTATCAGGATCTTCCCTTTATTTTAAATTCTCTACATTTTAAAAATAGAATTAGAAAGCTTGTGATAGGAGGATCCTTAAAAAGATCACCAAACACATGACAAGACTGAATCAGACTGAATTCCTGATCTGGTGGAATGGGACACTGCCCAGGGCAGGGGGTTGGAACTGGATGATCCCTAAATTCCCTTCCAACCCAACCCACTCAATGATCCTAAATATCTGTTAATAGAGCACATTTTGGCATTTTATAAGAATGATAGTCATGGTTTTACTAAAGATTCTCTCTGCCAGCATCCTGGTTCCAACAGGGACTGTGTGCAGATGCCTGAAGAAAAGTAGGGTGAGATTCTGGGATACTTTCCTCTCATGATCTTTAAGTAATTTTATTTCAGGAATTTCCTGAATTAGATGTGATTGTGTAGTTAATGATGTCCAATGGTTTTGTTCAGATTCTCCTTGAAGCTGTGTTAACATCTGTGACTTCTTTTCCTAAATGTGTTTTTACATGTGTGTGTACCACATCTGCATTTTCATTGGTTTTAAACACTGTGAGTTTCATTACCCTGCCACAGATCAGCTCTGGAGACCTCGTTTTGGTAAATCCAGATGTGCTGCCCTTCTCTGTCCCTCCTGGACCTTCATGGGGTCACTGTCCCCTTGACAGACAGTGGCACAATCCCCTGCTATCACACTGAGTAAACAATAGTGAGACTGTTAATTAAAATGCATTTACAAATTAAAGTCTTAGAGCTGTAGTTGGGCCAAAGCAGAATCCAAAAGTTGACTGTGTATAAATAAAAATGCTACATGTGTCAGTGCAGGTGGCTGTCTGCACAACTTGTTCTGGTTTACAGAAACATTCTGAACTATTTTCAGGCATTTTCAGGTCCTCAAGCCAGTTTTTGTCTTGAATGAGACAAACTCAGAGAAATTAGAAAATCATTACAGACCAAAGGGGAGATACATGCTTAAAACAACGCCATTGTAAAAATCTGGAATTTGAGTGGTACTTGCCAAAAACCAGCAATCTGAAGAAATTAAATAATTCTATATTAATGCAGTTTAGGGCTGTGTATTACATGACACCAGCTTTATTTTTCTACCCAACCTCAGGAAAACAGAGAATCAGTTTTCTTTCAAATATGTTAAAAAGTCCAAAAGCAATGGGATACTGGGAAAAGCAATTGAGTAAGCAGGCTGAGCAGAGTAGTTTTTCCATCTGCGTTTTCTCACTTTCAAAATGTGCAAGGGAGTGCACAAGCAGCTCAGAATACTCAAGGTAAAATCTCTAAAGCAGACCAAAATTCACCAAAAGTGTGTACGAGGATGTAGCAGCGATCTTGTGAAGGAGGGGGGTGAAGCACAGAAATGGAAGTGTGAAAATTCCACCTTCATCTCTGTTTTCATCCCAGCATGTGGAGCTGCAGCCCTCATTCCCAGGATTCCCAGGGCACACACAATTTCCTCCCCACACTGTCCCACCTCCAGCTTCCTCTCAGTTTACCCCAAGCCCCCTTTTTTCCCTGCTCAGCTCTGCAGCTGCAGCACTCTGCAGCTCAAGGAGAGCAGTTTTATTTCCACATTGCCTTGGGCACCAGCAGCAAAGCTGCCAGTCTGTCTGTGGGGACAGTTGGTGATATTTTGTGTGAGTGTGAGGCTGTGTGTTTATAGAGAGCAGAAAAAAGCACAGTTTGCTTTTTAGGTGCCAACTCGACCTTGTGGCAGCAGCTGTTGGGAAAGCAAGGATCTCTTTGTGAGTTGTAAATTGAACAACTTGTTATGGAGCTGCTGAAGGAGACTAAATTTGAAATGCCAAGATGATTATACAACTTTTATCAGGAGAGAGCATCCATCAGTCACCAGGATAAATTGAGCTTTAAGCAACTTTCAGATAGATGTGTCCTCTTACTGACAACTCTGAAAAGTTGTTTTGGTGCTGCAGAGAGCCAGACTCGACCTGCTGCTTGTGTGGAAAGCAATATTCTTGGAAAGGTTTTCACCCCTGTTTTGCAGAAGCTGGGAGGTGATTCTTATCCCTTTGTGGATCCCTGGCCTGGTGGACACCTGGCTGGAATAATTCTCCTCTCTCTGGATTGGGATTTTATATCCATTATTGCTCACCAGCTCTGCTGGGAACACAAACTCAAGCTGAGATCTCCTCCAAGACTTTACCCTCTGTTATTTCCTGTGGCCCCAGCAATCTTGAACCTGTGCTTGTTTTCAGCAGAAAAAGCTTGAGGTTTTCAGGGAGCCAGTGGCTGTGGGGAAGGGAGAGCTGGGAATTCAGGCTGTATTGGGTTTGGCATGGCCAGGTTTCAGTAGTGTGGGGCTACAGGGGTGGTTTCTGGTGTTTCCAGAAGTTTCCCCCATCCCAGCTGGCTCCAGGATGGACCCACTGCTGGCCAAGGCCAAGCCCAACAGAGGTGGCAGCACTTCTGGGATAACAGAGTGAAGAGGGGGAAAGGAGTTACTGTGCAGGAGTAATTGCAGCCGGGGAGAGGAGGGTGAGGATAAGTGAGGAACAGCCTTGCAGACCCCCAGGGCAGTGAGGAAGAAGAGGCAGGAGCTGCTCCAGGAGCCAAAGCTGAGATTCCCAGCCCAGGGTGCAGCCCAGGGAGAGGCAGCTCTGTCCCTGCAGCCCATGGGGGCCCAGGGAGGTGCAGAACTCCACCTGGAGACCCCACACTGGAGCAGGAGGATGCCTGAAGGAGGCTGTGACCCCATGGGAAGCCTACACTGGAGCAGGGTTCTGGCCAGGCCTGTACCCTGTGAAGAGAGTGTAAGAAATTAAATTCCACAAGTCAAGTCCATTTTGTCCATGATGGTAATTACTCATGGATCTCTCCCTGGTTTTAACTCTCCCCACAAGCTTTTTGTTACATTTTCTCCCCTGCCCAACTGAGTGATATAGCAGCTTTGGTGGGCACCCAGCCTCCAGCCAGGGTCAAAGCACCACAAAGGAATGGAACTCACATTTTTTGTGGCCTGACACATTCTTTAACCTCTATTCTGCATCCCATCCCTGGCCTGTGCACCATTCCTGCTGCAGTGGGTGTAGGTACTTTCCTTTCCTCTGCAGAATTTTTGGGTGTGTGATGTCTCAGTGTAAATTCGGGTCCTGGAGCCAGAGCCTTAACTTCCACCTCCAGATGGCTTTGAAAATGTTGTTCTTAACCTCCTCATTGCTCTCTTCACATCCTGTTTACAGCTGGGATAGTTTAGATTTGCCCATGTGAGGGGGATAATGTCACACATTGCTGGGATGTTTGGGAACATCTCGAGTTCTGGACTAAAGTGAACTATTGCTGTTCATCTCCACAAATATTTGGATGGTATAGTTTGTATATGGCCTGGAGAAATAAATCCACTACCTTGCAGTTGTATTAAAAGTGATAAACAAGGGGACTTTGATCAGCAGTTGTTGATAACACTGTGTCAGAGGCACTGATTGCTACAAGGAGTAAAATAACCACAAATGCATGTGAAAAATCCTACTAGGCTGTGCATCTCCCTGAACTCCATAAAACTTAAACATTCAGCCAGAAAAATCTTCCTTGGGGAAGATTCTGTCCCATCAGAGGCAGAAAGACCCTTAAAGTGCTAAATCCATACCCCAACAAAGCTCAGCAAGAAATTGAAGTCAAGGAAGTGATTTTGCAGGGTATGCAATATTTGTATTTTCAGGCTCTTCCACAGCTTGTTGTGGAATGCTTGGTGCACAGTGTTACTGCTGCTGGATTCCAGTTAACAGCAGTGGATGGTTTTACCCACAGCCACAGGTGAAATTGCTCACTGAGCTGAACAAAGTATTTCTCCTTTCCCAGAAGGTGCAGTATTTTTGTAATTCATTCTGCCAAAAGAACACAATGTTTGCTCTGCTTGCTTTTGCTGTTGTGCTCAGATCTGTCTCAACTACAGAGTAAACCTATATTTCCTTTTTCTCCTGCTCATTTTTATCTAGTCCCATTCTACCTGCAAGTTTTTAATTGTTCTTGTTATACAGAAAGGACAGAAATATGTAGAGTTTTTAAAGAGGACAAACATTCCATCACCCATTTCTGGCTCTGAGGGCTGTTTGAAGTAACCTCACTGAATTTTGATTTCATCTGAAATCCAGGCACTGAACAGCTCACCATGTGCAGTGCTTTTGGCTGAGACCTGGGAGCTGTTGTCCTTCCCCTCTGGAGGCAGCTGAGAGATGGATTTATTTTGGGTTTATTTTGATGGTGAGGTGGTTTGTGTCACTCCTTTATCTCTGTGCCAGTGCACGGCTGCCCTCTCCTGTCAGGAGCTTTCCCTGTGCTCAGGCTGTCACGTGCCCCCAGCTCAAGGAGTAGAATCCCTCCACTGAGCCTGTAGAAATCAGGAAATAAATGTATTTAATGATCAGAGGTTTTCTTCCCAACCATAATGTATTGTTCAAATTCATGCAAAAGCTGCTTTTTCTATAATACCCGGATGAAAGGAATTGATTAAAAGTTGAAATTTGAATTGATTTCTCTCGCTGTGTCTCCCCTAGCGATGACTGTCCGGAATGGAGGCAATGTCCTGGTTCCCTGCTACCCCTCTGGAGTGATCTACGACCTGCTGGAGTGCCTCTATCAGTACATTGACTCTGCAGGACTCTCCAATGTCCCCTTTTATTTCATCTCACCTGTTGCCAACAGCTCCCTGGAGTTCTCCCAGATCTTTGCCGAGTGGTAGGTGTGCCAGGGCAGCTCCAAGTGCACCCTCAGCTGTGGGGAGAGGCAGGTGCAGGTTATCTCCACCTGACAGATCCTAAAATACACCTGGTTAGGATTGTGAACACGTTCCTGGAGTCACCAGGGTGTGTGTGTGTGTGTGTAAGAACATATTCTATAATTAGGGAAGGATCATTTCCTATAGATTGTGCAAACTCAATCTCAGCTTTTTGGTGCTTACCTTAATGAGTAAATTATGTTCCTGGCTTGAGTGAGTTTTAGCTGTGCCTGTCTGCAAGTCTTAGCCCCCCACATTTTACCATGATGTCCCTGGATAAGCAAAATAAGAGTTTTCACTGAGCCATGGCAAGAAAAGCCAAAAGTGTCCTGGGCTGCATGAGGCAGAGCAGAACCAGCAGGTCAGGAGAGGAGATCCTGCTCTGCTCAGCACTGCTGAGGCCACATGGACAGTGTTCTATGTGGTTCTGGTCTCCCCAGTACCAGAAGGACAAGGGATTTCTGGAATGAGGCCAGCACAGAGCCATGGAGATGAGGGGAGGCTGAGGCTCTCCAGGCTGGAGAGCAGAAGGCTCAGAGGGATTTTATCATTGTTTAGAAACACCTGACAGGAAGTAATGAGGATAAAGGCTCAGTTTCTTCAGCAGGGGCAACTGGCAGAACAAATGAAAGCATGTGAAATTCCATCAGGACAAGGGTTTTAAACTGCCAGAGGGCAGGGTTGGATGGGATTTGAGAAGAAATTCTTCCATTTGAGGATGGTGAGGCCCTGGCACAGGTTGCCCAGAGAAGCTGTGACTGCTCCACACCTGGAAATGTCCAAGGCCAGGTTGGACAGGGCTTGAAGCAACCTGGGATGGTGGAAGGTCCCTGCCCATGGCACAGGGTTGGAACTGGATGATCTTTCAGATCCCCTCCAACCCAAACCATTCCATGATTCTGAATTTGTGAAACACTGCAGAGAAGTTGTGGGACTTTGCTGTGGAGACATAAAAATCCAACTGGACACAGTCCTGGATGATCTGCTCTGCTGAGAGTGCTTGAGCAGGGCTTGGACTTGGTGATCTCAGGAGGTCCCTCCCAACCTCAACCATTCTGTGATTCTGAGCCCTAGAAAGGAGAATCCAACCAATTGGAACTCTTCCCAAATTCTTACCAATGGAGACATGCTCTAGAGTATTAAATACAGTAAGGTAGCTCTTCTCTTCTTCCTCTCCAGATTTTGGAGTTCAGGAAAGAAAAGACAGGTCCTGGAAATCTTGTGGGAATTGATCCCTCGGGAGAATTGTAAAGAGGATTGAAATCTGATAGATTTACATGGAAATGGAGGCAAAAGTTGAACATCTGTAAAACAGAGGTTTGGGGTCAGAGCTTGGTTGATAATGAGGGATTCCAGCCGTTAATTCTACCCTTTACTCAGCTAAAGGAAATGCCTTGCTCTTCGTATTCCTTAGACTTTATCAAAATTAGTTTGACCCACGTTCATTTCTTTTAAATAAAGCATTAAAGATGAGCCAGGCAGTGTTTTCCAGAAAAGCCACCAGGACAGTGTCACTGCAGATCATTGTAACGTCACCCAGACCTCTGACAAACAGCTTTTTTTAGCTGCTGTAATAGGATGAATCAGGAGTCTGGGTAGAGCTCATCAACAGCTCTCAATATCTGTTTTAAAGAGAAGTGATTGATGGAAAATGTCAGGTCACAGTGAGCCTTGGGCCCTGGGAGAAGCAGTTTACCAACATTGAACTGCAATAATGAAATGCACAGGGGAGTTAGATTAGAATGAGCAAAAGCAGCAAGTCACTGCTGAGAAGTGGGATGAGGCAAGTGGGATTTTTCTGTTGACAGATGATGATTTGGCTTTGCAAAAGCTGCTGGGATCTGGATGAGGAGCCATTGTGGATGCTGAGTTACAGATTTGTCTTGAGCAGCAGAGGAGCTCTGTTCCAGTGTGAGCAGAGTTACTTCAGCTGCTTTGCACCTTCTCTGTGTGGTCCTGCTGTGACTGGGGTGCTGTGTCCTGTAGCTGTGGGTCCTCCAACCAGAGACTGGCAGCAACAGGACAAATTGGTGATTTTGCACCTCAGATCCGAACCAGTTTTCTCCAAAAGTGTAACAGTAGATGGCAGCAGATGCTGCAGGATGTGCTGCTCCTCTAACTCTGGCTGATTTCCTTTTCTTTTAAAGGTTGTGTCATAACAAACAAACAAAGGTGTATCTTCCAGAACCTCCTTTTCCTCACGCTGAGGTGAGTTAACCATGGTCTTGTTCACTTTCTGGATCACAGTCCACACAGTGTAGCTGTTGTTTTTCTGATGAACCCTTCTACAGCTATTTAAGTTCTGTTTAATTTTTCATAAAAGTGTTTTTTTTTTCCTTTGCTTTCTGTGATGAATTTGGGAGCATGGGGGAGGAATGAGTGATGGTGTTCCCTAAACTCCAAAATTACCCTGTTTATTCCAGCCTATCACTTGCACAGGCTGGCCTGGTTCACTCCTTCCCCCACAGAATGAGATCTGGTGTGGGATATTTGCTCTTATCAACTGCAACCACCAGCATTGCCTTTGTCCAAGCAGTTTATTTCCAAGCCTGTGAAACTAAGAGCTTATTATCAGAGACAGCTTAGTCATGCCAGTTCCTTCCTCCCTCACTGAAGCAGGCACCATGTCTGCTGCAGGAGGAATGGTATCTTGAAAGAGAGATTTTTATATCAAAATTTAAAGTTTGCAGCACTGAGTGCTGTCTGTGGCAATTTTAAATGAAATTACTTGAGCATTGTAATGAAGCAAAAAGGAATGAGGCTTCTACATTTGGAGGATTTCCCTACAACAAAATAATAATTTGAGGAGAAGCTTTAGCTAAGCAGACATTAAATATAACTGATGCCTTCAGAGTTACCTCACATATCAGGATAAGAAATTCTCCCCTGGGTAGTTTTCCCACTGAAGTAAACAAGAGGCAGGCTGAAAAAGGAAGAAACAGGAGTGAGAATTTAACTAAATCCTACTCCTGTGAGCCACTGAGCCACCTGGGACATGCAGAAACCTGGCTCTTTTAGCTGCTGTGGTCCAGACTGTTTGATGAGATGTGCAGAAGGGCCATGGCAGGTTTAAGAGCCCAGAAATTCAAGGCTTTTACAGACACTGGGTGTTTTGTTTTCCTCTGAGATACCTCATCCAGGGACTTGTTCTAGAAATTGCCATTACTCCTCATATCTATCATCTGTAGGTGCTTCAAAGGCATTGTTGGAAGTAGGATCTGACCAGGAGCCCTCACTCTTTCCAGATGCTTGAATGTGTTTCGAGCAGGATGTGCAGTGAATTATGTATAATCTGTTACCAAGAATAATGTGGACTGCAGGGCAAGCCACCTGTTCACCACTTATTTTATAACCAAAAAATTCATTCCCACTGATAAATCAATTCCAAATTCTCCCAGTATGAGGCTGTGCAGCCTTGCTGCTGGCTGTGCTGTCTGTCTTGCCCTCCATCCTTGCTTTCTGGGGTGCCCTTGTTGATCCACAGTGTCATTGCATTCACTGACAGCCCATATTCTGGTATACTATATTCACTGGAACTGGCAGATTTAAGTGAAAACTCATCCAAAAACGAGAAGCCAAACATGCAGCTGTCAAAGACTGGATTAATTAACCCATCTTATATGATGGGTCTTTGTGTTTATAGAGTGATAACTCTGTCCTCTAATTCCTGAGACGTTTTATATTCTCTGGGGGCCTGTTGATTGTGAGATTTTGCCAAATTATTGGAACAGCTTTGCAAGAGCTGCTCTGTGCTTTATGTGTAGATCAAGGTAATTATGCAGGAAAGGCCTCCCAGCAGTGGATCCCAGCTCAGCTTCCCTGCACAGAGGGAGGAATGTGCCTGTTCCAGGATGAAACATCCCACGGGATGTACCTGCCAGCACCCCAGTGCTCAGCACGTGCCTTGGGTCCCTTGTTAAATCTCCAAAATCTCACACCAGCCACTGCATTTCATTCACACAGTGTGAAACATCCCTAGAACCTCTTCCCAGCACAATCCTGGGCCTCCACAGTCCCCTCCAAGCAGGAGCTTTGCTTACTGGCACTTCAGGGGATTTTTTAATGAGTATCAGAAGCAGACAGTGAATGATGGTTTCTATCGGAGAGGTTGTTAGTGGAGAATTGCTTGGCTTTTTTCAAAGTAATGCTAGGCTTGTGCAATGTAACCTGTGCTGAAATTGCCCATCATGAAAAGATGTGCTTAACTGCTCAGTTGTTGGAGGAAAATAGGGAATTACTCAGACATGCCTTTTACTTCTTAGGAAGCATTAATAACATGCCTGGCATGATACATCAGAGAGGGACAGGACAGGAAATAAGCTTCTAATTATCCACAGAACAAGCCCAGCCCAGCATGCTGCTGGTCCTGAAATTTGATGTTCCTGTTAGTTGTATAAACAGCAAGATTTAAAAACAAAGAAGGCAAAAAATCCCCCAAATCCTCGATGTTGTCCCTTGTAGCAATGAGTTCCTGATGTGTAGTAGAACAGAATAATTCCTTCCTTTAATCAGTGTGATTGTATTTGGCATTTCACTTAACTATGCCTTTATTATTGTCACAAGAAGGTAAATAAAAACATCTTCATTGTTTCTACAATTACTATTTTTATTTCACTCTCTGCACTTAGTTGTTTGAAGCTTTTGCATTCTCTCTGTATGGAAATTTTTGGTTTATGATTTATGTTGCGTGTTTTGAACTCATTCCTCATTCCTTGTTCTGCTCTGCTGAATAAAACCAGACACATGTTCAGCTCTACAGAGAAACTAAAATATTTCTCCCTCCTTGTTTAACTCCACTTTAATGGAGCAGTAGATGTTCATCTTATCTCCTCCTACACAGTCCTGGTAGTTCTTGAGATGGCAGTTCGCTTCCTAACATCCAGTCTGAGTGAACAGGGAATACTTTCCCTCTGTTAGGAGCAAGGGATATGAGTTGAAGTGCTTCAGGTTTGTAGGGATGGATTTGAACATCAGTTCCTGCTAAAGTTAATAAAAATGGAGTGTCTGGGTTCTTGTTGAAGCCTCTTCTGGAACCCTTTAGTGATGCAATAAATAAAAGAGCTTCTTTTTAAAGGTGTTCTGAGGGAAGAGTTGCTCTGACTGCAAAGCCAAAAACTGGAGATCCCAAATATTTGTCAACACAGGCTGGCAAGGCAGGGGGTGGCTTTCACTTCCAAGCCCCTGTAGCTATTTAATATCCAAGGATCAACTGTCTAAATAGGCTCAGATTAAAGCTCCACAATGCTTTGGTGAAATACTGTGGAGCATAAACCAGTAATTTGTTATTCTGGTATCCCAGAACCAACGTGTGATGTGTTACCAAATTCCATATGGGAATATCCCAGCACAGTCCCAGATGAGGAATTAGGGATCTCCTTGATCATTTTAACAGGATCCTTGGATTGTACACTCTGCCCCATCCCTTTTGTGGAGGTGGAGGCTTTATGTTTTATGTTTATAAAGGAATGGCTCAATTGTTGTAGCTGAATTGTTCCTCTCTGTTCAGTCTATACATGGACAATTTCAGGCTCAAAGATAAGTGAATCCAGACTCTTCTAAATGTCTGCAACAATAAAATTTGAGAGGTAATTTGTATTGATCAGTATTTGTCAGTGAAGGGAGGATTTGGATTTACTGTGCTCTTATTAAGGATTCTGTTAGTGAGATCTAAGAGAAATGGCTGCAAAAACCCTTTTTTCTGACTCAAAAAAGAGGGTGGGAGTAATATTGATTCTGTGGTCTTAAATACCACTATTTGTCTTCTTCATCCTTGATTCCTTCCTGCATTTACCAGCTCCTGCATAACACATTTAAATAAATACCTGGAACCAGGTGATTGTAGAGTATTATGGTTTGTTTTATAGAATTGTGTTATAAATATTATCATAAACAAGTTAAGCTCAATGATCCCTCCCAACTCTGGATATTCTATGATAAAATTAGGCCCCTGTTAGTGTTGATCTGATGAAGGGAGTGAAGGAGGTGAAGCAATAAATGCATCTCTCATTCCCTGCTAGGAGCCACATCTGTTCCAAATTCTGGATACAGAGCATACACACACACACACAGAGTAAATATCAGTGTATTTTGGCTCACTTCAACAAAGGGTACACAAAGGCTCTGGAGATTTATCCTGTTTATAGCAGCAGTTGCTGACCCTGTAAATCAAGTCTACAGCTTTAAAAGGAAGCACAGAACCATTTGGGATTTCAGAAAAATGCAGCTCTCACTCTTGATTCAGTACTTTACCAGCCCCTATCTCTTAAGCTTTCAGTCAATAGTGGTTCTTGCTGTGAAAAGATGCTCTGAATGTTGCTTGTGCTTTCCAGAAACCAGACCCACTGTGGAAATATTGGCTGGCTCACTGCCAGGCATTGGGTTTGGCCCAGGCTGGAGGTCTGACCGTGACACAGCAAAGGTTTACACACCCCATCTCATCTGGAGATACAGAAATCCTGCACAAATCATTACAAACTCAGTCCCCTTAATAAGTTAGGAAATTTTGTTGGACCTGTTTTGCAAGTTCAGCTCCATATATTTTTGATGGGGTGATTAGAAGAGACTTTACTGTAGACACTAAAATCCACCAGCTGCTTTCTCACTGGAGTGAGTAGAACGTCTCTAAATTTGTTTTTGTAGCCTTTCACCCCTGCTCTGTCCACCTGTGAGAGTCAGGGATTGTGAGCTGAGCTCTGAAGCATCACCAGACTTATCAGAAAAGATCTGGCAAGATAAAAAGAAAAGATGAAAAAAGAATCATCACCAATGAGCTCCTGAAAACTGGATTAGAGCTCCTGTGTCTTTTTACAAAGCAATAGGAGGGGATTTGAAGCTTCCATAATGCTTTGAAGAAAATACAGCTTTTATGTTGCTGAGCAGTGAATGTTTGTGGAGGCATGGCAGGGAAATGAGCTGTTCACTTTCCACATCCAGTGCTGCTCTCAAATATTCCCAAAGATCTGAATGCTCCGTACAAATAAATATAATTTGATAAAACCTGTGGAAGAAGATGCTGGAACAACAGTTTGTGGTTTTCAGGAGTATCTTAGGTCAATGCTGGTTGTAGAAATGTCTTTCCCTGACCTATCTGCTTGTCCTTAGAAAAGCTTTCCCCTGGAATGTCACATATCCCACTTAACGTTTGAAATAGAAATCATCCTCCTCTTCCAGTTTACCCAGTTGAAAGTGCTCCTGCAATGTCAATTTTGAGACTTTTGGCTTCCCTCAAAAAAAAAAAAAAACCCACCAAAAAAAAAAACAACAAAAACAAACCAAAAACACAAAAAAACCACAAAAAAAGCTTTTTGAGGCCATTTCCTACAAGTTCATTTAAATGTCACTATTTTATGGATTCCAATTTGTTTTACCCATTGTCTGCTAAGCTGCAGTTTTTATTACTGAAGCTAAGTTTAGATTCTAAACCCTGCACTCCAGATGTGTTAATCAGAAATCTTTACCAGTATAATTGCAGGAATATTTTTGAGATTCAGTGCCTATCAACTGCCAGAGCAGTTATTGGGTGTTTTTTCCAATTTCCCTCTTGAAGATTAAATAGGAATTAGCTATTACTTGTAAACTGCAGAAAATGTAGTCCAATTTCTACTTCCTCCATGATTCAAGGATCCACATGGAAATGATCCATGTGCATCTACAGAGCTGTGTAATAACCTTGAAATCTGAGGTGCTTTGTGGTGCACAAGCTGCTGAGAATTCTCAGTTTCGCTTCATTTCCATGCAGGAACCTTAGATCAGCCATGGTAAAAAGTAACACAGGACAAGGGGAAATGGCCTTAAGCTGAAGTGGAGAAGGTTTAGATGAGAGATTAGGGAGAAAATCTTCCCTGTGAGGGTGGGGAGGCCCTGGCACAGATTCCCAGAGCAGCTGTGGCTGCCCCTGGATCCCTGGAAGTGTCCAAGGTCAGGCTGGGTGGGATTTGGATCAGCCTGGGGTAGTGGAAGGTGTCCCTGCCTATGGCAGGGGGTGGAGCTGGATGAGCTTTACGGTTCCTTTCCAACCCAAACCATTCCAGAATTCTATGATTTGTGGGGCAGCCCAACCTCCTTTTAAAACTGGCTGACAAAGGAAGCCCCCTTCCCTCCCTCACACTCTTTATCTCTGTGGTTTTTCTCTCAGCTGCTCAGTCTATGATTTCATGTGTTAAATTCCTTGCTTTTTAAACTGTATTTACAGTTATTTTCATGCTGGAGATGGAAGCATATACCTGCCAAGAAAAAACTTGCAAAATTTTGCATGAAAGTGCTTCAGAGCCTGGTTATTAAATTGCTTTTTAAGTTGCACCTTGTTTTGCAGATTAGAAAACAGTGGCAGAAGAAATAAAGCAAAACTCTTCAAAAAGTGCCTTGATAAATAAACTTCTCCATCTTAGTAAAGAAATGTGTTCCACCTGCAGAGCTGATTGCACTGTGTCTGCAAAACATCTTATTGCTGTTAGTTCATGTTTATTGCTGGTTTCAGAGATAGTTAAGGAAAGGAAAGCCAGTCTGTTCTTTTTCAGCAGGTTTGACTTTGTGTGAACCCTTTAGACTAGGAAAGCTCAGCAGCATTCTCCTGAAGGCAAAAGTGCCTGGTACTGCTGTGATGCAAGAAAAGCAGGTTAAACATGAGCCCAGAGCTCTTTGCAGACATGGCAAATAGCAAAAAGGAGCTTATTGTGAATTTGGCAGCTGAGCACTCTGCTCACTCCAGGGAGCTCGAAGCAGGGAGTGTTTGCAGAGTTTCCTCTCAGTCACCATCCTGCTGCTACCAAAGAAGCGAGAGCAAGGACTTGGAGGCCCCATGCTCTGACTTCCTTTTCATAACATTTATGACAGTAGTCATGACTAAATTTGTTGGAAAAATCTGAGGGGTATACAGACTCTGATGAGTTAGGAATAAATTGCAGGACATTTATAATCTCATGTAAATAAACACACTCAAGCACAGAGGCATGAAAAGTTGCACTGTCTGGATTTTTGTTTTTCTTTCAGCTCATTCAGACAAACAAATTGAAACATTATCCCAGCATCCATGGAGATTTCAGCAATGACTTCAAGCAGCCCTGTGTTGTGTTCACTGGGCATCCCTCTCTCAGATTTGGGGATGTGGTGCATTTCATGGAGCTGTGGGGAAAATCCAGCTTGAACACTGTTATATTCACAGGTAAGTAGAATGTTGGTATCATTATCAAATTAACAGTTTGTACACTCTGGTTAAATGTGGCCACATCCCTGGGGCTTTAGTCATTTGTTCTGGGACAGAAGTTTTTGACTTCAGTAGGAGCTTATCTAAATTAAGGCCCCAGGACTGACTGCAGGGACAAATGTAATTATTGTGCCATTTAATTCAGTGTAGCCCTGCAGAGCCAACCTTTGCCATGCAGAGTCCATTCCTGCCACGTCTGAGCAAAATCTTTGTTATGCACAGCAGTAAAATGCCTACAGGAAATTAATTTTTGAATTAAAAGCAGCTGGCTGGCTGCAAGTTAAACCCGGGCAAGACCTAATGGATGCTGGTCAGAAAGGAGAAACATTTCTTCTCCATATTCCAGTGGAACCACAAATCTTTCCTCATCCTTTCTCCTGCCTTTTCATCTTCCAGTGTTTCTAAAGAGGTTTCTGTCCTCTGTGCTGTCCCAGAAGTGTGCACCCCACACAGACTGGCACAGGGATCTGAGCTGTTCCTGCCTTTGGGCTGAGCTTTGTTCAGATGGTTTTTGGCTGGCAGACACATTTGTAGCTGAAGGTACAGCTCTGGCTCATTCCCCAGTGGAGCTGTTTCCTTTCTCAGTGCTCAACAGGTCTTTTAAGTTCCTCCACTTCTCTCCATCTGCTTCTAGTGCTGACCCTGATTAAAAAATCCTTCAAGGCCTTCCCTGGAGCTGAGGTTCTGTGCAGGTGTGCTTGCACCTGATGTGCAGAGCCCTGCAGTGGGCATAGTCCTGATGTGGGAAGGCAAAAAATAATCTTTCGGTCCTTACTCCTGGTTTTGTGTCTGAGGTGCTCTGGGATACTGGGAGGTGTATTCTCTGACTTAGCCAGGTAAAAAAGGTGTGGATTTTTGGACAAAGTAATTAGAACTGGGGAAGAGAGCCTTGAGGGACAGATCAAATGTACTCCCACAGCAAGGGTGGAATGGAGTCCCACTGTTAAGTTTATTTTCCTCCAGTTTTTAGTGAATAGGAAAGCTGCTGGAAAGCACAAAACCTGAAGAAAAGAGGGCTGGGAAAGGACTATTTCCTTATTCTTCCTTTTTTTAGCTGTAGACTCAAGGCTAGTGACAAGCAAGTCCCTTTGATTCTTTCACAATATTAGCACCAAAAAGTGTCATGATACTGTTAAGCCAATTTGGGGATATTTATAATATATAATTACCTCTATTCAGTGGGAGGGGAGATATGAGGGAGTTCCTGCAGGGAACTTAAATCCAGACTATTTTTGTGCTGGGAAATGGTGCAAGGTAGCATTAAAGGTACAGCTGCTGCAGTGCCCATCCCTCCTGACCTTTGAGGCAGTTCAGGAGACATGCCCTAATTACAGTAATTGGGTAAAATTGCAATGTGGATATGCATTGTCTTGGAAATGGTGAATTCTACTCCAGTCAGGACTTCAATTAAGGCAGAGTTTGCAGAGCCTTTGCTGGGGTGTGTATTCCATGAATCCCCAGGGAGCCAGTGGCATTAATTACCTTGTGAATGTGCTGCCCAGGGTGTCAGGAACTGGCCTTTCATGGCAGAACTCTTCCTCTTCTGGAAGGAGAGGCAATTGACCTTTCTGTGTGAGATCCTAATCCTTCAGTGAACTGAGGCAATCGAGCACTTCTGTCAGAGCCAGGCCCTGGCAGGTTGTTAAGGAATTGAAATGTCACTCCTGCCAACCTGGAGGTGCAGCAGGTCACAGTCTTGGAGATTCATTCCCAGTTTGTACTTAGTGAAACTCCAGTTGAGAGCTGCTTTAGTTGGGTGAGCTTGGAGTGCACAGTGATTCCAGATGCTTGTGGTGCTTTTTTTTCCTAAATTCATTGTCCCTGTCTGTGGGCACATCCACTGGGCAGGATGGTCCTACTGCCTTATGACTGTCTAGTCCTAGGCCTATTTCCTTATGGTTGTCTCAGCTGGAACAAAACACAGGATTTAGTGCTGGTTTGGCAATTGGACTTGATGACCTTAGAGATTTTTTTCCAGCCTAAATGATTCTATGTCTATAGAAGTTCCTAGCAGATTAAATTCTCCTGTTCTTAGTACCAGTGGCAATCTGAAGCATCTCCACTGATGCCACTGATTTCCATTATTTAATTACTTTTCTCTTTTAAGCTAAAATGTCCTGTGGATCTGAAAGAACCCCAGTCCATTGGAGTGGTGTGTGAGAGCAGATGATGTTGTAGCTTTTCCTGTGAAAAATTCCTGGTTTCTGGTAATTAGAACCTTTAAACTCCAGACCATCCTGCATTGTTAATGAACACTGCTTGTTCAGTCCACAGGAACCAGTCAGTCTCCACCTTTCCAATCTATAATGTAAAAAACAATGACAAGAATATAAATTAAAGCAGCCAGGACCTGGCTATGAGGGAACTGTGGTGCTGCTCTGCTGGCTGGTGTCACCTGCAGACATCACTGCTGGAGCATTATTGAGGAGATTATTGATTAAAAATATCGAATACCACTGAGCCACAAAGAAATTCTAGGAGAAGACACGGTATAAAGAAGTCTCCTTTAAAAACCAGCTCCCTGGGAGATGTAAAAAGCAGCTCATGCACGTCAGTGCTGTACAGTGGAAGGTTTTATAACTCAGTGTCACACAGCAGTAAATCAGGAGTCTTGGGGGACAAGCTAAAGACCTGTAATTCTGTCAGGAAAAGTCAATATGTGTCCTTGACAAGCACTTGCTGCCTCCAGACAGGTGACTTTGGGATTTTGGGTGATTTCATAACAGCAGTTCCTGGGTGTCACGTGAGTTCCCTGTGTTCTGTTTTTAACATTCTAAATCTGCAAGTCCCATGTTAGGATCCCTCCACTAGAATTTCTCCCTTTTCCAAGGCTCTCCTGTCCTACTTAGGAGTTCAGAGAGGCTTTGGACTGGATTTTATATGGGATTCCTAGACCAAGACTCCATGTCTGTGCATTTTCTGAACCTGCTGATTCAGAAATTCTGAATAGGTGCTGCCTCAAATCTCTGTGTCCTCCACAACTCCAGATGGGATGGAAAACCTCCCTTCTGGCAACTTTTTAAACTTAATTTTTATCATTTTGTGGCACATCTCTAGCAGAGAACCTCCGCCTGACTTAAGCTTTCTGTTTTCACCTAATGACTTTTAAAATGCTTTGTCATTTATGAATGATCACTGATCATTCTTCAACTACCAACTTTCTCAGTATTCCTATTTTTACATTTCTATTCATTGTTATTAAACCTAACTCACATAAAATGCCATTTTTACATCAATATTTTTAGGCTTTGTTTCATTGCCACCACACATCTGCTTTTAACATGGCTTTTTGCCCAGAGTAATTTTTATTTCATGTTTGTAGATTGATGGCTTCATGTGCACATCCTTGTACAACGCTCATTTTTTGTTAATATTTCTCACTTTAATGTTCCCAGGCAGCTACTCTGACAATTGCTTTAAACTTGGGGAAATTATCCCTTTGGCAGTTCCAAACATTTGTATCGTTGCCTGGTGCCATGTTCTGTTCTCTCAGGGTAAATATCCCCACATTGTGCTCAGTGGTGCTTAGCCAGCAGCAGATTTTGAGATTTTGAGATTTTTAGGTGAGCTATTAACTTGTCTTTTTGTTGAATGTCACAGTGGTGCTGAACTTCCTCTGGTAATGTTTGAAGGAGATTTTTTTCTTGTTGTCTGCATGAGAAGTCCAGCCAGTGCTCTGCTCTGCTGCCATGTCAGAACATCCTAGATGGCTTTTTAAATCTGGACTGGAGGCTTTGAATTTCAGTTTCCTTTAAGTTCATCCTTTCACAGCCTCAGCAGGTCCCAGAGAATTCCTCCTGCTGTGCTCCAGACAGGCTTGAACTGCACTTCACTCTGCCTGATGTCATTTGAGGCCCTGTGGTTCAGGATTATCCAGCAGATGAGATTTTCATGCATCCCTTTCTCTTTCCCCATTTTGTACTTATCAAACTAATACCAGCTCCTTTTTTTTCCAGCATTCCCTTTGTCCCATCTATCCCACAATTATCAGGGAGATAGAGATGGCATAATCCTTTCCATACCATTAGTTGGTGACCCCCAGAATCAAGAGGTTACCTGCATCCTGCACTGTGTCACCTGAGATCTACATTTGTCATTCACCAAAAAAATAATCTTTTTTCTGCAGTATTTTCAGTGTTTTGTTACTCTCTGTGGGAGTAAAAGCCCATTCAGTGCCTGACTTTTCCCTGGCAAACCTCTAATCCAGTAATAAAAGAACCCTTGGTTTCCCACCAGTCTAAACCTGGCTCTTAGATTCAAAAGAATAAATTGATATATATTTATATATCAAGATACCATCTTTATGCTGCATTTTTGTCATAGTGAAAACCAACTTCTCATTTGGATTACCTTCCAAGACTCAAAATGTCTGCATTTTGCCTTCCTTTACAGGATCTGATTAAAAGTAAGAGATGATGTTTTTGTCTTGATTAAATTTGTTCTAAAATCATGCAATAATGTGTTCAAATGAAATAGTATTGCTCTGTTGCTTGATTAAGGTAAGACTAATTGTGGGCGTAATTTTCATCAAATTAATTGAAAATAATGGGTGGAGGAAGGAGGAAGGGAAGAGAAATCTGTAACAGAATTAACAACAGCTCTGACTAAACTGGAATTAGAGAGGAATTGGGCAGTTTTTGTTGTTAATGGGCTTTAAATGTTTTCACCATTTCTCTTTCCAGAACCTGATTTCTCTTACCTGGATGCCCTGGCTCCCTATCAGCCCTTGGCAATGAAATGTGTTTACTGTCCCATTGACACAAGACTCAACTTTATTCAGGTGTCTAAATTACTCAAAGAAGTCCAGGTAATGAATTTTCTGTTGCCTTTTCTTATGTTTCTTCACACAGCTGAAATTAAATAAATGAATTTTGAGCAAATGTTGCATTAAACAAAATGGAGACAACACCCAGATCCTTTTTCCCATGAAGAGGATCCAGCATTGAGCTCTGCTTTTGGAGAGGTCTAAGAAAAAGAGGATTTGGGGTTCTTGTAGTATCTGCTGTTCCCCTTGATTCTTTGGGGTTTTGGTGGCCCATCCCATTTGTTTTTACTAGAATTTGCTTTCTGACTCATGACATAATTAAAATAATAGCCAGATTTTTTTTCTGGCTGAGGTTTTCTCTGTGTTCTATCTTGCTGAACTCTGAAATCCACATTTTTCCAAACCTCTTAGCAATGCCTGCATCTCTTTATCTCATTGTTCTGCAGCCTGGCTTGTCACTGCAAACTGATAGTGATGCCTTGGGTTTTAGCTTTTATATTTTTCAGAATCTCTGCTGCTTAGTGTGTAACTCTGAAACTTCATGTAAGGTGTTAATGAGGTCTTTTCACAGGGTAGTTAGACAAAAACAATCCCTTCCTAGATAGAGAATCAAGGACAAAAAACAGAAACAATGGGGAAGGAAAAAGGGGAAGCCAAGGGGGCTGAAACTTCATAGCCTGGGGCTGTGTTTGGACAATTGACCCCTATAAATAGATGAACCAAAACTTATAAAAGTGTAAAAACTCGTGATTGGGATCCATTTTGTATTTGATTTGGGTGTAGCCCTGCCAGGCTCTTGCACTGCCCGAAGTGCATCCTTTCAATAAATACCTATTTTATTCCTTTTGCTCTGTCTACTCTCTATTCCAGGTCAGCCTTTCAGGCAACAAAAGAACTGCCACTGCCTGGTTTTGGACAAACATCTCCTTCCATGTTACTGATGTGTTGTGCTGTCTTCAGGGCAGCTTGCAGAACCACTGGCTTCTTCTTTGGCTTTCTTAAACACTGCAGTGGCAACCAGCCTGTTGATGCTTTGTTAACATACAGCTGGAAAACTGGAGCTGGAAAACTCCAGGAGTTGTTTTTGCAGCCTTGATTATTGATTATTGATGGCTGAGGTTTCTGCAGCCTCACATGTTAACACTTGGGATGGTCTCCACCACTGTTGCCATTTCCTTCCAGTTTATCTGACAAGGATTTGGGAGAAAAAGCTATGTAATATTTTTATTTTTTCTCTCCTTGCGACGAGTATCAAAGTGACGATTAAAGCCATAAATTCCTGGCGGGTCGCCGCTGCTCTCAGCTCCTGCTCCTGGAGCAGTTGATTGAGGTTCTGATGGGAATCCCACAATGTTTTTTTTGCAGCCCCTGCACGTGGTGTGCCCTGAGCAGTACACACAGCCCCCTCCCACCCAGTCCCACCGCACAGACCTGATGATCGACTGCCAGCCCCCGGCCATGTCGTACCGGCGCGCCGAGGTGCTCACGCTGCCCTACAAGCGCCGCTACGAGAAGATCGAGATCATGCCTGATGTGAGTGCAGGGCACAGGGTGGGGTTCCTGCTCACACAGCCAAGTTCCAGCTCTGCTGCCTCTGGGAAGTTGTGGAATCACAGAGTTGTTGTGGTTGGAAAAGGTCTGTAAGGTCGTGGAGTTGAGCTGTCAGCCGGCGCCATGCCGCTGTGGTTGGCATCAAGTGGCACTTCCAGTGGTGGGACTCCTCCACATCCCTTTCCATGAAGGAGTTGTTCCAAATACCCAACCTAAATCTCCTCTGGTGCTACTCAAGGCTGTTTCCTCTGTCCCTGTTCTCTGGGAGCAGAGCTCAATCCCCCCCGGCTGCCCCCTCTTGTTAGGGAGTTGTGCAGAAACAAAAGGTCCCCCCGAGCCTCCTTTTCTCCAGGCTGAGCCCCTTCCCCAGCTCCCTCAGCCTCTCCTGGTGCTCCAGCCCCTTCCCCAGCTCCCTCAGCTGCTCCTGCTGCTCCAGCCCCTTCCCCAGCTCTGTTCCCTTCCCTGGACATGATCCAGCCCCTCAATGTCCTTCTTGTCAGGGGGGACCCAGAATTGCCCTCAGGACTGGAGGTGCAGCCTCAGAACTAAAGGTATTTGTCCTAAATATGTCTTGTGGCTGGGACTTACAGTTGGCTCTCACCATGTAAAGCACATTCTGTCAACTGGAGAAGCATTTTGAGTGATAATTTCACTCTGTAAACTAATGGGAACTGAAAAAAAAACATTGTCTGGCTGATAGAGCTGGTCAGCCTGGAGAAGAGATTTAAGAGCCCTTTCCAGTGCCTAAAGGGGCTCCAGTGCCTGAAGGAGCTCCAGGAGAGCTGGAGGGGGACTTGGGGGAAGGAATGGAGGGACAGGACACAGGGAATGTCTTCCCTCTGGGAAAGGGGAGATTAGGGTGGGATCTTGGGAAGGAATTCCTGGCTGGGAGGGTGGGGAGGGGCTGGGCTGGAATTCCCAGAGAAGCTGTGGCTGCCCCTGGATCCCTGGAAGTGTCCAAGGCCAGGCTGGAGCAACCTGAGATAGTGGAAGGTGTCAGGATTGGAGTGGGATGACCTTTAAGGTTCCTTCCCACCCAAACCATTCCATGATTCTGTGATTGTGAGCAAGCAAAAACTGTGTTCAGGTGAGTTGTCCTTTGCAAGAAAATCCCATTTCACAAGACAAACAGTGATCTCTGCTGTGAGTGAAGCAACCAGTCACCTCCAGTTTCAATGTGAGGAAGTTTTAGGCACAGCAGTTTGAATTAGTGCCCCAGGACCATGGAAAGGATACAGAGAATCTAGGAGTTGGTAGCCAGGAGTTGTTTTTCTCCTTCCCCAAATTCACCTGCTGTTAGAAATACCCTTCCCATTAAGGATCAGTTTTCAGTCGTGGTAAAGAAGCAGTGAAAAGGCTCATTTGTATTCCAGCAATTTCCATAAATGGTTAATTCCTACAGGCTGCAGGAGCCCAGCAGGTTAATGGATTGCTTGTAGCCATCTAAAATGTGGATTACTTATCCCCACAACATCTATTAATGATTTATTAACCCCGTAAGTCAAATCCAAATGTACCCATATTACCAAGGGTGACCCATATTCTGACAGACATGAGCTTAAAATATTTTTTGACAATCCAATCAGCACAAATGTGTCCTTGGATCAAAGGTGACAGTGGCTTTTTGCAAGCAGACATTACTGCCCTTTGGAAACTGGAATATTGAGTGACTTTTCATTGGAGTGTAGAAGGAAGAAGCATCCTTTAGTTGAACCAAATATGAAGTGCAGAGCTGGGACCCACGTAACAAATCCCTCAGCCAGCCCACACCACCCACTGCCACCATTTCACACCATTTCTGTCAGGAGCCTGCCCAGCCCACTGCTTGGAGACAAGGAGAAGGCTTTAATTACAAAATATGCTGGGCTGCAGCTCCATCTTGGCATGTATATTTAATTGTTTGGGAAATTTGCATCTTTATTGGATCCTATTAAACCTAAGATTGGTGAGACGTGGCTTCAATTCACCAACATGAAACCTATCCCGAGTTCAGAGTGCAGGGAGCCAGCCTGGGGCTCACTGATTATTCAAATTCCACTGAAGCTTTGGGTTTCCACTTAAACTCTGAGGTGGAACTGAGCCTTTGTATGAGAGCCTGTCCCTTGTGTCACCCTCTGCAGGGACTGGATTCCAGCCCTCCCTGCACTTCCCAAAGCTGCTGGGAGGGAGGGAATGTGGCATTCACCAGCCTGGGAAAAGCAAGTTGGTTACTAAGGTATTCCCTTTAACTTGGAGAGGTCCAGCAGAAATCTGGAAAAAGGACAGAAATTACCTTTTTTTCTCCTCCCCTAACAAATAACATCCAATTATGTTCACACAGGATTCCTAATTTCAGAGCTGTCCATGCTCAGGGAGGAGAAATATCTTGTGATTGTCCATATCCAAGGATTCTGATTGCTCAGCCTGAGAAGGCTCTGGAGTGATCTTTCAGCACCTGAAAGGGAACTCCAGGAAAGCTGGAGAAGGATTTTGGACAAGGCATGGAGGGACAGGACAAGGGGGAATGGCTTCCCACTGCCACAGGGCTGGGTTAGATGGGATATTTGGCAGGAATTCCTGGGTGTGAGGATGGTGAGGCCGTGGCACAGGGAAGCTGTGGATGCCCCTGGATCCCTGGAAGTGTCCAAGGCCAGGTTGGATGGGGCTTGGAGCAGCCTGAGATAGTGGGAGGTGTCCCTGCCTGTGGCACTGGATGAGTTTTAAGGTTCCTCCCAACACAATCCATTCTGGGATTTCCCTGGTTCCAAAGCTGCTCTTCACAGCTCCTTGCAAAAGCTGCTTGGTCTGTAGTGATGCTCCTGAAAAGACTCCTGAAAGCAAGGCTGTGCTTCAGGACTGCTAACAGGATGCCATTCCCCAGCTCTAAGATATGCAAATCATCCTCCAAAAGAGGATCTTGCTCTTTCTTTTTAAGGGAACTACATGGTCCTGGTAAAAAATGGATGCCGCTTCCCCTTCTGCTGAGTGGGTTGTGCAAGACAGATTTCAGACATGATGGATGGGGCTCCCTAGTGTGGGAGTATTTGCTGCTTAATGTTCCCTTTTCAGTAGCTTAGGGTTCCTGAATATAGGAATTTCTGTACTGCAAGGAAAGGGCATTTGTTTAATATGGGCTCCCACCAGCCCTGGGGTTCTGTGCAGGCTCAAGTGGCAATTGAAAAGGGTATTTTATAGCTCCCAGAAACCTTGCAGTGGTTTCTTATTTGTCAAAACCATGTTAGCCTGAAATGGAATGATGAAATTCACCCTGGAAAAACCAGTAATTGCTACATCTGCTGCAGGGCTGGGATTTGTGTTTGAACTAAACCTGAAAGTCTCATAAAAGAATGGCTGCTGCAATGGAGTCCTGATCAGGGCCCTCTCCTGACATCTTCAGGATGTCAAAACTTTCCCAGCTCAAAGTTCTTCCTGGATTCTTCCAGCTTTTGAAAACCAAAGGGTTGGCTCAGCATGGCTCCACTCATTTCAGACTGATGCTGTGGTAGAGTGAAATTTCCTTCCCAAAACTTGCAGTGATGCAGATCCTGGCCTGTCAGACTAATGGAAATTTACTGCTGGACCTTGTTTGTATTTCAATCACTTCACCGAGGAGCAAAGGCAGGTCAGGCAGGCCTGTTGTGTGATAATGAGATTTACACTCACAGCAGCCTTTGTTTGGAGAGTTTTTAACAGTCCCAAGGCATCAGGCTGGAATGGCTCTCCCAGGGATTGTGCAAACCTTTACACTTTAAATAATTTCTTCTCAGCATCTGCCTTTCACTTTAAAAAATAAAAAAATAAAAAAAAAGCTTCCTGGAAATTGGTTAGGCATTGTCTGCTCACAGGAGAAAGATGGGAAATGGAAAACACTTTCTGGAGCAAACAGATAAAATTAAACAGTAGTGTCTGAGCAAATAAAGTGCCTGCAGTTTAATTACAGCTGAACAATGGTGTGGATCACTCAGTGCCTGCAGCAGACACTTCACTGAGGGCTCTGTGCTTTTCAAATACTCCATTTGCCAGTTCTTCAGGACACAGCCCAGTCAGGAGAGTGTCAGGGTACAAGGCACAGCCTGACACCAAGTGAAATGACCAGAGAATTAGGAAAACAGCCATTATAATTATGGAGCTTTCATCTTGACTCCTTTTCCTTGCTTTTACCTGACATTTCCAACTTCCTTCTGTGTTTCAGGGACTCAGGAGTTTGGAATTCTGTCCTTCTTCCCACCCTCAGCTCATTTTGGTGACCCCACATTATCCAGTCTCTGACCTCTGTGTTCCTTTTTCCCTGACTATTGCCCCTGGGTTCAATGTGCTGTAGCCTCACAAAAAGTAAATGAAAAACCTGTTTAAATGAAATACAACCTGTTTAAGTGAAATACAACCTGTTTGCTTCTGCTGCTCAGCCCTGTCCCAGCTCCCAGCTCACTGCAGAATTGTCTGCAGTCTCTCTCAGAGTTGGACCTCACCTTTTGACATTCCACCAAAACTGTTCTCTCCCAGCTTTTACCAACTTTCCTCACACAAAGCCAGGACCAGTGCAGATAAATCCCTCTGATTTACATCAGCAGAGCTCAGTGCAGCCTTTATTTTCTCTTTAAAAACATCCCCACCTCACTCTGGTGTCTCTTCTCTCCTGGCCATTCAGTCTGAGAGAGTTCTCCTCCCTCCTCCTCTCTTTTGTGGGCTTGGAATGTGTTATCCTTCATTTCCTTTGCCTTTTTTTGTTGCTGTACTTTTCTGTGTTTGCTCTTACCCACAGGTTGTCCTATTTAGTCAGGTGGAACTCAGATCTGCTTTTCTGCTTCCAGCTGCCTTTGCCTGCTTCTATTAATGTCTAGGTTTGTTTTTCCTTTCATTTTGATGGCTTGCTGGAAGATAACACTTTTCTAGCCAGGCACTCAGCTCTCTCTTCCCAGTCAGCTTCAACAACAACATCCCATCCTGACTTGACATTCTGACCCATAAAATGGTTACTATATTTTGAATATTTTGATTTATGCCATTTTTATGTCTTTCAAATGACTCATCTCTTGCATCTGCAAGCTTTACTGCCATTACTTTGAAAATATTTCATGTCCTTGCTTCCCCTACCTGTCATTTTTCATTCAAATCCAAGCCTAATTTCTGCTTCTGCTGGTTCTGTTTTCCACCATCCTTTTTTAAGTTCCTCAAATAAGTGTTCCCTGCCTGCTCCCAGGCTCCTGGGGAAGAGATTAAACAGCCATAAATCTCCTTCATTACACTATTTAAATACTCCTTGAACTGCTTTTTTGGCACAGGATTGGCAAAAAGCCAGTGGTTAGAGTTAGTGCTGAGTGGTTAGAGTGAGTTCTGGTGCTTGGAATCCCACCCAGGATTATTCCGTGGTGGTTGGTTGGTGTCTTTCTGGTTTGGGGATTTGGGGACAAGGGTTTGGGGTTGAGATTCCTCCTGCTGATCTGGAGCCCTGATCCAGTAGCTGCCTGTGGGACATGCCCATGGAGAAGAAGAGCTTTAATTAATTGCTCAAAACTGCAGACTGCACCTCGTGCTTCTTTTATTTCTTCACTGGACGTTGGCTCTGTGGAAGCCCAAAGTCAAGATCTGAGCTTTTGCAAGTGATAAAAGCAAAATCTTTAGGTATTCATGGTAGGATTCTTTATCCACTGAAGCTAATGAGACTTTAAAATCTGCTCCAGAGAGAGCTGTGGGAGACCCCCCAGTCAGTGACAGCTCTGTGAAGTTTGGGTTAACTCAGCAGCTGAATTAAAACCCTTGGATTGTGTCAAATATGAGGCTGAAAGCCCAACAAGACCTGACTCAGATCACCCAGTAATGATCCTACAGATGCCCTTTATTTCTGGGATGTTCTCTGGTGGAAAAGCCTTTGTTCCTTTAGGTCTCATTAGCAAAATTCCCCAATTTCCATCCTGCCTGCAGCATTCCTGTGCCTGCTGGTCTCAAATCCACAGGCACATTTCAATTCCCCCTTCACCCTTCAAATGTGTTTGACTCCACATTTTTTTGTCCCTCTGAAGGATCTGACAGTTGCAGAATTCCTGCTCTGGTTCAGCAGGGGCTGTAAAACCAAGGCTGGATCTGTTGGAGACTCCTCCTGTGTCTGGTTACAAGGGCCTGGCCATCAGAGCTCCTGGTACTTCAATAATTAATTAATTAGTAACTCAATTCCTTTAAAAATTAAGGGATAAGAGGAGGCAAGGAAATAATAAGTGAAATTATCCTTCTCTCCTGACACCACCATCCAAATTTGAGATGGCAAAGACCATGGTTTTAATTCTGCCTGCAGTACTGACTACAGATGATCCCTGCTTGTGAAAAAGCTACTGCACAGCCTTGAAGCAATTTTTGTCCTATTAAAGATGCTTTTCTGCACCCAGAAATTGGATTTGGTGTGTGTGAGGAGCAGGGGAGTGGAGGGATGGAGGATGAGGCAGGCTCTCCATTCAGGTTTTACTGAGGAGTAGTTACTATAAAAACCTCTGCAGGTGTGATCTCCAGGGTTTTCTCTAAACTCAGGCAGATCTTAAAATCCTTGGGCTTCTCTAATAATTGGCAGAGGATTTTTTTTTGTCCCATACAAATTCCATCCTATTCAGGGACTGAGATCTGGGTGGGAATTGCTTCATACCCAGCAAGTTCAAAAGCTATATTCCATCATTCCCACCTAGAAATGGAAATGTCCTCAGGGCTTACGTGGCCAGAACCCAGCTGCAGTTACCAACAGTGTTTATAATGTGCCTCAGAAACATGTAAGATTTCAAATTTTCAAAAAGACTTTTTCCCCTGCTGTTCCCAGTAGATGCTGTTCAAGTCCCCACTGTCTCTAGAAACATCCTAATTTGCAGCCTACACATACTCACTGCTGGCCTGCACACATTTATTCCTAACATCATGTTTGAGCATAAATACATTTTCCTTTTTGTTGGTATTTTCCCTGTGGTGTTTATGTAGAATAATCAAATTCTCCCTTTGGCTTTCTTTTTTGCCAGGCTAAACAAGCCAAGATATTTAATTTCCCCTTACAAGACAGCTCCTCCTGCCCCAATCTACCCTTCAGAATCTCTTACTTGAACTGAAATTACCCACAGTTTACAAGTAGTTCAGATGAAATCTTGCCAGGCCCAATATAAGAGTGAGAGCTCATCTCAGAGAGAATTACCTGATAATTTCTGGGCTTGCATTTAGCTTTTTCATGGCCATGTCACATTTGTGACTCTTCTGGGATGGACTAATAAACCTGAACCCTTCACCTCTGTCCTTTGCAGCAGCTGCCAGCCCACAGCAGAAATTCTCAGTGTTAGCCCCATCCTAGGCCTTCATTTTGTGCTATTGAATTTCATCTTGCTTTTCTCACTCCAGTTCTTGAGGTCTTTGAGTTTTTCCTCTCTTATAGCCTGGTCCTGTTTTCTGTTAAAGGTGCCCTTCAAACTTCTGAACACTCCTCCTTGTTCTGAGGTCATTAATGAAAACTGGGATTAGGCTCAAGAATGACCCTTCAGGAATTGCAGCAGCAGCCCAGGAGTTGGGAATCTCTTTCCTTTAACCAGTGCTTTCCCCACCTCTGGACTGCCAGAAAAATCCACAGTTTGGGATTTTCCATGTGCTTCTCTGGTTTGGTCCCACCTCTAATGCAGAGATCCCACATTTATGCAGTTTGAAAATCTGGAAAAGACATTTAATGATGTAAAAACCTAGCTGGCCCTCTTTCTAAAAACACATGCTATAATCTAATGTACACATCAGTGATTTCAGGTGCTAAAAGTTCAGAGGATTTTAACTGCTGGTCAGTTTGCTGTGCTCCTGCCTGTTCTCCATATCCAGCTCACCTCACTCAGCCCAAACTTTGCCTCTCCCTGCTGGGTCAGCCTTCCTGCACCCTCTCCAGTGTAAGCCAGAGGTAAAAAGGGAAAAGGGAGGAGTTTGGGGAGGTGTCCCAAAAATCTAAGAAGAAATTACTGGGATGTTAAAATACTGTTGTACATCCAGCATGTCTGTCCCTGGGAGAATCCTCCACAGGACAAGACCATGTGTGCTGAAAGTCCTGATTTTATTCACTGATTATTCAGCCTCATTTTATTTTTACTGTGGAGTTTCATGACCCATCCTCAGTGGTTGTTCAGCCCCTCATTGCCATCAAGAGGATTTTTGGCTGGTGACTGAAGACAAAACCTGGAGAGAATTGTCCCCACTGAAGCCTTTAGGAGAGTCTTAAGAGTGACACAGGGTGTGTGTCAAATCCCCTTTTAGGGTAGAAAATACAACCCTACAGAAAAGACTTAATGGTAAAAATTTATTTCCTCTGGTTTAGCGTGGGCAGACAGCTCTGATCACAGGCAGAGAACATCCCAAGCTAAAATCTGAAATAGTGCACACAATCCCCCCCAAATTTATCCTAAGGCAGTCCAAGTGCTCTTCCATGGGCAGAAGACTGATTAATGTGGTATTAGATCTCAGTGTCCCTGCTTTGGTGGCTTTCTTGGTGCCAGCATGTGACATCAGGCTCGGGATAATGACTGGAAGGAAGACTCATTTATTCCTGCATGGTGGGGGGCTTTTCAATCTCACACACAAAGGCACAACAAGAGCCAGCCTCTGCAAGTTGGACAAATTCAACCTTGAAATGAGACACGGCTTCCTGGCTGCCAGGAGAATTAAAGTTTGAAACCACTTGTGAGGGGAAACAGTGGAGTTGCCACAGCTTGGAGTTCAGACAAGACTTGCTGCCTCTGTGAAAAGGGTTTCCTTTAATGCAGCTTTTTGGAGGAGTTCTGTGATTTGTGTGTGCAGGAGGTCAGTTGAAAGGAGTGGAGCAGTGCTGCCTGGCCTTGGTGGGTGAATTACTGGATGTGATTAAATGACCTTTTTGGTTTGGGTCACTGAGTTTCTATAATGAAAGGATTGGCTGCCACATGGAGAGGGCTGTGAGCTGGGGAGGAAATAAAAATGAATGCCTGTCTTACTGTCTTTCTGACTGTAAATAATCCAAGTGTTGCTGTTTTAGCCTGTTTAAAACCTGCAGAAATATTAATACCAAAATACTTCTGTGGCAGGCAGGAGAAGACTTTGGTTCCAGGCTATTCCCTGTTCTTTAAGGATCTTTCTCTTCACAGGATTTGTCACTTTGCTCTTCATCAGAGCCTGTTTTGTATTGATCCTCCTCAGGAAGGTGGTTGGAATGGAAAGTGCCTTCGACCACAGGGAAGGCAGCAGAACTCACTGCTGCAAGTGCTGCTATTTTTAGGTCCCAAGAGAAATCTGAAGCAATGATTGTCATTATATTTTCATTCTCTTTGCCTTTAACAGCAAACCATAAAGGCTATATTCAAATTGCCTGTTTTAAAGATCTTCAACAGAGTCCCAGAGTAACAGTGAGCTGAATTGCTCCATCAAATTTGGATTTCTAGGATTCACCACAGCTGAATACAGACAAAATTTAGGGTTTTTTAATGCACCCTGTGTTTTTCCAACACACCAACTGGTTTATTCCAAGGAGCTGCTCTCAAAATGTTCCTGGAGCTTTAACAGTGGCAGGTGAGATTTTCAGAACTTACTAAAAGAACTTTGCCACCATCGAATCCAACAGAAAAACCCTCTCAGTGCTTTCATGGCAAAAGGATTGGGCATCCTGGAACCTTGAATTCCCTTGGAGGGAAAAAAGGAATAATTTTCTCCATTCATGAGCACTGTTTTCTGCAGAATTCCTTTGGAAGAGTGGCTGGAAGAGGTGCTTCCCAACTGGCCAACTTCCACTGGTCTCAGCAGGTGCAGCACTGCCCACTCCAGGCACTGCCAGCAGTGTTAGATCCAAACTCCAAGCCAAGAATAAATTTTATGTCTTTCAGGGAAGAATTCTATAAAAGGCAGTGGGAAGGGTTTTGTGCAGCATTGTTGGAATCATTTCAAACTAATCAACAGTGGGTTGATTGAAAACACTGGGGTTTTAAGGACAAACCCTTCTTATTCCAGATATTCTGCAGTCAGGAACTGAAAGGAAACTCACTTTGATTTTTCATTGTCCATCAGCATAACAAACATAATAATGCTGGATTAGACCACGAGTTTCACTGACTAAAATTATTAATGAAGCAATTGTCTTTTCACACAAGGGTTCTCTGTGCTTATTATGGTTTTTGAGATCAGCCCTGCTTCCTGGAAACCTCATGCTTATGGTGTGAAATCCATAATTTTGGGAGCTGGAAGGAGCTGGGCAGGTCCGAGGAGCTCTCAGTCTATCAGTGGCTTTGTGTTTACAGTTCATTAGCCCATGTTTAAAAATACCACACTGCCAATTTATCTCACAGCTGGGTTCATGCACGTTTTGAGCTGATCACTTGCTGAACAAAATCTCCTCTTGCTTCAGCTTGCAGATTCCCTCGTGCCCTTGGAGATCAAGCCTGGTATTTCCTTGGCAACAGTTTCTGCTGTGCTGCATACAAAGGACAACAAGCATGTGCTGCAGGTACAGTCTAATGGGAAAGGGAGAAAAATATCCTTACTCTGGCTTTTCCTGCCATCCAGGACCCCTCCTGCAGCTCCTTCCCACTGGAGCAGAGCCCTGGGCAGAGGCTTTGCCCTGGCATGTGCAGGTGAGGAATTATACCCAGAGCAGGGAGTGGGATGCAAATAAATCTCTCTGCCCTCTTTTCCTTGGCCATGTGCCTGGCTGAGATAAAAGGGGAAATGAGATAATTCCTGAAGAGAGGCTACAGATCATCCTGCTGTCTTCCATGATGAGTCAACCTCTCAGGATCAAGGGTTAGAGGAGAGAGATGACCTGGGACATCAAACTTGGGAGGTTGTACATCTCTGTACACCCCTGTACCCTCCCTTCCTGCCAGCCCCTGCAGGCTGGCACTGGAATTCTGGCATGAGTGCTCTGCAGGAGGAGGTGATGTCCAGAGACCTGCTCAGACCCTGCTCCCGTTTCCCTCAGATCCATGAGCCTGCAGGGCCTCACTGAACCTTTCCCACACTGGGCAGCAGAGCTGGCTGGGCCCAGGACACTTGGGAAGAGAGCCCAGTGTGGAAATGTCAGGGATGTGAAGGCTGGCTGAGGAGTTCTGTCAGAGCACAGCAGACAGGCTGTGCTCTGCCCTCCTCTTCCCAAGCTGCTTCCCTGGAAACCCTCAGCAGTGCTGGAAACATTGAAGTGCCGCAGTGGAATTGCTCTGAGGCTGCTGTTGTTCATTTACTCCCTTCTCCACTCATTCCTGCTGCCAAATAAGCTTAGACCTGGGCTTAAAATGCCAGAGTCCTCATAAATAGCTGGAGCTAAGCCACATTCTCATTCCCTGAGCAGTTGCTTGCTCTGAATTTGCCTGTTTCCCAACTTGTTGCATCCTTTAGAGTGGGATTTTTTTCCTTCTCATCCATCAGCTCCCTCCAAAACCTCCCCAACCTCCTGCCAGCAAGAAGAGGAAGCGGGTGAGTGATGAAGTACCCGAGTGCAAATCTTTGAAGCCTCTGCTGAGTGGCTCCATCCCTGTGGACCAGTTTGTGCAGACTCTGGAGAAGGTGAGGAATCTTCAGTGGCAGATGGGATTCCAGCAGATTTCTGCACATCTCAGATCTGCTGCTTTGGTAGCAAAGAGAGGAGAAATTATTTTAGTGTAGCTTGAAATGGAGAAAGGCCATTGAGTTCCCAAAGTGCTCCAGGGTGTCCCTGCTCTTCAGAATAGAGGGAATTGTTCCCTGTGGAGCTGTGTCCTGCTATGTGGGGTTCATGGCAGTGATCTCCTCCTGTTTCCCATGGAAGCAGAGATTTTGGGTGGGTGATTTGCCTCACAAAACTTTTGGATTTAGCAGCTGAAGGAGTCTCAAAAGCATTTAAATATCCACAAGATTTGTGACAAGGTGACCAAGTGAAGAACAGATCCTGGAAATGTCTCCACTGGTGGAGGAGCCTCTTGAGGAAGCTGCACAAATTTGGTTGCTGCTCTGTGGAGTCATGCAGGAGATAATTGGACATAATAGGCAGGGAAAAGGGCAGGATTGCAGACTTCCAGTGCCTAAAGAAGCTCCAGGAGAGCTGGAGAGGGACTGGGGACAAGGGATGGAGGGACAGGACACAGGGAATGGCTTCCACTGCCAGAGGGCAGGGATGGATGGGATACTGGGAAGGAATTCCTGGATGTGAAGGTGGTGAGGCCCTGGAATAGAATTCCCAGAGAAGCTGTGGCTGCCCCTGGATCCCTGGAAGTGTCCAAGGCCAGGTTGGAGATGGGGTTTGGATCAACCTGGGATAGTGGAAGGTGGCAGGGGGTGACACTGGATGAGATTTAAGGTCCCTTCCTTCCCAAACCAATCTGTGATTCCGTGGAATTCCCCCTCCCCCCTGTGCCCTGGTCTCTCCTCTCTCCCAGTTTTCCTGAGCTGTGCTGATTTCCCTCTCTGTCCCTCTCCCACCCCAAATCCAGCACGGCTTCAGCGACGTGAAGGTGGAGGACACAGCCAAGGGCCACATTGTGCTGCTGCAGGAGGCAGAGACCCTGATCCAGCTGGAGGAGGACTCCACCCACATCATCTGTGACAATGATGAGCCCCTGAGGGTCAAACTGCGGGACCTGGTGCTCAAATTCCTGCAGAAATTTTAGCTCATGGACATCAGGAGGCTCTGCAAGGAGATAGCCTGGAGCAGCAGAACTTGGAGCTGTCCAAGGAGAGAGAGAAAGAATTCTGTGATTCAGAGAGACCAGAAACCTTCCCCTTCATGGAGGAGCAAGGGAGTATTTTTAATATCTCTTTTTTGAATCTTATTTTTAATTTGTTTTGGAATACTTCGGAGGAGATTGCTGTTGTGTAAAATTGGGAGCTGGGAATCTTACAGGAAATAGGAACTGCAGAGTAAATAACTGGAGTATTTATTTACAACATCAGGGTGACCTGCTGCTCCTCTGTGTCCCTCAGCAGTGTCTGCCCCACTCCCTCACCTGCCAGAACTCTGTAGGAATATTGAAACAATGGCCTTTTCCTCCCACTGCTTCTTCCCAGTCCCCAGACCCCATTCCCTGCCTCTCCTCCCTGTGTGGTGTTCACGTGTCCTTCACTGGCATGAGGAGGGGAGAGCTGGTGAGACAAAGATTGTACAAATGAAAATGGAAAAAGGGGTCTGGTGGACATGGAGAGTAGTGGGAAGAGCCTGGCCATTCCCTGCACAAGCAGAGGCACTTTGGAAAAGCTTCATCCTTTAGGAATTCAAGTGTTTATTGATGCTGCAGCCTCACCTGATACACCCAGATCTGTCCATGGAGCTCCAGGCCTTTCACTGCTTCCTCCTGAGTTCCTCCATCAGCAGTGGAGGAAACACCTCAGGAAAACATTTAGGGAAGTCCATAAAGTAAGAAAATTCCTAATGCTCGTTAAAAACCTTTCAAGACTTAAGTGCCTCTTGTTTCTACCTTCCAAAAACTCGTCCTTGCAGCCCCCCCATCCCAAATCCTGGGTGGAATTCTGAGCAGTTTATCCAAAGCCATCTGTACTGCAGACCTGGGGAGGCTTTTCCCTCCCTAAATCACGTTTTTGGGGCCTCACCTCGGTCAATAATACTGCTTTTAAAGGCAACCCATTTCTCAGATTTACTGCTGTTCATTTTTATTGGATTGTTTTGTATTTATTTGGTGTTAAAAAATAAAAAGCAGAGTGAGACTGCCCAGGAGGGAGCACATCCCGTGGTTTATAAAAGTCTCTCCATGTCCATTCCACATCCTTGTCCTGACACCTTTGGGAAATAAAGCTGCTCCTCCAGTTCACCCCTTTGGGGAGATGGAGGCAGTGGAAGCAGCTCTGTAATAAAATCTCATTGCCACTGCAGTGCCCACATCCCATTTCATTGCCATGGAGGAATTCTGTTGGGTTGGGTGTGCAGATTCCATCACCCACACCTTTATTCTGTGTGTGCCCTGGCTGTGTGAGGAGTGGTGTCACCAACGTGAAAAACTTGGGGCAGTGGAATCAAATCCTCAGCAGGGTTTGCAGGTTTGCTGCTTTAGCATCATTTAACCAGAGTAAAAGAATTGAGATAATTTCACTTCAGTGGAATTAAATCCTCAGCAAGGTGCTTTAGCATCACTTTACCAGAGTAAAAGAACTGGGAAAATTTCACTTTAAGAAACTCCAAAGGGATTATTCCTAACCCAGAGAGACCATGAAATAAACTCATCTTTCTGCTGGTTAGCTCCAGCACTGATCCCACTGCTCCAGTGCCTTCCTTTTCACATTCCCAAGGCTTTCCCACCCTCCTCAGGGGCAGAAAGTGAAAATTAAAAGCTTTTACATTTTCCTGCATTTTGAACAGGAAAGCTTTTCATTCTTCCATCAGTCCAGCAGCTGAGAGTGGATTGGTTTGTTATATTCAGGTTGTGCCTGCTGGAAAAACAAATATGCTGGGAGGGGAATTCTTTAATGAGAAACCCTAATTAAACTGGAAGAAGAAATGCTTGTTCCTTCTGCATAGGGAGAGAAAAACAAACAGCATTTCTTTGGGCTGGCTCAGTCCTGCAGAGAGAACTGTGGCAGCCCAGGGAGGAGAATACCATGGATGCAATCCAGGCTTTATCCAGAAGTTCCCAGTTTAATGGCCAAAGAGCAGCAAAGGTTCCTGGTTTCACTCTCCTTCTTCCAGAAAGGAAAATAAATCCCTTGGCCCCCATGTAGGTTCCTTGTGCTGTGGCCATCCCCATTCCCTGGGACCCACATCCCTCCCTGAGCTGCTCCAGCCTCTCTCCACTGCTCCCCTCATTAAACACAATTAATGGGGGGTGTGGCAAGTGATTAAATCCCAGTGACTTCCCAACCCTGTGCTCCCACAGGAATAATGGGGAGGAAAGGTAAAAATCAGATTTCTGCTCTTGGATGGCTTTTATGGAACAGCTGTTCCTGGGTGGAGTTCATTGTGTTTTCTCTCCATTAATGTGAGAGCCAATGAAAACAGCTCAGTGAATGCCAGGTCCCTGCCCAGGCTCAGCCACTGGCACTGGATCTGTCACCTCCATGGGCACCTGGACATGAGGAGCAGAGGAAAACTGGAGCAAGGTGCTGGATCTGTGCCCCAGCAGCAGCTCAGCCTTGGGGAGGAGTGGGAATGAGAGCAGAGGGATTTGGGATTGGCTGCACATCATGGCCTGGGCAGGTTTGTGGTGGGAAAGGTGGGATGTGACAGGTCACAGGTGAGCTGTCACCTGGGGGCCATGGACAGTGACCCCAGTTCCTCAAGGACCCATGGACTGTGACCCAAATCCCTTGAAGATCCATGGACTGTGACCCTATCCCTCGAGGATCCATGGACTGTGAGCTCATCCCTCAAGGATCCATGAACTGTGATCCCATCCCATGAAGGGGACAGGTCCTCCTGAAGGACCCATCACCTGGACCAGGCACCTGGGAAGGGGGGGCAGCAGGTCCTCTACTGGGTCCAGCAGGAGCTGGTGGCTTTTATGGCACTGCCATAAATTCATAATTCCAGTGAAACTGCTATTTATCAAGGAGTGCATCATCCAAAAGGGAAAATCAAGGGCAATTTGTGGTGCAGAGGAGTGGAGTGTAAAGCACTTCACCCTGCCCTCCTCCTGGGAGCAGGCAATGAATGAATTATTAACAGGATTGATCACCTCTGTTTCCTCGTCCCAGGGTACAAACCTAACACAGAGAAACAGGGAAATGGAACCAGAGCTCTGGCTCCCCTCACCAAACACAGCAGTTACAGCAGGAAAAATTATTGATCAGGAGATTTTTATCTCAGGAAAAGCCTCAGGAGAAAATCGGCTCCAGCTGAGTCCATGCCCACGGTGCTGCTGGGCTCGTTTGGGAGCCAGATCCCAAACCAGCACCCACTGCTGCTGCCATCCTGGAGTGAGGGATTCTGTGCCCTTCTCTGCCACTGATGGCCCTGCCTCCCTGCAGTATTCTGGGGAGAGATCACAGGCTTTGGGAGGCTGAGCATCCACCTCCTCCCTCCCTCCAGATCTAAAATCCTTTGGGGTTTCCCTGAAACCTCTCCTAGAAACAAACCCAAGCACAAACCAAGCCTTACTTCAAGGCAGAAGGGAAAAGAAAGGACACAGTTCCCAGTGGGAGCAGCAGCAAGGGCAGGAAACACAGAGGTGAAAAGTGACAACAGAGGTAAAAATTGACCACAGAGGAAACAGCTGCTCAGGAGGGAGGGCAAAAAAACAAAAGGCAGCAGGAAAGAAGAGAGGAAATCCAGCCACATACAGGAAATCCTGGGGAATTCCCAGCCCAGCAAGAAGGGGATCCCGTGGCTCCTGGCTCCATTCCTCCTCCCTGCAGGTTTGCAGCTGGGGATCTGCTTACAAACCTCGTGGATCCCTTTGATTTTCCCACCTCAGCCTCCTGCACAGGAGAGGGACTGGGAGCATCCTGAGCCAGCAATGCCATAGGAACTGTCCCCAGAGGTTCTTGGCTCTGGATCCCCGGCAGGGATGGGCAGGTTTGCAATCCCAGCAGTGGCTCGCTGCTGCTTTCATTGCCTACAAACACCCACACAAGCAGCAGCCCCAGAACAGGGCTGGGATGTCCCTGGAAACCACTCAGGGTCCAACCCCTCCCCGGGGTTCTCCTGGCCAGGGACATGATGGGGTTTGGTTCCAGGCACTGCCATCCTTGAGGAGTTTCCAGCATTCCACACCAGCTCACCTGCACAGTGGGAACAGAAGCTCAGGACATGCCTGGTTTTGGTTTTGGGGTGTCCCAGGGCCAGGAGCAGCAGTAGCCCCATCCTGGTCCAGCCCCTCTCCCAGCCCCAGCAAAGAGGCACCGAGACGCTCCCAAGTTAAACTCTCCATTTATTGGAACCTTTTACAAAAAACTCAACATTGTGCTCGTGTCGAAGGAGTGTTTCCTTGTCTCTCAGTTCCTGTTGGATTTGAAATCCTGGTGCTCAGGGCACCGTGGGCACAAGGGGAGGGCAGGGGCCGTGTGACACGACCTCACTCGTTCTATTTACAGCGGGAAAGGCCTCGCTCCGTGCCCGGGGGAAGCAGCAGAAATTCTGCGATGGGGAAAAGGTGCAGCTGCCAGGAGCCCCTTCCCAGCTCCTCAGGGCTGGGCTGGTGGAAGCCCTGTGCCCCAGGAGCTGGGATGGATCGTACAACCAAACCTGAGCTTCGGAGTGAGCCTGGGATGCCCTGAAATCCCGGGAGAACCATGGGTGGTAGCAGGGAAGGACGTTTGGGATGGTGGCACGGGCAGGAGCACTCTGGAAAAGCCCCTCTCCTGCCTGGTGAAGGGGCTTCAGGACAGCTCAGGAGCAGAAAGCTGGGCTGTGAATCCCAATCCTGTACTCCAGGGGGGTCGGTGATGTTTGGGATGACCAGGAGGGGCAGCACCAGCCCTGTGGGTGAGGAAGATGTTCCTGCTGGCATTTCATTTCCTCACAGAATTCCATCCCTCCCAATGCTGCTGCCCAGGTATCTCCTTTTATGAACCTTTTTACCCCTTCACCCCCAAATCCTTCTCCTTCTGGGGCGCTCAGCAAGGAGGAATTCATCCCATGACAGGCAGAGAGATCCCACTGCACATCCTGTCCCTGCTCCAGCACAATGGACAGGAGGATCCTCCTAACAAAAAAAAAAAAACAGCTTGGGGAAAAGAGCCTGGGAGGAAGAACAGTTGGATTTGCTCTGCTGATCCCTGATCTCAACTGGCCTCAAATCGAAACACAGCAGGGGAGAGCAGAATTCCCAGCCTGGGGCTCCCACACCCTGAGCATCCAACCATTCAGCAATGCCAGCACTTCCCATCTCACCCCTTCCCCCAGGCTCTCACTGGAATTTCCCTTGGGATTTTGGGAAGCCTGAGGGCTTCGAGCAATGCCTGTGCTTGGATGAAGTGCAGTCTATGCCCACATCACTCCGTGCTCTGGGAGGGCTGGGAAGGCAGAGCTGACCCTGGGGCTGGGCTCTACCTGAGCCACAGCATCACTGCTAACGAACCCCCACTAATGAGGGTGGAATTAAAGCCGTGGAAGAGGAGCTCAGGCCCCTCGGGAATGCTGGAGCTGACACAGCTCCCGACAAGTGCCACATTTCCACTCTGGGCAGGGCAGAGAATCCTTCCAGGTGTTCCAGGGCCTTGCAGGAGTCTCCTGTGGCATTTTTAAGGAGACTGTAACACGTGCTGCGTTTTGGGCATCTGGTGTTAAAACAAAAAGGGAATGGAAAGGGGGAAAAAAAACCATAGGAGGAGATTCCTTAATCTGTGTTTTGTTGTGGTCAGTGCTGCTGGTGAAGGCATGAGCCATGGGCTCTGCTGGGAATAGGCTGCTCCTTCCCTCCCCTTCCCACGAGGAAGTGTCAGTGCTGATAGGAAAACCTGGGGAGAGGAGTTTGGGGAGGCCCCAAAACGTGGTGCAGGAGGAGCATGGACAGGGCTGACCTTGGGAATGAGCCCAGGAGCTGCTGCTGGACCATCCCTGCTCCCAAACACCAGAGACACACCAGGGGTGACATCCAGAGAATCCAGGCACATCGAGGTGACCACTCAAGTGTCACCTTCCCACCTCCCCAGCAAGAGCTCCAGGCTGCTCACAAACATCTGGGATGTGCTGAGGGAGAACATCACACCAGGGCCAAGCTGTGCCTTTCCCTCCTGTGCTCCCCTCATGCCCAGCTGCCCTGAAGCAGGATGGAGCAGCAGCTGAGCTCAGGGGTCACAGATGTGACAGCATTTTGCTTCGAGGGACAGGAACCAGCTCCAAATCCACGCTGTGAATGTGATCCAGCAGCATCAGACACTGGAAAGCTCCTGTTGGGATTAAGCCTCAGACACAGCCCAAAGGCAGGGCGTGAGGCTGGGCTGGGTTAAGGCAGAGCGGGAATGGCAGCTCTGGCACACCCAGGCTGGGCTGAGCACGGAGAAGGGTCAGAGCCTCCAGCAGCCTGGAGCAGCCCCAGCCCCGGCTGTGCTGCAGGTGGATCTTCCCTAAGCCCCAAACACACTCCCTGTCTTTAGAGGATCAGCAGGACAAGGTGGGAAAGGACACTGAGACAGCAGCAACTGAACCCCTGGGCTGCAGGGGAACAGCACCAGGCCAGGGCTGGGGCCAGGAAGGATCATCCAGGCCAACCTCATCCCTCTCCAGGGGCTCAGGGTGGGGAGCAGAGCAGAGCAGAGCAAAGGGCTCCTCACCAGGTGACACCTGAGAGGCCTCAGTAGTAGCCACAGGGCAAGAGAAGCCAGGATCTGCTGTGCCATGGGAGGGACAGCAGTGGTGACTGGAGCTGCCCTGATGCTGCACCCAAATACCTCCAACCTGGCCTTGCTACTGTCCCCTGGGATGGGCTGAAGGGTCCAGAAGGGAAAATGGGGTGGGGAGAGGGGAGGGAAAAGAAAAGAAAACAAAAAAGCGCCTCAGGCGGCAAATCTAAAACACTTTCATTTTAAATAACAATAATTATAATTAAAATGAACGGCTGCCCTTGGCTAGCGAAGGGGCAGAGCCAGTGGCCAGCGAGCCATTCCTCAGTGTACGATCCGTGGGCGTGTCCCACTCCCCGTGGGAGTGTCCTTACAGGAGCCATGGGATCCCATTCCCTGTGTGGCTGAGCCCTGTGGGAGCGCAGGGAAGGAGGGAAGTGCCCGTCCCGATCCTGTTTGCCAGCGGAGTCCACAGCAAACGGGGCCTCGACACTCACAGCCCCACAAAGCAGCCCCGTGCCGGCCTCTCCTGCGAGCTGGGAGTGTCCAGCTGCTCCCACTCTGCTCCCACTCTGCTCCCATTCCTAGATGAACTTGAAGCATTTGGTCTTGTCGTGGGGCAGGCGGGTCTTGAAGAGAACGGAGTCGACGCGGAACTGGGTGTAGAGCAGGGGCATGTACCCGTACACCTTCACGAAGAAGTTGATGCACTTGTGCCGCTCGTGGAAGTGGGAATCGTCGTGGGACAGCGCCTGGGGACAGCCAGGACAGCGGAAGGTCCAGCGGGAGGTGACCTGCAGCAGGGACAGAGGTGTCAGTGCCAGCCAGGGGCACTGCCGGGGGCTTGGATACAGATGGAATCTCAGGATGGACTGAGCTGGAAGGGAGCTCAAAGTTCACCCCCTGCCATGGGCAGGGACACCTCCCACCAGCCCAGGTTGATCCAACCTGGCCTTGGACACTTCCGGGGATCCAGGGGCAGCCACAGCTTCTCTGGGAATTCTATTCCAGGGCTTCACCACCCTCACAGCCAGGAATTCCTTCCCAATATCCCATCCATCCCTGCCCTCTGGCAGTGGGAAGTCATTCCCTGTGTCCTGTCCCTCCTCCTCTTGTCCCAGTCCCTCTCCTGCAGTCCCTTTATGCTCTGGAAGGGGCTCTGAGCTCTCCCTGGATCCTTCTCCAGGTGAACACCCCCACCCCTCCCAGCCTGGCTCCAGAGCAGAGATCATCTCTGCCACGGGCAGGGAATGTTTCACCAGACAGGAATTCAGTCTGTTTTAGCCCTGCAATGTCAAACCTCAATTCCCCTGCTCCGTGGCAGGGATTTGACTGATTCCAAAGGCTGAGCTTCCCACCAGGGCTGGATTTCCCTGCAGCAGACACCACTCACTTCCCACCCACAGCTTCTCCAGCAATGCCACCCCTGGGACAAGCCCCTGGCTGCTTTACCTTGATGGGAGGTTTCCTGGTCAGGTGGGACACCAGGAAGTTCATGGCGATGTCCTCGCAGTTGATGTACTCGTCCACCATGTCCCGGATGGCCTGGGGCATCACGTAGGAGTACAGGTATGCGTAGTACTGCAACAGGGACAGGCACAGCAAAGCTCTCCAGGTGCTCCACAGGCCACAGCAACACATTTGGGACATTTGGGATGTGTCTGACTCAAAACTCAAGGATCCCACTGGAGACATTCCCCATAACGGAGTTAATCCCAAGATCTGCTGTAGCCACAGCAGCAGCAACTCTCCCACAGCCACCACCCTCATCTGGAACCTCAGAAATCAAGGAATGAGGGTCCCAGCCCCCTCAGATCCTGCTCTCTGCTGCTGTGGATTCAGCCAGGCAGGAACAGCCTCTGGATATCCTTCCCAGTGCACTCAGCACCAGGATCTGGCTGTGTTTCAGCCTGGAGAAAAGTGAGGGGACAGCAGCAGAGAGCTCCCACATTTGTCCTTAAAAAACCCCAACCCCCCAAAGCTGCAGCCTCGGGTGCTGTGAGCAGAAGGGGCAGCCCCAGGGAGGCCTCACCTTGTGGAAGAAGGCAGCACCAGTGAGCACCATGGAGAGCTCGCAGGAGTAGTTGGAGTTGTAGAGCCAGGACTGGTGGGGGATGTCCCAGGCGTGGTAGCGGCCGGGGAAGCCCACGATGCGATCCCTGGCCTCTCTCCACACCCTGCAAACACACAGCTGTCCGTGAGACACAGAGCTGGGAGCCCACCCAGAGGGGCTGCAGGGCATCCAGGGCTCTGTGCATAAAGGACTTTGGCAGCTGCTCACCCAAGGAATGCCCAAAGGGCACAAAGGAAAACAATGTTAAAATGTGCTCCTGTGCTAGAGCGAAGCTGAGCTGCTTGTGCACAGGGAAAGGGTTCCTAATCCATAAATTAGGGATTTTGTAGCTCATAAGGGCTGTTCTGGAGGTTTAAAAAAAACAACTAAGGCCAGAGCAGCCTGGAAGGAGCCCAACATCTCCTGGCCTCTTCCCCAAATCCCTGGGACTTTCCATCTCCCTGCAGCTCAGAAAAGCCAAGATAACATCAACCTCCCTTAAGGAAAGCTTCAAGACCAGGCTGGACAGGGCTTGGAGCACCCTGGGATGGTGGAAGGTGTCCCTGCCCATGGTAGGGGTGGGACTGGATGAGCTTTGAGGTCCTTCCCACCCAAACCATTCCAGGACTCTGGAAATTCGGTAATTCCATAATGCTGTGAAAGGCTGCTGAGATGCTGAAGGCCCTGGTGTCTCCTGAGGGATGACCTGGATTGCCAAACTGCCAGCTCCTCATCCCAAACTGCAGCTTCCTGGGCTCTGGCCATACAGGAAAAGCCTCCAGGGCCCTGAGTGCCTCCCTCACCCCAACACGTGCTCACAGTCCAGCCTTGGGAATGAAATCCTGAATTTTGCACGTGGAGCGTGGGATTGCTTAATGCTCTGCTCTCATCTGCACTCACACTCCTCCAGAGAAATCCCCCAGGAGAGCTGCAGCACTGGCAGCAATAATTAAGGAAAAAGTCAGTGCTGGATGCCTAAGCTGGGAAACAAATCCAGCTTCCAGAGGCAGGGGTGCTGGTTTCCTTTGGATCATGCAATGCCCTCTCCCTGCTGCCCCAGCTGTGACTCCAGACTGCATGAGAGAACTCCCTGTGCACACACAAGGCTTTTCCCTTCTTCCCAGGCACAAAACTGGGCACAAAGTGCCATTTTTGGGTTTTTTCCCTCATTTGGAGGTGAGTTTCTCTGACAAGCCCTGTTCTGGGAAAGAAAAGGAGGGGAGAAGCTGAGGAGATCGAGATTCCCTGAGCTTTCCTTACACTTATGGAGCACAGACGTGTTTGTTCAGTCCTCCACTCCAATTAATGAAACTCCAAGGTAATCTCAAGGAATCAACACCACCAGCAGCTTCCCTGGCTCCATCCTCCCGCCAGCACTTGTTTGCTGCAGTTCCTGTCAATCCAGGGTGATTGTTTAGAAAAGCTGGAAGTTGAAACCACTTATTCCCTTTCACTTCTCCCACATCTTCACTTTCCTACAAATGTGATGCTTTTTCCTTCCCAGCTCAGCCATAAAAACCAGGATTTCTCTGGAGAATCATTCTGGGGGGGCTCAGAGAGCTGCCTCCAGCTCCCTCCTGAGTGGCAAACAGAGTAAAACGATGCTTTTGGCCCCAAGAATCAAAGCCTGGAGCAAAGTTTTGACAAAGCACAGTTGTTGTGGGCAGAGGTTCACTCCAGTGCCAAAACTCCAGCAGTTCCTGGGGATGTGTTAGCACAGGGAGGCTTTGTGGGAACAGGGTGAATGTAAGCAGGGATGTGAGTGAGAATAACACAGGGCACTTACAACCTGCATTTGATGCTCTCCAGGGCTAATCAGCAAAACCTCAGCCAGGCAAAGGAAAACAGAGAGCAAAAAAAAGGGGGAGAAAACAGAGACCAAAAAAAAGGGGGGAGAAAACAGAGACCAACAAAAGGGGGAAAAGACACCAAAAATGGGGAAAAAACTGAGCTCACAAAAGAGGAGAAAACAGCCCAGTTTGGATAAAGAGTCTGGAAAGGGGCAGGGAAGGGAAGCCAGGAATCCTGACACCTCCTCCTGCACTTCAATCCCTCTCACACCTCATTTCCCATCTCTCTGAGGGAGCCTGGTGTGTTTCCAGGCATTCTGTGCCTTTCAATCCTCCTCCCAAGCAGGTTTTGGTCCCCAGAACGGCAGTCCCTGCTCCTGGTGCCACCCTCAGCCCCCAGCAGTTGCTGGTAGGGAGGGAGGTTTGGCTGCAGGAGCCCCCCCCCATTCCTGTGATCAGGAAGATTTTGCCAGGGAAAAGTCCAGGGAAAACTGGAGCAGCACAGGGGTGGGAGTGAGAGCAGCACCTGCTTTTGCTGGGTGACATCTTTGTCACCTTTGCCTGCTCTGCAGGAGAAAATGCCCAAAGAAGGGTCACACCCCAGTGTCACACAGAGCAGAGGGTGGCAGCCACCACCACCAGCACGTGAGCAGCATCCTTGCCTCTGGCTCATGGATGGAGAGCAGTGGCCTCTTGGATTTGTTTTCCAGGCTCTGTCCCCCCTAGGAGGGGCCTTAAACCATCCAGGGACCATTTCCAGCACAGTAAAAGCTGAAGAGTTGGGTTAAGAAGAGTGGGAATGCCAGCCCTGACTGTGCCCCTGGCTGTGGGGGGTGCTGGAGTCTCAAAAACAGGGGCAGGGTTGGAATCAAAACCTTTGGATGGATTACAGTATATTACTCATACATGAAATAGAGGTGTAAGCTGAAGTTTTAAGTAAGAATATATTTTAAGTGCCTTAAGAAGTAAAACTCTTCGAATTTAGAGCTCAAAACCATCGTTTTAGACATAATAAAAACATTGTAAGAATATTGCTCACATTCTTCAGATAGAACAGAAAGGCCACATTATGTAAACTTTCATATTAAAAGACTAGAATTCTAATAGGTTTAGAAGAAATGTTTCTGGTTTGTGTTTTTAGCTCATTGGGTAATTTGTAAATAAGAATCTGTATATTGCAGTGAGAGCTCTCTCTTCCTCCACCATCATCACCATCACTGCCACCCCATGAGGAGGAAGAAGAAGAACAAAAGAAGAGACCAGGGAGCATCTGCCCCTGGGGACTCTGTGCCAGCCCACAGCCTCTGCTCAGGACTCTGCTCCAGCCTGCAGCTTTGGCCCTCTCAGGAGCTGCTTCCACTTCTAATCAAGACTTTAATTCTATTTTAATTCTGTTTTAATTCTATGCCAAAAGCTTTTAGCACAGACTTTAACACTTGGGACTTTTTGCCTTTTGAGACTGATGTGCCTTTACAATAAACAACTTTTTAACAAGTGCAGAGCTCTTTTGAAGATATAAACCCATAACTGTAAGAGCTGAAAGGGGAGCTCTAGGTGGCTCTTTAAAATGATTATTGTATCCAGATGATGCAGCAATTCACAGGTTGTGGGTGACCAGTCTACAAAAATGTCCTACTCCTGCAACAAATCCCTTCTTCTGCTTTCTGGATGAAGCCTGTGTTGCTGTATTTTTCACCACTCCCTACCCTCACAGCGACATTCTTGCACTGGAAATTTTTCAGATTCTTCTTTTTACTTGCAACATGGCATTTTTATCTGCTTGTGAAAACATTTTGCTTGGTAAAAACATCTTTTGTTTTAAAGTAGATTTATCCTTTAAGTCATAAAACCTCTTTCAACTCACTTACTCTTTGCCTTCCTAGTTATCCAGTAAAACTGGCTCAGCAATTCTTTTCTTCTGTATCGAAACTTGCTATCGTTTCTATCCCTTCTTCAGATTTTACATTCCAAGATCTTTCTGTTCTACATTTGTGAGAGACTTTCCTGTCAAATCCTCACCCTACCCAGCCCTCAGCACCCCCAGCAGGGGAGGGGTGGGGCAGGGCTCACCTGAAGCCGAACATGATCTCGTCGTGGCGCAGGTGAGCGTCGTCATCGATGGACAGGATGGCCTCGGTGTCGATCTCGTCCCAGGGCAGGAACCGGTTGTTGAGGCTGTTCTTCTCTGTGCGAACCACCTGAGGGGTGGGAGGGATGGTTATGGGGCTGGAGAGCCCGGGAGGGATGGTTATGGGGCTGCAGGGCTCGGGTTTGGGGCGGGAGGGATGGTTATGGG
>VXBI01011391.1:1308733-1449672 GCA_013397375.1 Toxostoma redivivum
CCCATCCTCCCCAGCCATACTCCTGTAAAATCCCTCTGGATTTCTCCCTCTTCCAAGAGCCATAGAATAGAATCATGGGGTTGGAAGGAACACACCCTGCCCAGGACACCACAACAATCCCACCCTGGCATCCCTGAGAGCATTGTCCAAACACTCCTGGAGCTCTGGCAGTTTGGGAATGTCACCATTCCCGTGCCCAAACACCCTCCAGGGATGAATCTTTCCCTGATATCCAGCCTGACCCGCCCCTGGCACAGTTTCACACCATTCCTGACAGCCCCATCCACCCTGGATCCTTTCCCCTGCTCTCACACTTTCAGCCTCTCCTGGCTGATCCAGAGTCACTCCGTCCATCCCACATTTCCCACCCCATTAAAACCCCCCAGTCGTTCCCCTGCCTCTGCTCTAAACAATCTCCATTTAAAAATTAAGCCCAGCCTGGTGAAAAGACCAAAGCATCACAGCAATAGAACTCCATTAAATAAGATTACATTTGATTCCCACAAAAAAGCCCACGCTGAAACCATTAACAGTGGAAATATTTGTATCAGGATCTGTGTGACAGATGGGATGATTAAATTCCCATGGAAAGCCAGGCTTGGAGCTTTCATCTGCTGATAGCTCTGGGGGGGATGGAATATTGGGCAGGAATGTTGAATATTTCACTGGAGACCCATCAAAAGCACCAACAATTTACAGCAGGTGAGCAAACTGGGCAGCTCTGGGCTATGGAAAAGCAGGGCCAGAGCTGAGCCAGCAGCATTCCCACCCTGGGAGCTCTGTGGTGTCATCAGGACGTGGGAAAAGCAGGGACAGTGTCAGCACAGGAATGGCTGGTGCTGCTCCTTCCCAAGGTGGAGAAGCATCACCAAACTCAGCTCAGGGTTTGGCTTGGCTGAAGGGTTATCCAGAGCCAGATGCTCCCAGGGGGTTTTCTCTGCCTGGGAACGGGGGTGCAGGAATCAGGGTGGGAATGGGGGGAGGAGGGAAGCAGGAGGAGGCAACTCCACACTCCGTGTTCAGCTTTGTCCAAACCCAAGGGAAGATGTTCCCTCAGCAAAGCTGGGAGGCTCTGGCAGGATGAGGAGTCAGCAGTTCTCCTTCCCAGGGAGATTCAAACAGTGAGGAGAACACAAAACCAGCCAGAGAACAGCAAGAGACCCCAGCCCATCACCAAAACTCCACAGCAAGGGCTCCAAGCACCAAGCAGAGCACCAGTGGTGGGGCCTGCACCAAGATCCAACTCAAAACCACCCCAGACCGTGCCCTGCTCACTTTATTTTGGTAATTTTTGACTTTTGTTCAGAATTAATTACATTTCAAACAATTGACCATTAGCTAAATGGCCCAGAGTTCAAAACCATGAACCTCCTGAGCAGTTTGCAAGGTTTGGAGACACCTAAAATATCTCCAAGCACCCAACAGACCACACATTTCTCCTTTTAGAAAATCAGTTCCAGGTGATTCAATTCCCCACCATGGGATTGGTTTGACTCAAGGAGCACAAAACCCCACAACTCCCTGACATCCATGGCATCCAGACACATTGGACAAATGGATCTTAAAAAACCTGAGAAAGAAATAAACCAGAGCATAAATCCAGAGTCTGCCCAGCAATAATGTCCTTTTACCAATACTTTAAAATACATTTTTATACATAAACACAAAAAAACACAGCAAAATCAATACCTTCCAGCAATCTCCCTGCCAGTGAGGCTTCACACTTAAGCTTTAAATTAAGTGTCACATATAATTTGATGGTGGAAACATGAGGAATGCCCGTGCCCTTGGAGAAGTTTTGACAGCTCAACTTAGAAGTGGATTGATTCCTGGGCAAAGAGCAAACTCTGCAAGAAGCTGTGAGCCTCATTGCTCATGCCAGGTCTCTGTGAGGGGAAAAAGCCTGAAGGATGCCCTTAGGAGAGCTGGGTAATTTGGGGAGACACTGAATGAGCCCTCAGGATCTGTTTCCATCTCTGCCAAAGATGAGAAATTCTGCCCAAATGGGCTGGGGGAAGAGAGCAGGGTGGGGACATCACTGAAGAACAGGCAGGGCTTGGATCCTCTTGGCTCCAGAGGTGCCACCACTGTCCCCAGCCATCAAGGAGTGCCACATCTGGGAGGTGATGGTCTTCATCCCACCCTCATTTCACATCCTCATTCCCAGCTGAGCAGGTTGCTTCCCATCCTCCTTTTTTTTCTGCAGAAGCACACAGGAAGCCAAGGCTTCTCCCGCTCTCCCATGTGCACATGGGGGAAAGAAATCAATTAAAAAATCAGCCAATCTAGGCTTAATAGAGGTCAGGGAGGGCTCTCTTGGAGGATTTTGGGAGATGGCAAACTCTAGGAAAAGGGAACAACGAGTTCCAAGTATCCCTGAAGCCACCCTGTCACATATATTTAATTTCAACTCCTGGTTTGGCCAATCCAGGCATGTTTTGATGAAGAAAGTTGCCCAGATCAGCACTTGAGACCCACCAGGGTCTCTTTCCTCTACACATCAGGCACAAGTGCTGGGATTATTTACAAGACTCCCTGGAAGGAGGGAAGGGTGTGCAGATCCAGGAACAGAATAAATCACACCCTTTGTTACCACGGCCAAGGTGTGAGATCAGACTGCTCTGCAAATGCAATCAGAGAAGGGCACAAAGAACACAAAACTCTGCCTGGTCCCACCAAACAGCATCCTCCTGGAAGCTGGGTAATTTTTTGGAAGTGAAGCTGTCAGAATGAGTTTGCACTGAGCCAAGAACAAATGTGGGATGTCAGACAGGGACAAAGAACACAGCCTGTGGGGAAAGAGGAATTTCCTCATGGAAAGGGTGGTCAGGCATTGGAAGGGGCTGCCCAGGGAGGTTTGGAGTTTCCATCCCTGGAGGTGTCCCAGGAATTCCTGGATGTGGCACTCAGTGCTCTGCCCTGGTGACAAGGTGGGGATGAGGCACAGGTTGGACTCGATGGCCCTGGAGGACTTTTCCAGCCTGAATAATTGTGGGATTCTGTCTGGCTACAGCAGGAATTCTGGCACTGGGCAAGGCTCCATATGGGAATACACACCTGAGGCTCCCTTTGCTGACTCTGATGTCCCTGAGCTCTGTCTCATTTCATGGAAGGAGAGAAAAGGCTGATCCTGGACACGCTGGCTCCGTGACAAGCAGCCAAGCTCTCTGCCAGGACAGGTGCCAAGGAGAAGCCAAAGGAGCTGCTGCCACCACCAGAGATGCCACCCCAAACCTCTGCAGCCCGTTCCCAGTGAGATGACATTGGAGTCAATCCCACAAGTCTGACCACAGCTGCATTTTAAACTCGATTTTCTCAGTGTTTGATCACTACCTGCTCTGGGCAAGCTGAGCTGCTCCACAAAAGCTGGCAGGATCAGCATGGCTCTCAGCCCAGGCCTGAAATCTGCTTGGCTGACCCTTCCAAGGACAACCATGGTGGTGCTTTTTGAAGATTCCACACCCAGTGCCGCTGGTGTCCTGCCCTGCCCACGCAGAACCTTTTCCCTCCTGCCAACCTCAACTCCCACCGTGAGAAAACCCTCAGAGGACAGAAACTCATCCAGCTCCTACTGGCCAGCATCCTGCTCTCCAAAGCCAAAAGCACAGATCCAGACCTTTGGCTCAGCCAGGAGTTCTTCATTTCATGAGAAATCAAATAATCACTGGATACAACACGAGGCTCCAGAGCTGCATGGGCAGGGAGGAGATGGAGATTTCCACCAGAGCCAAGCCCCTGGGATGATGCTTTTCCTCCCCAAAACCATGCTTTTTTTTCCCAACACAGACCCAAAAGCTCGAGGAAATGAGTCTGGCACAGCAAAAGATTCCAGGGTGTTTGTGGCAGCTCCCAATGAGCTGCAAATCCAGTGGGAATTGCTGCCCTGCACTTTGACAAAGTGTGAGCAGATGTCAAAACCCCTTCCAGACATGCTGCCAGACCTGAGCAGGCTGGCATTTTGTAAAAAAAAATAAATTTAGATGTCGTTTTGGCAGTGTTTGTGATAATGAATGTTTAAAAAAATTTAGAGGTGAAATGGCAGCTGCACAAAAAGCAGCTTTGAGGTGTTTGTAGGACAATGATATTTGGGTGTTAGCACACTCAAATCCTGATCTATCAATAAATGGGAATGGCTGGGACCTCAGCTCCTAAAGAAACCCCTTTAACACACCCAGAGGGAGATGCCTGGATCCTCCTGCATCCAGGCCAAGCCACAGGGGATGTGCTCCTCTCCTGACTGCTCCTCTCCTCCCCACCATTCCCAGCTGGCTCCCAGCTTTGTTCCAGGCCTGGATGAGTCCCAGGACGTGCCTGGATGGAGCTGTAGCCAAGGGGGATATCAGTGCTCACCCATCCCATAGAAATCCTCTGGAATCTGCTCCCTTGTTTGACTTGATGGCACCAAAAATATCCATTTATTTATCTGAGCATCCATCCCAAGCCTGACACTTTGAGCAGGACGTTTCCTCAGTCATGCATTGCCTGAGGAGCTGTCCCTGCTTTTCACAGTGGTTTCCCCTGGCAATTCTTCACCTTCTTGTTTTCCCTTTAATCCTGCCTTGTAAAGATGGATCAGGAAGTTGCTGTTATCCCCTTTCTCATGTATTAATTATTCCCTGCTCCTTCCTCTTCACCTTGAAACAGCCACAGCCTCTCCTTTATGCTCTGAACCTCCAGCTTTGCTACCTCCAACTTAGAACATTTTCAAAACCTGAATTAAAAGGATTTATAGACTATTTTAAGACTCATCTCCAGAGGTATGAGAAGGGTATTTAGCTCCAAAGCCATCCAAAGGCAGTGTATGCTGAATATAAATTGGCAAAACAGATGCATTTTAAAAATACGTGTAATTAAATAATGCAACATAAAACCCAGCATAAATTATCCCCTGCTGAGAACAAAACCACACAGGAAGATACCATGGAAAGGCTTTTTTTAAACTGATGCTGTGTCCATGCACAGAAAATGTGCAAACACTTGGTCTCCCTTTAAACTGAGATCAGTGGATCGCTCATCTCCGAGAGGAGAAAACAGCTTGAGATACAAATAAATCTGATTATTTATTCATTTTCATACAGGAGCAGCTGTCACATCTTCCCAGAGAAACTAAAGGAGAAGGATGCTCTTTTTAACATTAAAGGGATGCAGAGACTTATTTTTATTCTCTGTGTGCTGCTGTTAGTGGCTGTGCAATTAGAGATGCACATGGAGCTGGTTGTCCAATTAGATTTATTTTACAATTAATTGTAATTATTTGGCTCAAAGAAGGTCCCTGGGATAACACACTGTCATGTTCCAGTACTTCCACTGCTGCAGCTCATTCCCTTCTCAACTTCCTGAAATTCCTGTGTGTGCTTTTCATGAAAGCTCACAGGGAAACACTGCAGAGTGCAAAGCTCATGATCCAACTTCCACTGGCAGCTCTGGGATCACGAGCCAGACTCATGAGCTGCTGTTTGCTGGGAAGCCAAGAAAAGTCATCTCAAGAAAAAAGAGAGTTTTGATACTGATCACTCAGATTCTTAGTTTGGTGGTTTGTTTTTGGTTTTTTGCAGTGGAATAGGCAACTCCCAAAGGTGTGATCGTGGAATCACAGAATCCTTCAGGCTGGAGAAATCAAGGGTGATCAAATCCAACCACTAATCCATGGCCCACACCCAGCACATCCACATGCTTTAAAATCACCTCCAGGGATGGGGTCTCCAGCAGTGGCCTGGGCAGTTCCAGTGCCTGAGGACCATTTCCATGAAGAAATTCCTCCTTATGTCCAACCTGAGCCTCCCCTGGCACAGCCTGAGGCTGTTCCCTCTCCTCCTGTCCCTGTTCCCTGGAGCAGAGCCTGACCCCCCTGGCTGTCCCCTCCTGTCAGGAGTTGTGCAGAGCCACAAGGTCCCCCCTGAGCCTCCTTTTCTCCAGGCTGAACCCCTTTCCAGCTCCCTCAGCCTCTTCTGGGGCTCCAGGAGCTCTGTTCCCTTCCCTGGACAAGTTCCAGCCCCTCAGGGTCTCTCCTGCCACAAGGAGCCCCAAACTGAACCCAGGACTGGAGGTGCCCCAGCAGTGCCAGGTGTGATGTCCTGACTCATGTCCTGTTCTTTATTGATGCTCTCTCAAGTTGCAGCTGCATGAATCTGTTTTCACCTGGCAAATCCTGTCTTGCTATTCAAGGCCTGAAAATTCCAGTGGAATTCTGCCCAGCTTAGAAAGAGTGCCAGATGCCAGGGCTGAAACACCCCATGGATGGCAGCAGGAGTGTCCCCAGCATGGATTAGCACAAGCAGGGCATCCATACATTATTTATCAGCTCTGAACTTCATCCTCTGTGCCTCTTCCTCCTCTCCAAATACACCTTGGCTGCTTTAGTGACAATTTTAACAGTAAAAATGTTGTTCTGATGAAATGGGGACATGTTCCTCACACTGCCTGTACCAAACCCACTTTGCTAATATTAGGTAAAACACAGAGATGCCATTTGAGACCGCTGCTGAGAAAGAGAACACACAAAGAGACAGAAAGAGGGCAGGCAGCAGCTTTTAACTCCATCCAAAAGGTGGAGTGTTACTGCCTGGAGCTCAGGGATGAGAGATTCAAACCACTTGTGGGTAATAAAAACTTCCCAGACTGGTAAATGCCAACAGCTCAGGAATGGATGTGTGCACTCAGCGAGCCTGGGAACAAATCCCACCCTCCTGCTTCAGATTTGAGCCAGCTCAGAGCCCTGGGATTCAGCAGGAGTTTGGCTGAGCCAGCTGCAGACCCTGGAGCAGAGAGAGTCTGAGGAGCACATCAGGTTGGAGTGCTCACTGCCCTGAACCAGCTCCCATCTCCTGGATCTGGTTTGGGAATCACAGGGATGCTGCCACTGCACCAGACAGGGCAGAGCTGCACAAGGAACTGACTGGGAAAGCCTGGCCTTATTTTGGCAAAAATACTCATTTTCCCTGCCTGCCTCAGATGTGCTCCCAGTGGAGCACTCAGAGCTGTGTCAGGCCAGGTACAAATTCCTTGTTATCCTTGGAAGAGCCAAACAAGAGCCTGGAACAGCCACACAGGAGCCCAAGAGCCATTCACAGACTGCAACTCCCTGAACTGATTTCAGTAAACAAGCAAAACCCCAAAAATTCTAAGGTATGAAAGCCCAGATCTCCCTCAGCCCATCACCAGCTAATTCCTGCACTTCTGATTTCCCTGGGAAAGGCACCCTGCCAGTGCTGAGAAGTCTGGCAGCAAATGGACTGGGAGCTCAGGAGTGGGTCTGAGAGGGGCTGTCACATCTCATCTGTGAGACAGGAGGTGGAAAAGTCAGGAGGGGGCTCAGGAGCACCCCTGAGGTCTCCTCCCCTTGCCAAGCCATCACAGCCATGCAGCACCAGGTCATGGCATGGGAGGAAACCCAGCAACTTCCATCCTGGAGACACAGAAATGCACAGCAGAGAGGCAGAGAAGAGCAAAGAGCTGGAAATTCGAGGGCTGTGATCCCAGGGGATTATTGGAAATACCTCCTTTCTGCTCACTAAGTGAGGCAGAGCTTATCTTTCCACACTTGGCTCTTTGGCTGATGGCCCGGCTGCTTTAATTACCCGAGGCTTTCACCAGTGCAAATCCTCTGTATTGTTGTGCAATTACTTCTTCAGCAGGTTCCTCCTCGGGATCTGTCAGCCAGGATTTCCACCACAGCAGGAAAACAAAACACCTGGCAGAGCAGGTGCCATTATTTGTAAATTTGTTCACATTGGTGCATAGCACTCTTTGGAACACATCACACCCAAGGATGCTCAGAAATGTTTCCAGCATTTAAAAGCTGCTCTGACCCATCCTGCAAGAGCTTCAGTGCAAGCATTTGTATCTGAGGGTATCCAAATGAACATCACAGCGCAACAAAGGGGGGAGGGAACTGGAGTCAGACTGTAACTCACTGAGCAGCTACTAAAAAACCTGGAATATAAACTCTGATACACGCAGAGCCAAGAAGCCATCAAGTTTGCAGGCAGGTTATTGTTTTGATGGGAAGAGGACAGTGGATTTATTAATGTTTATGTGGCTGGGAGCAGCAACCATAAAGCACTCAGGCACATAAACTCACTTTTGGCTTCCAGGTTGATTCCAGACCGGAATCCTTCCGGGGACTTCTGAGATGAGAAGGCTGAGATCTCACTGGGGAAGTTCTGGGTGAAATGAAGACACCCTGCTGCCAGCATGCCTGCCCTCAAATCCACCATGGAGGGATGAGAGCTCCTTTATGGAATGTCAGAAGAAATGAACTGTCCCAGTACCCACACCATGAGCCCCAAATTGGCATTTTATCCCTCGTTGTTCCTCTTGTTCCAGGAGCACAACTCATTGAGAACTGCAATTTCCATCAGCTCCAACAGCAAAGGATGGGGTTGGGATATTCTCCTGAATGTGGCCAAATAAAAGGACAGGAATCTTCCCAAAAAACACAATTTTCCCTCCAGGTGGCAGAGCCAGCCAGTGACAGATCCCAGATGGGTTTCTGAGGAATTTCCCTTTGCTTGTAGACTTCAATTTCTGGATCCTAAGTGCTGGAATCCCTGGCTAAATCCTGCTTTACCTGGTCCATGTCTCACACTTGCCCATCATTCTACCCAGAGGAGCAGAGAACTCAAGCCATGGGCAATATCATGTCCTTCAAAACTTGATTTAACCAAGGCTTTTAATATTTGCTTCAACAAAATCCAGGGGGAAGAAAATGCTTCCATCAAGAGACAGTTAATAATTACTGCCAAACACATGGCTGGGATGAATCCAGACTCCCAGAACCACCTCCCACAAGTCACAATATGGGTTAGGAATTAAGGACCAGCACGTGTTAGAAATTATGGAGATCACATAAATGAGTCACAATTCCAAACAATTCCTTTTTATAAATTTCCAATAAAATCAACCTAATTAATGCCAGTGTGTGAAACCAATTTGCTTTGTCACCTGCATTCATGAGCAAGAGGAAAATGAGCCCTGTTGGAAAGAATTATCCAGTTTAGGGCTGTTCTGAAGCTTTTCTTATTCCCTCTCAGCCCCAGGATGGGGCTGTCCCTTGTCACAGAGATAAGCCAGGCTCCCATAAGCCAGGCTCTGGGCAGCTCAGAGATTAAAGCCATGATCATGCTGGAAATGGAACTTCCCTGCCCTGAATGCTTTCAATGTTGAGAACAAAACTCATTTCTCTTCCCTCCACAAAGCTCAAACCCCTCAGAGTTCAGTTCAAATGAGCATTCAGGAAGGTGAAGACTTTGCTGAATTATCTGGATATCTTATCAGTGTTATCTGGGAAAACAAAAGCTTCACCAGATTTCCCATCTTTCTGCTGTTGGAAAATCTGGGAATAGGTAAAAACAGCATTTCTGTGAACTTATATGGAGACATGCAAGTGGATGTTTCAGGTGTGGCTTTGTGCCTCAGTTTCCCTCTAGTGCCCTTAGCTGATGGTCCTTTGGCCAATTTCAGAAGGAAAAAAAATCCTCACTTTTCTTAACAGGACTAACACAGACTTTCGTTAGTTAACTAAAGGCTTTAAATAAATGGAAAAGTCTGAAAACTGCTGATTTCCCCCCTGATTTTCTCATAGGATCTAAAATTGCATCCCCTCACTGTCATCAGGAGAAAAAGCTTCATCTTTTCTGGGTGCTTGTAGTGAAACAACTGATTCCAGGGATTTTGGAGACAGGACAAGGGGAAAACAAACTGCAGCCCTTGGTTCTGAATCCAGCCACTCCATCACCTGTTGTCAATGGCTTTTCACAGGAGATGAACCTTCTCCAAAAGTCCAGGAAAAGCCAGGTGCTGCTTTTTGGAGAGGGGAGCACTCCCAGCAGGGCAGGGAGACCCACCAGGCTTTATCACCAACCACTCTGATTTTATGAAAATGGGCACAAAAAGCATCCATGAGGTTGATAAGAGAGCAAGATCTGCAGGGGCAGGAGACTGCCCAGGGGGTGGCTGCTGCTGCCAGCCCACCCCAAAACTTGGGAGAAAATCATCCCCTTCTCCTTGAGAGCTGCAATGTCTTTGCTGATCGATCCACAGAGCCTGGGGAGGCATCTGGGAGCTACATCAGACATGCAGCAACAAGCAGTGATTAAAACCTCTCTGCTGCTTCTTTTCTCCTTCTCTAACCTCATATCCAAGAGGAACCTTCCTCTTTGTAACCTCCTCATGTCCCTCACAGCTGCCTCTTTGATGTCCCAATGCCCCACGAGGTCCCTCCTGTTCCAGCAAACACAGATTTTCTTTTTTCCTGTCTATTTAATACCAAATTTCCTGACCTCAGTGAGTCCTGCTCACTCCTTCCCTCCTGTACCAGGGGATCCATCCATGTCTTGTGGCACAGCATCAAGTTATGGCCACCCTGGGAGACAAGGCTGTCTTCACAAATAAGGCAGCCTGTGCAGAATGCACAATCAAATGGCTTTGCACAGCAGAACTGCTCCACCAGGACAGATAAAAGCCTGGGAAGAAAGGAAATGCAGATATCCAGGCTCTGGGACTTTATGGCAAGAAGGGCATAGCTTGCAGTGAAGTGGACATCAACACTCAGCTCCACCATAACAAAGTCACAGAGGATGAAAAGTAGATGAAAACAAAAGGAAAAAAGAGAGAAAATCCACCCACATCCATTCCCCCCATGTTTGTTCCAGTGCTTGGAATAATTTGGGGACATTTGGTATTCTGTTGGTATTTAAACAGGTCACAAAACAAACCCTAAAAGTAGCAGGAAGGCAGCCCTGGAAAATCAATGTGGGTTTTGCTGCTGCACTGCCCCTGGTGCCAAGCCCTGTCTTGCTGCTTTTGTCCCCCAGCAGTTGTGACAGGGGGCATTTGAGATGCACAGGCAGCTTTTGTGGTGATGTTTAATGGCTTCAGCACAGGAGACTGGCCCCTGTGACACCTTCAGGCTTTCACATGTGACAAAACCCACCCAATTATACCCCCAGCAGCATGCAAGGATGCTTCCCTCCCTTGATTTTCCTTTTCAATGCCCCAGACACGCTTCCTTCTGGTCACCAACCCCATTAGCTGCATCCTGAGCCGAGGGGATTCAGAGAGCTGGGGCTGCAGGAAGCTTTTCTCTGTGGGAAAGCCATCACAAAGCAGCACATGGCATGGGGAGAATGAAGTGCTGGGTCTAGGCAGTAGCAGTGAGGGTGCTGGAGTTAATATTCCGAGTGCAAATTCCGAGGAGTCGGCACTGCTTGTTCCATTATCATCCCGCGTTCACGCATCGCTGCACCTTTGCTCGGGCTCTGCAGTGACAAGCATCTGGATTTTAGGATTCACAGGTAAACTAAGCAGCAAATTTGTTCCTTCCTCTGCTGCTACACAACAGAAAAAAAACACATATGGAGATGGCAAAACTCACGGAGGGATTTCAGAATTCAGCACCGGCTCCGCGGGCAGCAGGTGGTGCTGCAAACCCGACAGCAGCACTCAGGCTCTTCTGTGGAGCATCTCCCTGCCTTCTAAAACTGAGCTCACAAACCTGCTGGTAACCCTGGTGCACTAAATACAGACTGTCCAACCAGGGATGGGGCAAATCTCCCGTGGGAAGGGACTCAGTGCTAAGGAACAGGGATTTTCACAGCTGATTTTGTGTGAGTTGTTCCTTCTGGAGTTCCCCGCTCCCATAAGCAATCCAGGAGCTCAAAGCAAAGTTGGGTTTTTCCTGATTTGGAACACGAGTTGTGAGTCAAAGTAGGGCAGGGAAAAGCAGGATAAAGCTGGGACTCATCAAAGAGTTTCTGCAGGTGAGTTGGCCCAGAAAAGCACAAGTCACATCACCAAGGAAGAGTTTGATAAATACTGAATTACCAAGCTGAACCAGACCCAGAGCTGGTATTTAGGCAAAGCTCCCAGGAAGGAAATGGATCGATTAAAACGGTGTTGTTCATCAGCATGGAGGTTTTATTCTCTTTTTTAACTCCTGGCCAGAGCGATGATCTCACTCTGGATCACACACACCACTGCAGCTTATCTCGAGCTGCAAGTTTGGAAGGTTGGTGCTGCTCTTATCAGAAAACCAAGCTTGAGGATCCAGCTGCTTGCTGAAGGACAAGCAGAGAAGCTCATTCTGCCACCATGGCCACCAGCCTGACCAGGTCCTGTCCTCCTCCTCCTCTTAGCCAGAAGCATCACCTACAGATCCTGCTGTGCTCCTTAAAATGGAGACACGAAAAACCCTTTGAGTTCTGCTGGAAACAACGTGCAAACCTCAGGCATCTGAGCTTCAGAGCCAGCTCAGCACAGCACATTTCCACAGCCGAGAGAGAAGGGAAAGTCAGGACAGCATTCCCTGCCCAGCCTGCTCCTGATTAATAAATGCCATGTCGAGGGACCTGTGTGCAGCCAAACAGGGCTGCAGACCCGGCAGCGCTTCCGGATTTGCTATTTTCCACAGATGATTCCTTTTTAAACAAGCAGCTAAATGGAATGAGCCCTCTCAGCCAGCCACCAGGCCAGCAGCAAAGGACTTTACACCACTGGAAGTGGCTGCAAGGATCAAAGGCAGCGACTTATTCTGGAACAAAGCTGGAGGAAGGGATTAGTCACTGCTGGCAGCCACAGGAGCTGGCACTGAACCCAGCCTAAGTGCTCAGAGATGCCTCCAGCACTCCCAGCCTAGCTCAGCCTCAAGCAGGAGGAGAAACCAAACTGCTGCAGGGCTTTTCCAGCCACTGAGGGCCCTCATAAACTCAGCAGAGGGAGAGGAGCTGGAAATTCTGGCTGTCACTTCTTAGAATGTCAGCAGAGGTTGTGAAAATAATGCTTTGGGCTAAATAAATCACAGAATCCCAGAATGGTTTGGGTGGGAAAGGACCTTAAAGCTCATCCAGTGCCACCACTGCCATGGACAGGGACACCTCCCACTGTCCCAGGCTGCTTCAAACCCCAACCAACCTGGCCTGGAACATTTCCAGGGAGCCAGGGGCAGCCACAGCTCCTCTGGGCAACAAAGAAGTTCAGCAGTGGCTGTGATGTGGCTGCTGGAGCTGGAACAGTCACACTCTTCCTGTCCTCGGGAGTTATCCTAAGGCAGTGCTAGAGATACAGACACTTGGGGGAAAAATGAGTTTTTGAGCTTGGCAAACAAGATTTCTCATTCACAGCCTTTGGGTTTTGCTGCAATACTGATTAACGTGAGATGGGAAGAGTTTTTACAGCTTTAAATGTGAGGGTAAAGTGCCTACATCTGTTCCAGGGGCAGCCCTGAGTGACTACAAACAACTTCACATCACGTTGGATTTCCACCTACTCACTCCAGGCTGGGGACAGGGACAGAATATTTGATCAGACTCCTGTGCAGCTTAGGAATCCTTCTGACGTTTTAGTAAATTATGCCATCTATATTTAAGTCAAAGTTTAAAAAAAAAAAATCAAATATATTCTGTAGCCCTGTTTATCTCGTTATCCATGAAAGATTCAAAGTTCCAATGCAGCTTTGAGCTTGGCTCTTGATTAATTCCCAGCCCACCAGGGGAAAGAAATCTGCTTGGGAGGACAACCCCCAAATCACAGCCAAGCAGCGCAGCTTGCAAACGATGTTTTAAGGAACTCATCAATAAATAAAGTTGACACATGGAGTAAGGAGAAGTCCAACTCTCCTCTAGGGAATTCTGCTAGCACAGAGCCACACATCTCCTGCCACCAGCAGGCCCTTGTGGGGTTTAGGGCTCTATTTTGCTTCCAAAGGCTCTTAATGTGCTACACACATTGCTTTGTCTCATTAGCTTGCAATTTACATAAAATGATAAATTAAAAAGTTTGGGTTGGGAAGGATCTGAAAGATCATGCCATGTCATGGGCAGGGACACCTTCCACTATCCCAGGTTGTTCCAAGCCCCATCCAACCTGGCCTTGGACACTTCCAGGGATCCAGGGGCAGCCACAGCTTCTCTGAAAATTCTATTCCAGGGCTTCACCACCCTCAAAGGGAGGAATTCCTCCCCAATATCCCATCTTAATCTACCCACTGGCAGTGGGAAGCCATTCCCTGTGTCCTGTCCCTCCATCCCTTGTCCCCAGTCCCTCTCCAGCTCTCCTGGAGCCCCTTTAGGCTCTGGAAGGGGCTCTGAGCTCTCCCTGGATCCTTCTCTGCTCCAGGTGAGCACCCCCAGCTCTCCCAGCCTGGCTCCAGAGGGGCTCCAGCCCTTGGAACAGCTCCATGGCCTCCTCTGGACTCACTGCAGCAGCTCCACATCTTTCTGATGCTGGATTTTCTTCAATAACATTCTGGCTTCAGGTGCTTTGATCCTGGATCATGCTGGCACACGTGTGCTGCTGCTGTGCTGCTCCTGAGTCAGGTGGTGCCTGGACCCACTTCAATCACAACCCAAATCCACCCTCATCCCCTTCTCTTCTCCCCTCAAGTTTCCCCACAAAGCTCTGTGCTTTGGGACCTGAACACAGAGCAATTCCTTGCATCCCAAAGTTACTGGGAAGGTATTTGTTACACAGAGACACAGCACCACAGCCAGATCTGAGAGAATTGGATATTCCCCATCAAAAGAATTTTTTTTTTTCCTCATAAAGAAATCAGAATCACAGCTCCTCACTTTCTTTTGACACTGGCACACACACTGGCTTGTGCCTCCTGCCAATCCCACATCCCCACCTGCCTCTTTCCTTGGCCAGCACTTCCCACATCTCAGCCAGCAAGGCTCCAACAGAGCCTCCCCTCTGCTCCCAATGTTCTTGTCACCCTTCTCCAGAGCAGACCTTAGGATTTCTCACTGTCTGACGAAGCCCAGGCAAGTTTTCCATCATTGCCACACCAAACCATCCTTGTAGATGAATGGTACAAACTCCCAACAGGATTAAACACCCAGTCTGGAAATGGCATGTCAGGGGGATGGATGCCTGCAGGCTGCTCAGGGTTAACTCTCCGGGGAGAAAACCCAGATTTGGGCTCTTTTAAAAACTGGGATTTAGAAAAACGGGAAGAAAGCAGAGCCATGATCAGACCAACAGGCCCTTTCAGAAAGGACCTGGAGAAGCTCTCTGTGATCCAGCCACTCCCTGGCACTTGGCCACCAGCACAGTGTCACCATCCACCATCCCAAAGCAGGCACAGGACAATTCCCTCCTCTGGAACCACACAGTTCCAAATATTCCCAATATTCCCCATGGCACATCCCCCCCAGAGCGTGGCTCGAAGGTGACACAAAGCAACTCGTGTGTGTCAAATCCCCAAAAAACCAGCAGGTCTCCAACACAACAGATGTGCAGATGAGAGCCAGGTACAAAAAGCCATTATCTTCCATCAACAGAAATGCATTTTTCTTTCACAAATAACACCCATTAGCAGCTCCAAGGAGAACAATCCCCGCTCCGAAGGAGGACACAGTTTTTTTGGCAGACACAATACAAAGATTTTGTAGAATTCACAGGTTCAAAAGGACTAATGTGAAAGATTATTTCGCAATTAAGCAAGCAATTTTCTCTCCTCATTGTTCCCAGACCATAAGGGTTTTTAAATGTGGGCAGAAGGATTTATTCATCACAATAATAATAAAACAAAATATTAAATCAATGAATCTCTTTGCATGCAGCATAAAGCTCGCATTGCTATTAAGCTCAGTAGCGTCCTGTCACATAAACCACACGCAGTTTGTGTATTTAAGTACCATCTCCCTCTTTTATTTTTCCCTTCCCTGATTTGTAAGGCATTATCCTTCCATTTGTCCTCTAAACACAGCCAGATTCAGAGCACTCAGTGTTAGTTCTTGTTAGTGGCTCTGCTCCCTTGCTCTCTTTATGAGCAGAGATTTATATTTAATTTTGCTTGTTAATAATGGCCAGTGAAGAAAGTTGTGCTGGGAAGACAAGGAAGTCCTAAAATAAATAAAAATTTGGGGAGAATTCACTCCTTATAAGTCAATGCCCAAGTGAGTACATTTTAATAGGTCTGAAAACGAATGTTGGCTTTTGAAGGTGTCACTTCTTCAGTTTGGCTGGGGAAAAAATAATCAACCCAAATACATGCAAAAGTCAGTAACAACCTTGGGAGCATGGAAGCTCTCACAGCCATGTCAGCCTTGGCTTGTAATTCCTTCTCTTGTAATATAATGTGAGAAATGAGTTTTGAGGTCTTTGCAGTCGACACTAATTCAGTGGGTCCCTCTTTTGTTTTAATAAAAAATTCATCTGGCAAAGTGCAGAAACAGTTCCTACTTAGGTATTTATAAGGTGTCAACTGTCCTCACAGGGAGGCACTTAAAGAGCCTTAGCAAAGATTTCCAAGGAGCAACAATCTTTAGCTTTAAGCACCAAAATCCACATTAGGCTCCTCAAAAGCAATTCACATTCTATTGAGTGCTAAACACCTGGCACCTCTCGATTTCCTCCACTGATACAAGTATTCAAATGAGGCACAAACACCTTCAGCCATCCCCTGAGCTGACACAGCCGACTCCAGCATGCAAACCCCACCAAGGACAAGCCCCACTGGAGCTACATCTCTCTTACCATGATTGGGACGCCAATGTCTGGCCACAAGAGATCCTCGGAGGGCAGCTTGGGAGAGTTCCACACCACCACAACTTTATTTAAGTAGGGGAGACCATTGAGCCTTTCTAGGGAGTTCATCAACACCTCCTCCCGCTCGTAAGTCAACATCACCACCGTGAACTGCTCCCGTGGGACGTTGCCACCTAAAGCAGCCTGGAACTCCTTCCCAGAGCCACCTGCTCCTCCACCAATGGGTCGAAATCCAGTCCCAGACCCCAAAAACTTCGCTTCTGATGGTAAAACGGGGTCAAAGGGAGTATAGGGGAAGAGGTGGAAAGGCCCTGGGGCAGAATTCCAATTCCTGTAGATATCCATGGCGGTGAGGGTGAAATTGCGGAGATATTTGGGAGAGGCGTAGGGTGGTTCTGTTTCCACAGGCCCCAAGTCCAGGTCACCATTGTCTGCCATGTTGGGGTCTGTACCAGCAGCTTTGCCAGACCGGTGGGGGATCTCCACGGCGGGTTCTTCTCGGATCGGAGCGGCCGGGATTTGGATTCGAGTCCTTATGATAGCTAAGACTGTGCTGAAGACGTTGTCGGAGGTGGAGAAGTAGGTCTCCCACAAGAAGCGGCCCTGCCTCCTCATGGCAAGGAGATCGTTGTCAGAAATGCTTCTCAGAAGAAAGTGCACTTCTGTGATGCGTGGCTTTGGTATAATTAAGGCTGCCTCGTTCCACCGGATCACATCGTTGTAGGGTAGCTGGACTTGCTCTCCGAGAACCACCGGGATGGCCCCGACCTCCAGGGCCTCAAACAGTCTCATGGTACACCCGGCGGAGATCACTAAATGGGTGTCCCCGGGGGTGATGATCAGTGCAAAAGTAGAAAGCTTCAGTAGCTCTAGTCTGTCGTCCCTTTCTCCACACAGAGCCCACTCAGTGGGCAGACTCGCCTTAGGCTGGTTCTTGCAGGTGAACTCCACCAGAACAAAGTCCAGCTTGCTGTCCTGAACAGCCTTCAAGGTGGTGATGATCCGGTCGTCGTAGTCGGCCGGGGCGTTGCCTTCGATCTCCTCTTCGAAAGAGCGAACCTCCTGCAAGCTGGAGCGGAGAGACTCGATCTTCTCCCCCTGGAAACTGAACAGGTACTTACGCTTGACCGGCACCTGGGGTGGGATTTCTAGGAAGTTGGGCTCGGACATGGCGTGGACCAGAGGTGATACCACGATGTCAAACCCTGGTCGATACTGGGCGTCGTAAAAGGTGGACTGGGCGATCATGGCGCGCCCCGTGCTGATGTTGTAAATGAAGTTCTGAGTTTCCGACTTCCTCGAGAGATTGATGATGAGATGGTTGTGTCCATCAGTCCTCCAATATGGCAAAGAGTGCAACTGTTGCTCTAGTTCAGTAGGTTTTGGCATTACAGGCTCTTGCATTTCCCCCACTAAAATTATATACACACAAGCAATATTTGCATTTTCAGTAACATAAACATTAGTTCTGACAGTCGCCTCAAAGGCCTGTTTAATTAAAGGGTCTAAGGAACTACCAAAAGGGTAATCGTCACTGTTGTAGACATAGACTGGAAAGCCAGATGTCAACGGGCAGCGCGAGTAGTCAAAGCAGTTGTGCAGCCTGCAGTTCCTGTTGGATTTTGGCAGGGGGAAGGTCACATCGTCCTTGTCTGGCAGCAGCCGGATGGGCAAGGAGAGCTTGGGCTGGTTCTGAGCCATCAGCTCTTTGTAGGAATGCTCAGTCTGACTGATGACGTTCTTCAGCTGCAGCAGGTCCTGCTTGGCATTTTCAATGCTCTTCTTGCAGGCCTCGATCTTCAAGTTGAGCTTGGCGATCTCGCTGTTGAGTTCCTGCCGCTTGGCCTCGAGCTGGAGCAGCTCCTCGCTGACCGACTCGCGGATGCGGCACAGGTCCTGCACGTGCTTCACCTCGCACAGCTCGTTGCCGGTGCGGGGGCCGAAGATGCGTTTGCCGGCATCGTCCGCGTCGTCGATGGTGGTCAGGTAGTAGTGGGCAATGAGGGGGAAGAAAACGAGGATGACGAAGAGGGTGAAGCTGAGCCAGGTGAGCCGGATCCGACTGGACCACCTCAACACCCAGGGCTGGCCTCCGTTCCCCACTCCCCCATTGCGCAACATCGTATAGCCAGTCATGAGTTCCAAAGTCGCCGCGCGCGCAATCACGTTGGATCAGTAGCCATAACCAAAGGAGTTTTTACAGCGAGTCTCTCCAAGGGAAATGTTATTGTGCCTGCTCAACGAGAAGCCAATGGAAGGGGAATTTCATCTTCTTGCCGTGCCGGCGGCTCTTCCACGGTCGTTCCGCTGCAGGCGCGACTTTTGATCCCTTCAGAGTGGATCATTGACCTTCTCGCCCACCCCCAGCCCACCCTTGGTCCAGGGGCAACCTTTGCTGGAAGTGTCACAGCGTTGTCATGGTGATTCAGAGTCGCGACCGGCAGAAGGAGAACACAGTGGGACCGAGCCAAACTCCAGCGCTGCCGCCGACATCCTGCATTACCATCCAATGAATATGCAGAGGCAGCAGCCCTCGTGCAGAAGGAGCCAGAAGGGACTCGCAGCACTGTCAGTCTCTCTCATGGCTGCTGGGAGGGTGAAGCTCTGCCATTCCTACGAGAGAACAATCACACAGTCAGGCAACACAACCAAAATGACCCGTTAGTCACCTAAGACATGGTTAGATTTAAAAGCAATTGTCCTCTCTCAAAAGAACAACCTCTGGGTGTGAGAGCCAAAACAGGGACTCCAGGTTGCTTTTTAAAATGCTGTTTATTGTATCCAGATGCTACAGCAATACACAGGTCGTGGGTAACAAGAGCCCAGCCCACAGATTTTTCAGCCACAGCTGTGGGTACATCTGAAGCCACCCTAGTTCTGGTTACAATGCAATATATACTTTTTTTTTTGTAGAGCATCTTAAAACACGTCAATTAATACTTTTACTATTACCTTAGGGCTATTAGAACTACCAACATTATCAAATTCATGTTACTATTTTCCAATCACGAAAAGTAAGTATGTTACAGTTTAAGCTTAGAAATTGTTTTTCAGGTTTTTTGCAGTGGAAAATGTTGAGATTTTTCTTTTTACTTGCAACATGGCATTTTTGTAAAAATCTTTTTGCTTGGTAAAAACATCTTTTATTTAAAGCAAATTTATCCTTCACTCTGAGTCATGAAAACTCCTTCCAATTAATTTTACCTTTTCGCTTTTTAGTTAACCAATAAGACCAACTCAGCAATTTTTGTCTTCCATATCCAAACTTACTATCATTTTTATTCCTTCTTCAACTTCTACATCCAAAAATCTTTCTGTTATAAATACATATTTGTAAAACTTTCCTGTCAAATCCTTATCTTTATCCACCTGCTCTCCCTGTGATGCTGGGACACAGCAGTGCTGGGAATTTGCACTGCGTAACTGAGCGTAATCGCCATTGTTCTGCTCTGGTGACTAGAGCTGATGAGGAATTTTTAGATGAAGTGTTTTGCTTTCATTTCCTGCTGGAAAATTTTGATTCAGTGCATGAGAAAGTTTAAAGGGAACGTGCTTGTGTTGGTTACAATTAACTGGCTGGCTGCATTACGAGGGAATTTTTGGTCAACACTGGAAAAGTCTACACTGTACATCAAAGTGAAGATGCTGAAGTCAGGATCTTGTTGGGAAAACCTCTTGGGAGAAATTTTTCCCTGTGAGAGTGGTGAGACCCTGGAATAGAATTCCCAGAGAAGCTGTGGCTGTCCCTGGATCCCTGGAAGTGTCCCAGGCCAGGCTGGACAGGGCTCGGAGCAGCCTGGGATAGTGGCAGGTGTCCCTGCCCACGGCAAGTGGGACTGGATGAGTTTTAAGGTCCCTTCCCACCCAAACCATTCTGTGATTCTATGAAATTCAGCTCTGACTCAGCTCTAGGTCAACAGATTTAAATCTAGGCCACATCAATTTGCTGTCACTAGAAAATCTCTTTTATTGGCATCCTCCAAGGTACTGAAGTTTCTGGGATATTCTTTCATACACTGGACTTCCCACATCACTGATGAATATAGAGCTGGGCTTAGCACCAGCTCCTGCACAGCCTCAAGAGAAGCTCATTCATTTCCGTTTCAATTTTTAATTAGAAGAAAGTCATCCACGCCAGTGACGGTCATTTTTCACTAAATCTATTTAATGCCCCTATCATCTACTCATCAAGAATTCCCAGAAAGAAGGTGAGGAAGCAAATCTCAGCGGAAAGAGAGATCTGGAAATGGGCCAAAAGCAAAAAAAGTTCACCTTAAAGCAGTGGAGAGAAGTCAGGAGGAATTTTCTGTGTTGTACTCAAGTGCACATCAGAGAAAATTAAGGGGAAATTTGATTTTAACCATGAAAAATCATCATGAAGAGGGGAAATATGTGGGGTAATAAAACACAATCCCCAGGCCTATTGCTACACAGCCATTTGTTGTCACTAACTTAACACCCCATGATTAAATGGGATTTCCATCTCCCCCCACCAATGTGACCCACAACCCAGTTGCACAGCAGAATGAACACTTAAAACTAAGTCAGATTTAAAATTCATGACATTGGCAAACAGCAGTGGTGTAAATCTTGCAAAGCCAGGAGGATAAAGGGGCTAAAAAGTCAGCAAAAGGCTAAATCAGCTTTCTTGGATTTTGGCAGCACAGAGCTATGGGCAGATGGGAGGCTCCAGCCTCTGGGACTGCTCTGCCCAGCAGCAGGATTTTAGCAGGCACCAACATGCAACTGAAGGCAAAAAATAATAATAATATTAATTTTTTAAAAGCTTTTATTTTTCTTTCTTTCTCCCCTTTTTCAAGCCCTCTGCAGGAAGTGAAGCCCATGTTCTGTGTGTGTGCCAGTCCCTGCTATTTCAACCTGGTCTCATGGGGGCTGCAAAGATCCTCCAGTTGCCACCAGTTTTCTGCAAACAGCTGGCCAGGAGATGAGCTGCCCTAATAATGCTTTTCTTGAGGGAAATGCCAAAGCACACACTCACTTGAACACCACACAATCTAAAAAATCAGCTTATCTTCAAGGCCCATGTGGGGAAAACAAGCTTTGTTGTGTTTTTTGAGGGATAAGTGGGGTCAAAACCTGCAGGGATCATAAATGTGGACACATGGACACATTGTTTTGGGCTGGTCAGAAAAAACTGCAACCCCAAAGTAAGACTGCATCAAAATTTTATTCCTTTGTGGTTACTTTACTCATTTATAAGCCATAAATGGTAATGAAATGGCAAACTGGACTCCCTAAAATGTCAACTGGGGTTTTTGAAAAGCCAAATCCATCACCCCACACCTGATCCTCAGCAGTTGTTCTGCCACCTAATGCTTCCAGTGGCTCCTCTGCTCCTTCCCTTCCTTGACACAGAACAAAATTCATCCTCCTCACCTCAAAATGTGGGTCGGGAATTAAAAATATCCTTATGCTCAGAAGTCTGAGGTTGCCAATGTGACTCAGTTGCTCTCTTAGAAAACACCACATGGGAAAGACCAGAGGAGGCTGAGGAGGGATTTAAAATGCACCACACGTGGCTTGGGATTAGTTAAAAGTATGGACTGTCAGTATGAAATATGTGCTGGTGATAAAATGAGCACTTTAGACCCACTCCTGGACTCTTCTTCACTATTAAGACTTTATTTCCTCATCATCTCAATAGAGCCTGAGGTTGTCACACATTGCCATTAGGACTTATAAAAAAAAAGACAAAGTAAAAAACCCAATCTGTGGTTTTATCAAGAGAGACTTCAGGGCTGTGTTTATCAGCCCTGGGGGAAAAGGCTGCTGATTCCCATCATTCCCAAAAAAAAATTTGGGAGGAGGAGAAGCAGGATAGCTGCTGGGCTTTCCAGCCAACTCATCCTTTTCACTCCCAAGTACGATTAAATTCTTTATACTTTCCAAGCTCCACACTGAAAACCCTTGTTGATGTTGTAGCACAGTGTTGCTGCCTGATGGAGCTAATTACACACACAGAGAAAGAGGCAGGAAGAGCTCTTAGGAGATGAGAAGATCAATAATTACCAAATGCCAACCTGACTGAATTCTCAGGCATGACAGGTTTGCACACTGCAGCTCCTTCTCCCAGGAAACTCAGCTGCTCAGAGCACACTGGCAAAGCTCAGGCTGCATTCCCCGCTTTCCTCAGCTCCACAGCAGGCACTTCCTGTGCCACTGAAGTTATGGGAATACCTGAGGTTCTCCCTCATTTTGCATTTCTAGAAATATTCTGGCTGCTCTGATCTGTGAGTGTTTGTGGAGTCATTACAGTGCAAATGTTCAAAAGTTTGAGCACACCTACTCCTCCCTGCTTACACCTCTGTTACCCATCTCCCTATAAAATTAGGGAAATGTTGCTCTTTTCTCAGCATATTTGTGAACAGAGCCTGGAAAATTTAAATTTATGGTCCTTCAGAGCTCAGCAAAGTAATGCACAACTGTGAGGCAGAACAGGGTGGCACAGACTGCACTGTGGGGAGGAAAATCCTCCTACACCTGCTAAATCACAGTTCCCAAACTCTCTGTGTGTATCCACACTCATCCTTACTCTCTTTCCTTAAGAAATGAGGGGTCTACAGTGTTATTATCCACAAAGTTCTGCTGTGCTGCTCTCCATGGAGAACAAACCCAGCTCTGCCACACCAGCTCCCTCCTGGCAAGTGGACAAGGACCTCAGGGAGTGTGGAAATGGCTCCCCTGCTTTATCTGGGCTTGGAGAGACAGCTTTTATTGCCAAGTCTCTCTTTCATCAGCACTAGGAATTAAATCAAAGAGAGAAAATAAAAACACAGTGTATTCTCCCCTTCAGAACGGGCTGTAGTGGAAGAAAACAAACTCCAAACAACCCTTCCGCAATGATAACTTTCTATTTCCTAATGCTCTCAAAGGGAAGGATTACATCCCAAATTTCCCAATCACTTTGGGAACAGGAGCAGTTGAACAAGGAGAATAAATCTATCAGGTGTGTGCTTTAAGGTACAGTTGGTTGGGAGCAGATCCTTCAAAGGAGCAGATGGAAAATTCACTCTGCAATGTTTTACATGCAGCAGCCTTAGGGATCATCCCAAGGGATTTGTACCATCTCCAGAGTTCCCAGGTACAGAGCAATTCTCCCAGGCTGAGATCAGTGCTGTTACATGCACTGGTTAAAGAGCTTTAATATGGAAATTCCAGGGATAAACTGCATCCCTGGCTTTAGGGAGTTTTATCCAAACCAAGGAACATTCTGCACGTTTGCAGCTCCATGCAAAGCCAAACCTGCTCCCAGCCCTGTTCCTCATCCACATGGGCATTCTGGGGTAAGGAGATCCTGGAAAAATGCTCCAAGAGCCCCTCCAAGTGCTCACTCTGGAAAAGTAGGAAACTTTAAGAAGAAGGCTTTAGAAGTGGCATTTGAGGAACTTTGAGTTTTCCACCCCAAGTTCTTGGGGAAGAAGGGTGCTCACTTCTGCCACCAAGCAAGAAGAATTTTGGGGCTTTGGATCATGGATTGGTTTACACCACACCAGATCTGGTGGCAACAGGCAGGGTTCAGCTGTTTCAAAGGGAGAAAATGATCATCCTGCAGGGGTTAGGAGGGCTCAGGGAAAGAGCTTTAAATAGGATTTGAAGGAGGATATGAGACCAAAACTCACTGGACAATGCCCAGGTTCAGACACATCCCGAGGTCCCTTCCCACCTAAATGATTGTATGGCTCTGTGTCCAGGCTCCCAGGTGGCAGCAATTCAGAAAAGTGAGGAGAAACCTGGAGTTAAGATGTCCTGGACCTGCTCTGACACTGTCTCTCTGCAGCACCCAGGGGAAGTCAGGCACCCCCCAGGCCTCCATCGGTCTCTCCACAAAGCAAAGGTGACTCAAATGCTTCAAGGCAGATGAGTGAAGAACTGAGTCTGGCTCTCAGCTTTGTGCTCTCATCTGGGCATTGGGATGAGGCTGTGCTCCAGGAGATGCTCAGTGCTGAGAAAATACAGAAAATACAGAAATCTCTCCCCAGGTGCTCACAGGTACCTGAGCTCTGCCCTCTGCCAAAGCCTCACGGGCTGCCCCCGCTCCTCAGCCAAGCTCTTCACAAACACTCTCTTATTATTCTGATGAAATTCTGGAGACAGGAGAACCACATCCTGTGTTTAGAGAGCAGGTAATGGAGGTGTGGAGAAACAACTTGCCCAAGGTCACTTGAGAAGCTGTGCCAGTTTGGGATTCACTCCACGTCTCCTCGTCCTGTCCACAAGATCATCCATCTTCCCAGCCAGCCTTCTTCCAGTGGTTTCCTTCTCCAGTGCCTTTCTGCTTTTTGCATAATGCATTGTGAAATCTACTTTACATATAGAGCTTTTAGCTCTTAAATTTATTATTTAGTGTTGTTTTCTGGTAATAAACCAGTCACAGTGTTTTATTTATTCTTCCAGGCTGTACACAAGCACTTGTCAGCTCAAAGGAATATCCAGCATAGGAGCAAATCCTTTTGTGTCCTGTGGGATGGAGTGGCAGAAAATTCTGGATGCCAAGCTCACCCCTCTCCTCTCCAAAACTCAGAGGGCAGAATTTTCCAAGAAAGCTGGAAAATCCCTACAACCACCGTGGCTGAAGTTGTAGTGCTCACCACATTCCCGGTTACAAAGTGCTGAAGATATTTTAGGACGTGGGAAGCAAACCAAGGATGCTCCAGGATGGAGTGGCACAAGCTTTTACTTGCTTCTAAAAGGGATAAATTAGGTGTGGGAGGAAGCAAAGCCTCTCTTTGCTTTTACCTTGAAGTAATTAATGAACAAGAATTCTCTTGAGGTTAAACCACATCCAAGAGCCGGGCGCTCCCCATCACATGAGAGGAGGTCAATTCCAGGCAGGAAGAGGGGGCTGGCTTCCCAAACACTGGCTCCATGAGACAGCTCAAATCCTTGGTATTCTTTGTGGTTTCCAGCCCTAAATAGCTCAGGCACGTTATATTCCCCAAGGCAAAACCACAGCCTCTCTCACCTCCCTAAAACATCCTCGTTGCTGCTTCCACAGCAGGAAATAAGCACGTGGCAGGTTCAGGCTCCTGCTCTCTGACAGAAGCTTCAGGTCATAATTAAGCACAAATTTAAAAGTTTCATTGTCCTGGGTAAGTTATAAGGAAAAGGAAATACTGCTTGAAAAGCACAGAAAGACACAGAGTGTTCAACAGCATCTCACTCAGCAGGGTGGGTCTATGGAAAATAATCCATCTGTGTGGGGTTTATGGAAAGTTTGCCTCTTTCCTGCACACAAGGAATAAACCAGTTCTGGAGACTGAGAGGCCTCTAACAAACATGAAATCACACAGATGGATTTTTGTGCAAGGAGGGAACTCAGGACTGAGTCCTCACAGCCCAGGGACACGAGGAAGTTCACATCCAAGGAAAACCAACACAAACCTGGGAGCCCTGGCTGCTCCATCTGAGCAAGGTTCAGTGACATTCACCAGTGCCAAATTAACCAGCTCCAAATGTGCCTTCCCTCCCTGTAACAGCTCCTTCACCTGCTCTCATGTTATCCCTGCTGTTATCCATGTTATCCCTGCTGTTATCCATGTTGTCCCATGTAATCCCATGTTATCCAGCTCCTCCCTCCTCTCTCATGCATGGGGTGGGCACCACCCACAGCCTCATGCTGAGGGCCTTCTGCACTTTTAGGAGATGCTTCAACACCACCTAAATTGGATCTGTTCAGAAAGTTTGATCAATCACACCAAAAAAGAATAAATTACCTGATGTGTTGTATCACCCATATTTATATAGCAGGCGGGTTTTTGTCCTACAGAGTTTATTGCAAAGCAAGCTGGAAATTCAAATCCCAGAATGGTTTGGGTTGGAAGGGACCTTAGAGATCATCCCATTCCACCCCCTGGTATGGGCAGGAACACCTGCCACTATCCCAGGTTGTTCTAAGCCATGTCCAGCCTGGCCTTGGACACTTCCAGGGATCCAGGGGCAGCCACAGCTTCTCTGGGAATTCTATTCCAGGGCTCACCACCCTCTCAGCCAGGAATTCCTTCCCAATATCCCATCCATCCCTGCCTGTGGCAGTGGGAAGCCATTCCCTGTGTCGTGTCCCTCCACCCCTTGTCCCCAGTCCCTCTCCAGCTCTCCTGGAGCCCCTTTAGGCTCTGGAAGGGGCTCTGAGCTCTCCCTGGATCCTTCTCTTCTCCAGGTGAGCACCCCCAGCTCTCCCAGCCTGGCTCCAGAGCAGAGGGGCTCCAGCCCTTGGAACATCTCTGTGTATCTCCATTTCTCCCTCCTGAGCAAAGCTGAACCAGGGCTTGGAGCAACCTGGCACAGTGGGAGGTGTCCCTGTGGCTGGGAGCAGAACAAGATGAGCTTTAAGGTCCTTCCCACAAAAACTATTCTGGGATTCCATAAAACCTAATGAAGGTCCCTGCAGGACACTCCACTACACAGGACTTGCAGATGTGGACGTGGCCAAATACTTGAAAACACACTGAGAAAACAGAACAGGGCACCTGAGGTTTGTGTGTGTGCCTAACAAAGTCATTAACCAGCAGCAGAGTGGATGATAGGAGATAACAGCAGCACAATCCATGGTAATTAAATTCCTACAAAGCACTGCTGCTGCTTGGATTTGGGACGCTGGATCACGGATCATTCAGCACACACTGTGCTCTGTCTTGTCACTGGCGCCCAGTGCTTCCCTTCCAACACAACAAAGCTTTTCTCAAGCTGCTTCTGGCTGGAGAAGACCAACACAGCCAGTCCTTGGAAAAGGCAGGATGGGAGATGGCAAACTGCACTCAGCACGTGCATCCAGTGTGGAGACTGCTCCTACCAAAATGGGAAGGTAGAAAATATCCAGAAGATGCTGCAGGGCAGATGTAGCAATAACAGCAGTTAGGAAGGGCAAAGTGACACTGTTCTGTTTTATTGGAGGGTTAAGAGAGAGGTCAGGCAAGGAGAGATCCAAGGAACTTGACCAGAGCTGGAGGTGAAGGAAGGAATTAACTTTCCACTTGCACAAGGTGGATTCAATCTCCGAGTGAGATGAGGTGGGTTCTGGAAAGCCACGGGTTATAAAAGTTAAGCTGAGGGTTAGATTGAGCCTGCTGAGAAATAAATTGATCAATTTAAGACCTACTCAGCAAATATTCAGTAATGCAGCATTGACTAAAGGAGGTCTCTGCTCTGGAGGAGCACCCTCCTGCCCCAGGCCTGTGCTTGTGCTTCACACCTCTGTGATGGCCACTTGTGAGAAATGCTTCAGAATCCTTCCAAGTCAGAGGCGATTCTGCCTGCTTCCAGGGCAGGGGATATTAGAAAGAATACAACAGGACTCTCAGTTTAAGGGCTGCAAACTTAATGAGCAAACACAGCACTTCTTTTGACCTCAAAAATTACTTTTTAGGATAAAAGAGAGGCCTTAAAAAAAAAAAAAAAAGCACGATTAAATGCTTTAACCAATGGCACTACTGCATGGAGCCTCTTCCTTAGCATCCCAGAGCAGATGTGCTGCACTCAAAATGTCTTTGTCTATTAAAACTGTGTCAGCTTCAGAGACTCCAAAACTCCCTGTGGCATAAACAGAATTTCTAATGAACAGCTGCAGGATACAGGAGTGGCCGCACAAAATGCAGCTGCTGAGATCGTTTTCTTTGCCCCCCTCTCTCACCAGCTTTTCCCTGCTGTCCAAATCCCATTTCCACCCATTTGGGTCTCTCCTGTCCTGCCTCTCCCACAGCTCTGCTGCCTCACTGCTCCTTCTGCACATCTCCTGGTCCAAAAGAACCTTCGACCTCTCTCCTGCTGCTGCTTTCCCTGTTTGCACCAAGGAAGTGCAAAAGGGACAAATTAAGGAGAAAAATGTTATCATGCCAAACCCTGTAATTCCAGAGAACAAGAGCAATCCTCAGAGAAGGATTTATCCTGAGTAAATTGAAATTCACTAATAGATTTTTTAGCTTCCACGCTGCCTTCCAGGCCAAGGCACCAAAGCATGGCTCCTTGTGTGAGCTGGGGGAGCACTTTTAAAATGCCTTTGAAACCCAAAACCTGCCAAGCTTAAAGCCTGGTCCAAATGCACTTTTCAGCTTCTCTCCCAAACCTAATGGTGTCCTCTTAGCTGGAAAAAGAGCTGGAATGATTATAAATTTTGTCAAGTGCTTGTAATGGCCCTGCAATTCTCAGCATGGTATTTGGAGAAAAAAATCTGTGGTGTCAACGTGCCCCCATGAGTTCTGGGAACAGCAGCACAAATGAAGCTGAATTTTCACTGTTTGATGCTTTCAGTTTTCCATGGGGTTCTCCAGTACCCCATAAAGAGCCTCAGTTCTCTATTTTCAGATCATTTATACAGAGTTACTGCTTTGGTGAGCTCCATCTCTCAAATCTGAGTGCAAACAGCTGATGGATTCAACAGTTATTGGAAGACTAACAGGTAAGAGCAGATGCCAAAGCCCTGTTTTATTAGAATCCTCTGACAACATTAAAGAGCATCTAATGTTAAGCAATGTGTCTTTTTAAGGAAATTTTTATTAACTGGTATTGAACATGAAAGCAAATTAATACCTTGTGGCTTTGAGACAACCTGTCTGCTGCAATCACACTAAGTCCAAATGCTTCAGCCACGAGTGGTGCTGTCACTGAGCACCTCAAAGCAGCCAAGTTTTTGCAGTTTTTTTGCAGAGTTAATGGTTTAACAGCTTCCCTGGAGTGGCAGCAGGATGCTCAGGACAGAGCTTGTTCATAGGGCTTTGAATAGTTCACATCACAAATGTGATTGCATGGCCAGGAGGGAAAATTCCCAGAGAAACCACGGGTATTGTGGATACACTCTGCACTCCAGAGATCACCAAAATAACCCTCACCATGCAATCCCTCCTGCACAGGGTGGAGGGAATCCAAATGTCAGCAGAGAGGGCACATTTGGGAAAGCTGGAGCTCCTCTGGCTCCCAAATGCTCCAGGCAGGAATCTCCAACACACAGCAGCTATTTTTGTAGGGAAGAGGGGCCAAATGTCCTCAGAGCAGCTCAAAAAATGGGTCACAGTGCCAGCACAAGGCTCATGCAGATGAAGGAACTGCTTCCAACACAAGCTGCTGTCTCCCAGCCATCATCCCAAAGATCAGACTGGTTCCAGCTCACAGAGCTGCTTCCAGCTCACTTCAGGGACCTTTTGGAAAATAGATGCTGAGAGGTGCTAATGGATGAGCAATCCACAAATGCCTCTTCTGGCCGTTCAGAGCAGTTATTATGGACAAAGAGCCAGCCCCAGCATCTCAAGCTGTGCCATCTCAGTGGCTGGAGCCACAAATGGTTCTGATTGCACAAAATTTCCCTGAGGGACAGCAGAGCTGCTCTCTCCCTTTCAGCCTCACACCATCCCAGGCTGGACAGTGTGGGAGTTTTCTGTTGCCACCCACAGCACAAAGGTGGCCAGAGTAAACACCTGATGGCCAGCCAGGAAAAGTGGAGCCATTCCCAGAGGCTGGGAAAGCTGCTGGCAAACACAGCTCCACTGTGAACGTGCCACAGGGATGGACACGAAGGCATCAGCCTGGAACAAAGTCATTAGGATGGGCACAAAATTCACAACTCAATTTGGCCTCTGTAGAGAGTCCAAAAAAAATATTAGGGAAGCACTAGGATGGCTGTATTACATCAAGCCAATGATCCATTCACTTCAGCCCCTCACTCCTCATTTCCAGCTGCTTTGGTGTAAAATAACCATAAATCATAGTCATGGAACAGTTTATTCAGGACAATTTCCCCCAAACCATTAACAGATAGGAGTTGTAGGAGCCCTTGAAGAACAGCAGCTGTCCACTAAAATATCTTTTTTTGAAGCAATCAATCACAGACGCTCTCAATAGTACAGAGTCTGAACTGTAAAAAAAAAATAAAAAAAAGAGGGGAGGGGGGAAAAGGAAAGGAAAAACACATCAAGCACTCAGTTTCACAGCTTCCTGCAGCAGCAACTTCCACGGATGAGCTCTGCAAGTTGCCCAGAGAAGCTGTGGATGCCCTGGATCCCTGGAAGTGTCCAAGGCCAGGCTGGGTGGGGCTTGGAGCAGCCTGGGATAGTGGAAGGTGTCCCTGCCCATGGCAGGGGATGGAATGGGATGTTTAAGGTCCCTTCCCATAGAAACCATTCTGTGATTTTAAGGGATTTCCTTTCACCAGCTTCAAGGTCTCCTGATTCCATCTCTGCTCCCCTCTCCAGCATTACACACATCCACAGGGATGGGGGTGACAGGATTCACACCCAAATCACAGCAGATCCAAAGGAACAACAGTCCCAAAGCCACCAACAAGAACAAGAAGTGCCACCTTACCTTCTCCTAGCTGCCTGACATCCCAACACATGCTCCTCCCTGCACCAGGCAGTACAAATCTTTTCAATCCTGGCAGCCAGCAGAGTTGGCAGGGAAGCAGAAGTACAAGGATCCTACTGCCAAGGGATAATTTCAGCACAAATCTGCACTTCTGTTATTGTCTCTCCCTTCCTGATGGACACTCTGGATCTCCAGCACACTCCTTTTGTGGAGCAGCCCTCCCTCTCTTTTATCCAGCATCCCCTCTTAACATCTTTGTTCTGTTCCCATTCCACTCATTTCCCAAATTTGTGCCTAGTTTCCTTTTTTTTTTTTTAATTGCTCTCAATATGTCACTCTATATTAGTCAACAGCAGATTTATTTAAACGTGTCAATGCTGTTGCTTAGCAGATCTGACTGTGCTTTACCATTTCAGCCTCCTTCAGAGTCACATGTTCCCCTTCCCAGAGCTCCCCAGCATGTTTGGATCACCAGAAAGTTTGAGGAAAACAAAAATAAGTCTGATTCTAAAGGCAAGCCACTGGCCTGCCTGGAAAAGCTTCAGGAAAACAAAAAAACACCTCCAAAAACAACCAAGAAAAGGGATTCTGCCCCCAAACCCACATGATTTTATTTCTCAGTTAGGAAGCAGCATCAGGTTCTGGTTTTCTTCCATTTTCTACCTTTTATCCATGAGTTTCAATAGGAGCCCATCGAGTAAATGATCATTTAGAGCTTTGGAAAAGCTCTGATATGGAACCAGTATCAGCTTTCCCCTGCAGCAGCTAATTTTAGGAAATGGCCTTCAAGTACTCTATAAAAGGCTGTGAACACCCAGGTGAGAGCATGTTCTGACCTTTGAAATTAGATTTGGGTCTTTGCTGAGGCAGAGAGAGAAGATAATGAGCAGCTAAATCCTGCACAGGAGGTTTTGTGCTTGGGCTTTCTGAGCTCTCAGATTTGGTCATTGCACCCAGATTCCAACTTGCACATTCACAGCTGAGTAACTGGAGAAGCCAGTGGCTCCAAGCAGCATCAGCTCCACACACGAACTGTGGCACAGCTGTCCCAAAATGCTGATGGAATCATGGAAGCACAGAATTGTTAAGGTTGGAAAAGCCCTCTGAGATCACTGAGCTCAAGCAACAGCCCAGTGCTGCCAAGCCCACCCTAAACCATGTCCCCACGTGACAAAATTCTTCATGAAAAGGACTAAGCAAAACCAAGAAAACATCACCCTTCTGCAATCCACTGAAGCAGAATAATCCCAAACTCACAAGAGCACCCCAAAAACTGCTGTGTGGCCACTGGCAGATGCTAAATCTGCACATTCATGGAGGGCTCCAACTGTGACATCATCTCCAGGTGCATTTTCCACGTTGTCCCTAAGCCAACCTCATCTTCTGCCCCAAAATCTCCAGCTCAACCACCACCCTGCATCCCTCCTGGTTTAAAATCCCAGAATCCCAGACTGGTTTGGGTTGGAAAAGACCTTAAGGCTTGTCTCATTCCAGCCCCTGCACTGGTGGGGATGCCACTCACTAGATCAGGTTGCTCAGGGCCCCATCCAGCCTGGTTTAGGGGGAATTAAATCCCATCAACAGGATCTCAGCAGCTGCTAATTCCACATTGAGAGTGCAGATGACATCCAAGAAACCAGGTTCACAACCTTGGGAACTGATACCACAACCTGAGACAGCGAGCTGAAGACAAATCCCACAGCAGGACCTGCCAGAACGGCTGCTGATGGCTTTCCAAAAATAACCCGGTCCCCTTTCCATGGTGCCTGAGGTCCATTTACTTACAGCCACCTAAAAATAGCCCTTCCCATTCAGGATCGATGACAGAAGTGAAAGGAGCTCATCACTCCACAAACACAGGACTAAAGGAGATAAAATACTTTGGAAATGCAGTGTAGGGAACAATCCCACCCTGGCCCCGAGACAGCCAGCTGGATGGGCCTAATGATTCTTCTCCAGCACCAGCTGTGATTGAATTTATTTCCATTTGGTGTGATTAAAAAGAAAGAGACAGATAAAAGGGAGAACAAAAAGTCCAAGATTTCAAAAGACACTAAAAATAAAATAGTTTGTGTGCGCTTGGCACCCTACCTTGGCAAATTTTTGTGTCAGCCAAGCTCAATAACCCAAAAGAAAGTAATTTATAGGTGGGGAAACGAAGGCATGGAGATGTTAAAATACCAATTCAGTCATCAATAAAATCAACAGCAGAAGCAGGTTTAAAGGGCAGGTATTCCTGAGACATCCATGCCCTAAGATCCCTCTGTATTTACCCTTCATGGAGCCATTTTAATTGTTTGCATTGCCTGGCAAGTGCAGATGGATGCTGAGGAGTTCAGTGGCTCCTCAGGACAGTTCCAGTCCATTTAGCTGATCAAAGGGAGCCCTTCACACCTTGCAGGAAAAAGGTACTTCCTCAAAATTCAAAGTTTAGCAGCAAGAGGCCTGAAATTAATCCCTTTATTTAAACATGAACAACTTGAAGTGTCTCTAAGCAATTGTAAAGGCTTTGCTAGAGAAGGCAATGAAGGCAGCCAAGTCAAGAGGAAGCCAAGGTTACCTGCACTCACTTTTTGAGTATTACCTTTGACAGCACAAACTCACTCTGCAGAGGGTTTGTACCTGGAAGAAGAGGACAGCAACACCTGAAGTCTGTGGGCAGGGATGGATGGAGCAAACCCTCCTGGAACCCATTCCCACGGCCATGAAGGGTAAGAAGATGTGCTGTGGGCAAACTGAACCTCATTGATTTGTCTTCTGAAACCATCCCTGGCAGATGTTGATTACCTTGACAGCAGCAAGGTTTCTGATGTAGTCTCCTATGTGGATATTGAGCAGGAAAATCAGTGATTGGAACAGGAGCCTGGAGAGCTGGTGGATCCCCCAGCCCAGCACAGCCAAACCTCAAAGGACAAATCCTTGGAGCAATCTCATCAACCTTTGCCATAAACAGGACATTGAAGCAGAGACGTCCAAAGATGCCTTCCAAATTTATTTGTTCTATAATTCAAAGAAATGCCAGAGAGAGGGTGGAAGCCTTTCCTGGAGATATCTGAACTAGATAAAGCTTTAATGGATAATAAAAATAACTCTTTGTAAGCTTTTCACCGGATGTATGAGCTGGTGGCAGCGAGGAGCCTCCCAGCACTCTGTGCTTCCCTCTCTCCAACATTCACCTCTGGACACAGGAATCCATCTCCTCAATTAAGACACTTACAGCACTTTCACACTAAAATTCAACGTGTTTTAGTGGCATTGTAGGACTTAATACTTGTAGGAGGTGATAAAACATTCATGAGAACAACGCTGTGAGATTAAATGGGTCAGGCTGGCATTAAAAGACATTTAAGGGACAGCCTTGTAAGGACCAGCTCTCTGCTCAACCACTGTACAACCATTTCCCCAAATCCTTCCATGTATCCAACAAGCAGAGAGATACACAAGGTGTGCACATCCCACCCTGGATCCTGTCTGGTTGCTGTAGTGGGAAAAAAAAAGCATGGATTAGATGCTGTCTGAATTGCAGATGTCACCAGGTTTGGCTTTTTTTTAAATGCCTCCCTGTTACTGGAAAGTAACTATTGAGTTTCACCAAAGTCAAAAGCTCCTCTCAGGTTCATTTCCCTTTCAACTGCTCCAAGAACTGTCTTGCCAAAATCCATGAAGACAAAATCTATAGTTCCTAGCATTCACATTTTGAAACAGCTCCAAATGCAGAGCAAAGGCTTCACCTTTAAGACACTCTTGCAAGGCACACAGCTATCTCCCTGACTTAGCTGGTCCTGATCCAGATGGTAAAAAAAATCCCAGAGCAAAAGTCAGTTTTTTGCTGACCAGGATTACCTGGCTTAGTATCAGCAGCCTTCAAGGACATGGTCTAACACACCCGAGTGGAAATCACCAGTGCTGGATGCAGTTCCCTTAAATCCTCTAAGCCTGTGCTTCTCTGCTGGAACAGTTAACTGCTGATAAACTCACTTTCAGACAATTTTCATAAAACTGAAGATCAGCAAATGATTTGCTAATTAAATCTGTCACATAATTCTGTGCCTATGCATAACTCAAGGCAGCTCACCGAGCAGAGAGGCAGGCAGGGGTCAGCTGCCTGTTCTGAGGTGTGAGGGCTGTGGGGTCACCAGGCCTTGGTGACAGATTCCTCAGAGCCACATCCTGCAGCAAACTGTGTTCTGCAGCCTCTCCAAGCCCTGCACCCACCTCTGCAGAGTTTGTCCATGTTTAGTGACACGTTCTTGGTGGTTTTGGTGCATCCCTCGGCTCTGCACAGCTCGTCCTCCTCCAGCAGCTCAGAAGTTGCCCCTTGCCTAGGGTGGCTTTGCAGATGAAGGGTGAGATGCTGCACTGATCAATTCCCAGCATCTGAAATGATCCTGACTCTTTCCAAAGTCACTCTGAAGAAACGCAGCAATCCTGCTCCCAAAAAAAATCTCCGGTCTTGGGAGGTTGTTCTGTTTTCAGCCAGAGGAGGGCAACCACACACGTTCACAACAGGCAGCAGCCTTCTGCCTGATACAGAAAAATTCACTTTATTCCCACTCCAAACCACCAGTAGAGTTGTTTCATCTTTCCCATTTTTGCCTTATTTATGTCTATTCCCTTCCTTTTGATATTTAAAGAGCATCCCCAGTACAGAACTGCAAAAGATTTTGGGTTGGAAGGGACCTTAAAAATCATCCAGTGGTGGGGTGGTCAGGGACACCTTCCACTATCCCAGGTTGCTCCAAGCTCTGTCCAACCTGGCCTTGGACACTTCCAGGGATCCAGGGGCAGCCACAGCTTCTCTGGGCACCCTGTGCCAGGGCCTCTCCATCTTCTGAGTAAAGAATTTCCTCCTAAAATCCAGCCTAACTCTGCCCTCTGTCAATTTAAAATAGCAGAGTATTTTCCTGTGTTAGAGAGAACTGAATTCCTCATTCCTCCTGTTCAGCAGCAGCCAGAAGGCATCAAGCTTGTCCAAACTGTGTGTGCCACTGACCTGAGGAGAATTCATCAATCCCAGCTGGGAACTTGGGCACTGGGAGCACCTGTGGCATGGCTAAAAACAGCAAAGGACTGGGGATATTTTCTCCCTCTCATCAACTCCTGCCTGCCCTGCTCACACAAACCCTTTTGAGCCTGGATCTACTCTGATGCTCTCCTGCCAATTTTGAATCATGAGATGGAGGTGAAAGGGTTTGCTCAGGAGAGCAAAACAACCTTAACTTTTATATCTTGAGGGAGAATATCCTGCAAGTAACACCATTTTCAGTACTTGGCTGGAAAACCCAGGGAAAGGCAGGAGTTTGTGGGAAAGGCCCCAGGTGAGCTTGTCACCCTCTCCCTGTGGACATTTCAACAGCACAGGGCACTGGAGTTACAGGATGAGACACAAGGACTCACTCAGTACACAAAATGGAAATTCAGCAACCCCATCAACTCCAGTTTTTAAGGATTCTCATTTCTCCATCATCATTATGCTCTGTGGTAAAAGGCACTTTATGAGCTCAGCTAACCTGGGATGCTGTTGCATCATCACCTGATGTTATAAACTATCATTAAAGAGAAAAAAAAGAGGCAAACAAATCCATGCTTCTCCTCTGGCCTGGGGTGGTTTTCAGTACCATTATCAGTGAAAAAGGGGAAGAAGGAGCTCTGTGGTTTTGGTATGGGCTGCTGTGGTCCCAAGGCCTGCTCTGTGGCCCAAATCCAGGGGTGTAAGCCAGCCACTTTCATGCTCTTGAGCTTTCTCACCTGCTCAAACACCCAGGCCACATCTGACTTGCCTTGGAGGTTGGATTCCTGGTTATGACAACATCTGGATCAATGGCAGCTGGCTGAGGCCACCATTGGGTGACTCCAGTCTGGATGAGTGAGTGGACAGAACAGCCCCTCATGTCCCAAACCTCCCAAATCTGGGAGCAGAGCCTGGCCCCTGGCTGGGGAAGGATCAGAAACCCCAGTTTTGCATTACTCCACAGCATTCAGTAACAAATAAATCCCATGAACCTGGGGAGGGTTATCACTCCAGCATGTATAAAGGAGATGTTGAAGTGACAGGGAGCTTCCCACATTTTGTGGGGATAATAAAAAGCAGCAGAGCATAAAGACATCCAAAACATCACTTTACAAAGCAGCAACAGATTTTTCTGTCAAAGGAGAGATTTCACAAGGACGTTTTGGGCATGGGTGGAATCATGGCAAAACAATCAAACAACACAAGAGACACACGACCATTTATCTTCTTGGAGTGTTGAAAAGCTTTCAGGAGATTTATAAAATTAGAGCTGCTTATGTTGAACCTCTCAAAGGGAAAGGGAGGGAAAGGAAGTGTTTCCCCCATGCAGCAGCTCCTGATTGTACTCAGTGGGAAACAGGAGCACTCTCTGCTCCTTCCCTCCCATCCAGCTCCAGGCACAGGGGAAGCTCAGCAATCTGCAGGATTTGGGTCCTTGCTTTTGTTCCCTTCCCCATCCTCCCTTTGACAACCACAGATGGAAAAGACTGAGAAGAACACAGCAATTAAAGGAATTTGAAGCCTCGCTAGCAGCTACTCTGAATGCAGGCACATGAAGCAGCAGGATTCTGCTGGTGACATTTGGACCACAAATGAAGTCCCCAAGAGTAATAAACCATCAGGTAAAGAAATCTGCAAAGAAATTACCCAGCACACCTCTCCTTCCTGGCCCCCATGAGATCCATATAAAATGTGTTAATGCATCTGATTATGATCTAAATTATGTACAGAGGCTCCTGCCAAGCACTCTGTGAAGTTTCTTTATTGTTAAGTTGGAAGCTGTTGAAGAACGGTCCAGTCATCATGTTTCAAATTAGATTTGGGGAAAAAAACATTTTCCTACTTTATTGCTGGCTCAAAACACGGGAGAAGATCAGGATGTGGGTTTTCTCTGCTGAAGAAAGAGCAGGAACAGTGGGGACAGAACAGCAAAAGAGCCAGTCTGTTACCTGTCCTTTACTGTCACCTGAGCTCTGTGGCTTTGCTGTACCCACACATGCCAGAGAATTACTGCAGTTTCAGCTTTCTACACATTTTTTTCCTGGAAGTGGGGTAAAACACCAAGGTGCTCCCATGCACACTCTCCACAGGCCCAAAAACTTTGAAGGAAAGGATTTCTGGAAGAGTTCTGCTGAGAAGGGCTGGCAAAACACCATGTGAGATTTTCCTCATACCTGTGAGGGCCACCTGAGCTGTCACTTTGTGCTGCTTGGAGGCAGGGAAAAAATCAGGTTCTCTCCCCAGCATGCCACACCAGGACTGGAGCTTTTTAAAAATCAGAGATACACCCCTCCCAGGTGTAAATTCAAATTTAGGAGAGCACCCATGGATCAGCATCTCCTTCCCCCTGCAGGGCTGGATTCCCAAATCAGAAGCAGAGCCAAGGTCACCTTGCTCAGAGGAGCTGGATTTTAAAAGGAGGGTCCCTACAGTTATTTAAAGTCTTCCATCCATTACCTCTGCCCTTCCAAGCTCACAGCTGCAGCCACAACTGCATAAATCTGGACTAAGCAGGGCCCTGTGGAAGTGAAATAGGATATAAATAGTTCTTGCAGGTTTGTTTTGCTCTATATATGTACATAAATCATACACATACATATATATGTCAGATATGTCTGCACCTCATTCAATCATGGAATGATTTGGGCTGGAAAGGACTTTAAAGATTGTCCTGTTCCACCCCTGCCATGAGCAGGGACACCTTCCACAATCCCAGGCTGCTCCAAACCCTGTTCAACCTGGCCTTGGACACTTCCAGGGATCCAGGGGCAGCCACAGCTTCTCTGGGAATTCTATTCCTCACCACCACTCTTATAGTAAAGAATTTCTTCTGAATATCTCATCTAACCCTGCAAATCTGCAGGAAGTTAGGGATAAGAACTACCATTTCTAGCCACTGTGGTAATGTAGTGGTTTAAACACTCAAAAAATGCTTTAATGTAGGATCACAGGCTGGATCTCAGCCAGGCAACAGCACTGCTTTTAAAGGAGTATTTATCTCCATAAAACACTTCCTAAACAGCATGCTCAGTGCTTGAAAATAAAGCCTTGCTAAACAACCAGATTTTAACCTGGAATTCTGCATGTTGGCATTCTCTGCTGCTCCAGGTAAGTCTGATTCCCTTACACAGCATGGTGATTTTCTTTTTAAGAAGAAAAGGAATTTTCTCTTTCAGTTTAACTTTGAGGCAAGATGGAAGACCACAGCCTGGCCTCAAAGACTTGAGATCTTTTGAACTCCAAGTCAGCAGGCTCTCACAGGAGCTGAGCTCGAGGGCTGCTCTGGAATAAATCAAAAAGGATTTACTCTTTCACTTGAACAAGGCAGGAAAAAAAAACTCCATAGATGCACAGATAGGGACTTGGGGGTGGGGAGACAGCTAACAGGTTTTAAAAAAATAATAAAAAAAAGGCAACTTAAGAATGCCATGATGGTTTGATAGTCACAGTCCCATAAGCTAAACACTATCCAGCATGGTTGGATTTCCTGCAGGAAATCACAGGCACAGTTGCTAAGCCCAAGAATATACAGAGCAGATGCTCCAAGCACAGCTCACAAGGAGCTCCTGGAGAAATCCTCTGACAGCGAGTCAAAACAGGGGCTTGAACTGGCCATGTGTCACTAGAGATGCAGAGTTCATGGCCAAAAGGGACCTTGAGAGCACCTAAGGTGCTTTGTGCTGTTCCACAGCCCTGCACACTTCATCCAAGCTTTTTCCTAAGAGCAGGAGTCAGGTTTAGCAGCCAGATTTTGACTTGAGTAGCTCTGGTGGCTCTCAGTCACAATCCACGTGCTGCTTCCCCCACAAAACTTCAGACAGAGTGGCTTTGTGCAGGATGCCACTGCCTGGTGTCCCTGTGTCCTTGTGCCAGGAAATGCTGTTCCCTGGAACAGGCAGGAGCGACTCCTTTGCTTCACTCTTGACACTTTTGCTGGAGCCCAAACTCATCAGCAGTTTTGACAATACTCCAGAGCCTGAGTTTGCCTGAAGGAGCTCAGCACAGGGCACAAAATCTCATCCTCTGGCTTCTTTACAGCAGTGAGAAGAAAACTGGGGAAGGAGAAATGTGCTGCTGGCAGCAATTCCAGCCTCTGCAGTGAGATTGGAAGGCTCCCAGGCAGCCACACACCCCCACAAGAGCTGTGATCAGCACCCATGGACTAATCCTCACACCTCGATTACAAAGAGTTTGGGGACAAGAATCTGCCCAGAGAATGATGCTAAAGAAGAAAAATGTTCAGAGCCCAACTTCCCCTGAGCTGTGTGCAAGGATTTGGATCCTGAGGCACCCAGACACTGAGCTTAGACCATTAGTGACATTCAACACTGCTTTTAAAATCAGAATTGAAAACTGCTGAAACCAGAATATTGTGAAATGCTGCTTCTTTGCCTGCAGATCTGCCAAATCAATTTGGCTAAAACTTTCAGCAATTAATGGATGATTAAATGAAAGAGCTGATGGCCAAAAAATATGTAAGGGGCTTGATCTGGAGGTGACACTATGCTGGTCCTGCCCTATTTTTACAAGCTTTCCTCATCTCACCATTATCTCAACTGGACTATGGGGAGGAAGAGAGTGTTGTTAAAAGGGTGTGAGATGTTTTGGTAAATTATGTTAAAATCCAGCAAGGGAAGAAGCAAATTAACCCTGGGCATGGGGCAGCCTGGCACTGCAGTGCTCCTTTGTGCTTTACCTGCTGTCCCTCAGCTCCTTGGCTCACACCTGTCCCACATCTCACATCGACTCCTTCCCCACCTCTCTTCTTTCTCCCAGTGCTGATCTCAAAGGTTTCCCTCCTGTTTAACAGAAAAACACAGACAAAACCACATGGACTCAAGAAATAAGTTATGCATGGCCTCAGGGCATCATGCAAGAGAGGCACTTTGGCACAAACATTCCTTCTGGACCTCTCCAAACAGGGACTGAGCAGCCTGGGAGAGTGGAAGGTGGAACATGGGCATGGAACAAGATGAGCTTTAAGGTCTCTTCCCTCCCAAACCATTCTGGGATTCTGTGATTTATGACATGGTCTTAACCCTGGAAGCTCCCACAAGTTTGGTAATTTAGGCTGAAGGACACTAAAGGGGGAATCAGGTACATATGAGACCACCTGGAGAAGGGATATTGCAAATCTAAAAGGGATCAGATGTGGCTCATCAGCTCCCTGCTCCATCAGTTCTGAGCCTGCTTCCAGGCACTCTCAGCTTTCCCAGCTCACTTCACACAAAATCCTTCCTGTACAACACCTGATAATTGACAGCTCTCAGGTTACGTCCATGCAATTATTTCCCACAAAAATATTAAATAAAATCATTATCTCCACGGTTTCATAAGTGCCAAGGTCCAAGAGGATCACTGCAAGCCCGACCTGTCCTGTGACACACCAAGAGTTCCACCCACCAAGTCCAGCCTCAAACCCAGCAATTCCCACCAATTCTTCATTCAGCTTTTTCCCTAGCTCAAATCATCTCTTAACCACACCTCTGCTGCAAACAACCTGTCTGATCTCAGCAGATAAACAGATTAAAAAACTGAAAGAAAAATAAAATACCTTTTGTTAAGAAAAGCCCGAAGCTCCAGGATTATCCTTTCTTGGCCACCAGTGGCATTTCTCTTTGTTTTAAAACAAAAAGGACAATCCACATCCTGCCTTCATCCTCTTCACAGCCTCTGGGACAGCAGAGCATCTCAAGCTGCCTCTCCCCACCCTGACTCTCACTAATGTGTTCCTTACACGGAGCCTCTCCCCAGTCCCAGCTCCCTGCAGGGAATCAGGGCTGGAGCTGCTTATAAAGGCTGCTTCCATCCCTTCCATTTCAGCTGGCAGAACATTTCCTGAGTGCCCACATCTTTGGGATACAAAGAAGGAAACACATCGTGATGGGAGCTGGTCTCTCCTGGCAAGCTGCGGGTCCTGGCAAGGCTCCATCCACACACAGCTACAAAATGTTTGCAGAAACAAGAACAGCCACGACCCTTCCACTCCTCCTTCCTTCCCTGATTGTAGAGTTGTTCCCAGAGTTCTGCAGAAATCAGGAGTGAAGATGTTCCTCAACAGCCACAGCTGAGGGTTTCATTTCAAGGTGACCTGTGAAATATCCACTCCAAACCTCAGCCACGCTGCACGAGCCCAGCACCTGCACAGCCCTCGCTGCCTGTCCCAGGCCTGGAGATGTTTTATGGCAAGCTTGGAATGCTGACAGTTTACTAAATTAAAATCTGCTTTTTTTTTATTTTTTTCTTTAAAGCCACCAATTATTTTGAGTCCCTGAAATTCCAGCCACTTAGGGCGAAAGAGCCAAGGAACCAGAGCACCTGGCAATGGGATGCTCGAATTCATCAGTCAAACAAACCACTCTCCTGAGACACACTGAATTGTTTGGGTCTGAAGGAACCTCAAAGATCATCTCATTTCAACCCCTTTGCCATGGGCAGGGGCACCTTCCACTAGAAGAAAGCTTAAGAGTTTTTTTAAAAAGCCTAATTTTAATGTAAACTCTGGAAGATATCAGGCTCTTCATAGAATAAATGCCATTTTATGATTAAAGTGAAGCCCTTGTCTCATAAGCACTATATCATTAATATGATGTAAAAATTCCAGCATCTATTAATATTTTATTCTGATCACTGTCATTAAAGCAATAAGAGCACCCCAGAACAGGCTCACCCCAAAACAAAAGAATCATTTCTCCCTTCTCTCCACCAGAGAAGAGGTGGCAAGTCGCTGTTCTAACTTCATTTCATATTTTATTAGTTTTAACAAGCCAGCTATGCTAAAAGGTTGCACCATTAATTTAAACTGCAGTTGTCAGCAGAAGTGAAGGACATTGTGGGATACATTTTATTCCACTCTTTTATTGCCTGGTTCCTTGGAGTGATTCAAGCAGCTTAAGGATTTTAGAGGCACTGTCACAACAGTTTCTGGCCCTTTGCAAGCTACTATTTGAACAAAAAAAAAAAAAAAAGTGCCCAAAAACTCCAACTTTCAAATAACTGGCTGGGCCAGCAGAAGCTGTTCAAGACTCAGCAACTCCTGAATGCCACCAAATTGTTCCCTCATGGAGACAGGCACTTTATGCAATGTTATTCCTGCTTGGCAGAAGGGCAGGGGGATCCATAAAACAGGGGGAAATGCTGATTTCTGCAGCACTGCCAAAGCACAGGAACACACAGAACCACATCGTGACTCTCCCCACCATCAGGAGCCAGCACTGCTCTGTCACATCTGCTGGGACACTGCAAGGCAGGTGACAAGCTGGGGACAGGAACACAATAAAGCTGGCACAGACCCAATCCAGGAAAGCCTCCAGCAGTGCTGTGCTGGCCAGAGCAGAAATTGTTTTGAAGATTCCTGAGACAGCAGGAATCACCCCAGGTTCTACAAATGACCAAAAAACAAATTATTTCCTTGAACTCAGGGACCAAGCCCTTCTCCTCACCACCCCAGGCTGGTGGGAGATGTTGGTTTTCATCCCCATCCAGCTGCCCTGGACACTGCAGGGCTGGAGGGGAAGAACATCCCAGTGCTGAGATGTCTGCTGGCTGCTTGCCTGGATTCCAGCTCCCATTAGGGAAACTATCCTGGAAAAACAGGGAAATGTTGTTTTGGGGGAGGGTGGAATGAACAGGGCCGCTCCTGGTCAAAGCAGACAAATGGTGTGACAGAGCCTGGTGTCCCTTTTGCTCTGCAGCTTTCCTGAGGTCCCCATCTCCTACCACACACAGCAAGCCATGAAACACATGGGGGTCACTTATGCCACTCTTGGGGTGCTGGCAGAGAGGGACATTCAAAGTTCCAATCCTGGAAGGGCTCACAGGGCCATGGGGTCACCTGCACTGATCCTGACTCAGCATGGAGGGACCCTGATCACTCTGTGCCATGAGCAGAGGAGAGAAATCCTCATCCTCACCCCATCCAGCCTGACCTTGGACACTTCCAGGGATCCAGGGACAGCACAGCTTCTCTGGGAATTCTATTCCAGGGTCTCCCCACCCTCCCAGCCAGGAATTTCTTCCCAATATCCCATGTAGCCCTCTGGCAGCAGATAACCAGATGGAATATTCAGGTGCCAGGGGAGGTCCATGGCTCCCAGAGCTTAAAACCTGTGAGGACAAGCAAAACTTACTTTGCAAAGAAACATCTTTTAAGCAGAGGGAAAGTTCGTAAACCTGGACTTTAGGATTTTTAAGTTTGGGACATGTTTTAATGTATTAAAAAAAGTTTTTCAGGTCACCTTTGATGCAGAGTTGTCTGGAAGGAGGAGGTGTCTTAGCAAGGGAATATCCATTCCCTGGGCATGGACTCTGAGCCTTGTGAACCCCCTATGGCACCTGAATATTCCATGTTTGTACTGCAAGCCCCATGGACACTCCTTTGATGTGGTCTCTGGAGATCACAGCAATGTACGTGATGTGGATAAGGAGCCTTCCATCCTTTGAAACAGAACTATGCTGTTGTTATGTTTTTTAAAGAACATTTAAATTGCTTTTTTAATTTTTTTTTTCATGCCTGATGCAGAGAGCAGCTGTGGAGAGATGCCCAGGAAGGCTCCTCTGCTCCATGGGGAATCCAGCCCTGCTCTAACACACATGGTCTCCTCCTGGCTTCTCCTGCTTGCTGCTCCAACATAAACAAATAAAGACCTACATCCTCCTGGAAATTAAACCCAGCCTCTCAGATATGTACACAGATCTCCTTCTGCCCTGCAGGAAACAGAGATGGAGAATTTGCAGCCCCAGGTGGCCCAGAGCAATCCCTGTTCATGGGGGCTGGGAAAGGCCAGGAGTGGAACACACAGCACTAAATGGCATTTTGGGATATTTAAAGCTCTCCGTTTTCTTTTCTGATCTCATCTCTTCACCAGCCAGAGAAATTTGTCCATTTTCCTCTGCTTATCCTCACAGTGTTCACCAAAAAGCTTTTTCCTTTACTCCTGCTCACAAAAACATCCCAATCTGCTTCCATTTCACTCTTCCCTGACAATTATCTCCACTTGCTTCCCTATTTTCTCTTCTTTCAAGGCTCTCATCCAGGCTGGCTTTTTCTTTCCTTTACCTGCCTGCACCACTATTATTTCTTCCACTGTCAGAGCTGCCACTGCCAATCTAAAATTTGGATTCAGTACAGTTATTTAAGCTCATTCTCCTGCACTAAGGCAGATAAATATTGCAACCTAATACTGAAATATGCCCAGGAAATCATTCCTGGGATGCTCCAACCTGAGCTCAAGGCCAACATGATGGAGACAGAGCAACACAAGCCCAGATCCACAGGTCTGGAAAGCTTTCCTGGCACTCCATTCCAAGTGCCATTAAGGAGATGCCAAAGTCCAGCAGATGTTTGGACAACACAAAACATTAAATCGAGCTCTGATATTTAAGAGCAGAAAAGTCTCCCAGGCTAATTCAGGCAACTGGCAAAAAAAAAAAAAAAAAATCAGGGTCCATTAACTGCATTTGCTTTCCAGCATTTGCTCCTGAATTGTTTATGCACAGAGGTTACCCAGCATATTAATCCTCTAGAAAAGAACATGTAAAGCAGAGCTGGAAATGAAGGACTGCTTGGGAATCCTGGTATTATGAGGGGATAACACAGGAGGGGTCTACTGGGGGAGAAATCCCCACAAGAAAACTCCAGAGAGCCCCTATTTATGTTCCACTTCAGCAAACAAAATCCCACAAACAGGGAAATTAAGACCTGTTGTTGCAAGCAGAGAGAAAGTCAAAGATTTTATGATCCCTCTGTGAGAAAGGAATTTTAACAGGCTGCTGAAGGATAAACTGTTCGTTTCTTCCATAAACCTGAACAAACCCAATTGATTTCTCAGAAACAAATTGGGAAATTATCCCCCTTGGCCCCAAGAGTCAAGTCCAAACTTGCCACCAAAGTTTTTCCTGCCTTTTTTTTTTATCCTGCAGCTTCACAGATTTTGCTGGGCTGGGTTCAGACTCACAATCCAAATTCAAGCAGGCTGGAGATGCCCTAAAAGCTGCTGAGTCACTGGAAGGGAAAGGGATTTAAGATAATAATTCACCTTCCAGCCTGCCAGCACACAGGGCAGGGTGTAACTCACACAGGAAATGCTCCACTGAGAGCTCTGGGTGCTCCAAATCACCCACCCAAGATGCTACAATTCCCCTTTCACACCCTCTTGCAGGACACACAACCCTTGACCTCTGGATGGCCAAGTGACCACTGAAATCCCAAATATCCCCTTTAAAAATCCCTAAATTCCCTCAGCAAGCTGAAGTCTGCAAATCGATGGAGAGGACTTTGCATTAAAAAAAAAAGGAGGAATACACAGGGATTTCCAACTTGGAAACGAAGGTGGATAAGGAAAACAGGACATTTACTGTGGAATTGTTACTCCTAACATTTATCAGCAAGGAGCAATAAAAGGCAATATTTAAATTGGGTATTAGGAATAATTTCTTCCCAAAAAGAGTTGTTCAGGGCAGTGGTGGAGCCCCCATCCATCCCTGGAGGGATTTAAAAGCCCTGTGGATGTGACACTTGGGGACATGGGTCAGTGGTGGCCTTGGCAGTGCTGGAGGATGGTTGGACTCAATAATCTTAGAGAAATCTTCCAACCTATCTGATTCCATGATTAGGACTTACTTTTAGAGGAAAGAAGGATATTTCCCCCCCCTTATCTAACTCAGAAAAACTTTATTAAATAAATCACTTTGCACACATTTCAGAGACTCAAGACATTCAGGGATAAAAACTGGACCTTCAAATTAAGGTTCTTAGTGTTCCTCTTCACCTGAACCAACAGCTGGGGATATCACAAATCCTTTTCACCTTAAACCAGCTGAGTAGCACAGAGAATTAGCATGAAAGTGAGGGATGCTCAGCAGGGGTAAATGAACTGCTGCAAAGAATAACTCAGGCACATCAGAATCTGTCTTGGCACGTTCTTCCTTTTCCAGCAGGAAGAACACACAGAAGTGGCAACAATCCCCTTTCAGAAAATTGTTCTAAGCTCCCAGCCCACTGCCAAAATTCAAAAGGAACTGGTCCAAGCAAGAACTTCCAGGATTTTATGGTGCAAAGCCACCCTCTGTTCCATGAGGGCATTTTGCTTTCACAGCAGAAAAGGTGCCTTGAAATTTTGTCTTCAAGAAAGGCAATGGAAACTTCTTTGCTCGCTGCCACCAAACTGGTGTCACCCTCTCTGCATGGCAGCATTCCCACAGGGAAAGAAAAAGCAAGTTCAACCTCCAAAGATAAATCCAGAGGCAGCAAATCCATCCCTTCCTGGGGAATTTGCTCCAGTGATTAATCCCAGCCCGTGTCTGCCTTTCAAAACCTTCCAACAGCTTCTCCCCATCCTCTCCCCAGAGAAGGGACTCAAGTTTTGGTCCTCTACTGACCCCTAAACACAAGGGGACAGTTTAAAAGTTCAGCTCTAAAGATGTTTTCACCCTGATCTAAAAGCTGCCCCTTCTGCAGGATCTCCAGCTTTTCCCACATCTATTTTAACATATGGATATCTAAATAAGCTACCTAAACAGTATTTTCAGAAATTCAGTTTTTGGAGTGAAAACATCCTTTGCTCCTATTTCCCAGCTCCATGTCCATAGATGGCATTAAACATTTCTTATTCTGGGAACTGAAGTGGATTTGGCTGCTCAGTCCAACCTCAGGAACCTTTGCACTGTGGCTGCTCCTGGAGGGCTGAGCCTTCTGCCACAGGCACTGCTCACTCCATCCTCCAGTTTAAAAATCACCTGGATTGCTCCAAGTCATTTATCATATTCTTGGAACAATTTATTACTCCACTGGTGTTGTGAACTCCACAGATTTTCTTGTTCTCTGTACTTGATGAAAATCACAAGGGCCAGGATGCAGCTACTCCTAAGAACTGCCATGATCACATTTACAGCTTTATCACAGCCTTTCCATGACTTTTATTTCCTATCCTGATGAAAAAAGAGCTTAGACAGGGGCTCACACGATCTCCATGACAGCTCTGATGCTGCCTGGTCACACTAAGGTGGATTTGTTCAGAGCAGCTCACAGAGAACCCACTCCTCCTTATTTTACACTCAATTTCTTTTCACTACGGACAAGAGAAAATTGACTAAGCACAAGAAGCAGTCCTTAAAAAATGAATCTGCTTATCTGCTCTCTATCAAACAAAAATAACCTAAAAAACTAGCAAATATAAGTGTTTGCCCAGCAGATAAAACAAATCGTCCTTCAGTAACTCTCACATTTTCCTGCTGCTACCTGGAACTCCTGCAGGCCTTTTCACCACAGTGATGTTTAATTCTGTAACTTCAACATGTGCAAAAGCTTTATCAGAAGGCTGTGAAGTCCAGAGCTCTGCTGCATTTTGTCACAGCTCCATCTCCAAGTCAAGCAGGTTGTTTGCTGGTTTGGTTTGTCACACAGGAACATCTCCTGCACTAATTCCTGCTGGGCTGGGGGAGATGTGTGATCATCTCAGCCATTGTGCAAGGAAAAATTTCCTGTATCAGGAAGACAGCTCCACAGTACTCTGTAATGCCTCATCATATTTGGTTTTTTGCAGGTCACCAGCAGCTCCACCAAAAGGAAAAGAAGGGTTTTTATCCCCACTGTCCCCCAGAAGGCTCCAAGCCAAGAGCCCAATGCACCATCCCACCTCCAACCTGGATTCTTACAGAAATACAATTTCTACAACTGGGTTTTCTGACACTTCTCCTAAAATCTTCTGAAGCTGTTTCAACCCAAATTTGGCCTGAGATGAAGCTCTTAAGGCACCAACATTGTCCTTCCACAAGACAGGAGCCTCAGAGGATGGGCAAGGACCAGCAGCTCCTGCTTAGGAGGGGATGCCTCAGATTTTAATAAATCCCAGAATGGTTTGGGTTGAAAGGGACCCAAAATCCACCCCTTGCCACGGGCAGAGACACTTTCCACTGCCCCAGGTTTCCCCAAACCCCATCCAGCCCAGTCTTAAACACTTTCACATTTACACACAGGTGTATTTTATGATTTTCACCACCACACACCTATATATCCATACATATTTTCATATACAGTCACACAGAGAATCCCCCTGAATTCCATCATCCCTGCAAAACTAAATCCAGGGTGCTCAAAACCAGTGCTCTGGGAAGAGTATTTCTGAAGAGATTGTTTCCAGCAGCCTCCCCAAAATGGCACAGTCCATGGGAACAGCGAGGACAGGATCCAACCTGAGGGTGGCATTCAGTGATGATTAATAAACACAGCTTTTCTCCCTCCTCTCCCTCTTAATTCCCTGCCCTTATTCCCTCAGTGTTTCCACACTGGCCCAGCTTTGGTGGATTTTTATGGGAACTGCAAATGAGGTATTTGCCAGCCATCTAATCATTGCTCCCAAGTGCAGAGGCACCGTGACTTGAATTGGACACCCTGCCTTTATTTGTATTTATTTTTATTTGTAAGGAAATTTATGTTCTCAGTCTCATCCTCCAAAGCAGCTGAACAGTTTTCATTACAATCTTCCCAAAAAGCAGTGAGTTGGAATGTTCTACCTGAAGTTTGGCATAATATGAATAACTGAAAACAGGATTTTCCAACACAGAAAAAGCTTAGAAATCCACCATTCCCCTGTCCCAGATTAAGAATATCCATCAATCCCCTCTCAGGGCTCTTCACCCACCTTTCTTTACTGGTTTGCTTTGCTGCAATACCCAATTTAGGCTGCCTTGTCCTTTGGAAAAGATCTCAACAGTTTATTTGTCTATATAAAATACACATCAGTGCTGCTCTGCACCCAAAACCATCCATTTTAGCCATGAAAGTATTGGTTTCACACAGCTACCCCAGCAAGTTTTTAAAAATTCCCTTTAGATGCTCATGTACAGGCCACCAGCAGCATTTCTGAGCAGACAGAACATGAATATGTGTGTTGTGATACATGATTCACATTTCCATAATCAGGATTTCACGTTACTCAAGAGCAATTTGATGTTTGGTTTGGGTTGTTTCTTTTTTTTTTAAAGTTTCCAGCAAACCCTGAAGCTGGGGATGAAGGAGAGGAAGGGCTGGTCAAACATGGCCAGACACTGTTTTTTACATGATCCTTGCCCAATTCTATTTCTCCACAGCCAAGAAACAAAAAATTCCCTCTCACAAAAATCCAACTGCACCATAACCAAGCCCACCATGAATAAAAAGGAATCAGAAGGGGAAGGGATGGGGCAGGATGCTGATAGGATCTGATGCTGTCAGCTCATTATTTGAGGCAGCCTGGGCTCCCCATGAGGTCCCATGGAGCACTAATGACTTAATCAAGGGACCTCCCTGGGGCTGAGGGAGATATTCCTGAATAACAGCATCAAATCAAAGCCTGGGAAATCAGTGGCACCCTATGGAAAACTGATGGGATCAGCTGGTAAATCCTTAAGCCTTTAAGTGGTGCCTTACACCAAAAAATTGCCCTGACTAGAGCTGGAGGCACAAGGAATGCTAAAAAGCCAGAAGTGGGGAGCTGGCTTCCAGAAGTCTGCAGAAAACTGATCCCTACTTTTGATAGTGCCACGAGGGACAGGACACAGGGAATGGCTTCTCACTGCCAGAGGGCAGGGTTAGACGGGATTTTGGGATGGAATTGTTCCCTGGGAGGGTGGGGAGGCCCAGAGAAGCGGTGGCTGCCCCTGGATCCCTGGAAGTGTCCAAGGCCAGGCTGGACAGGGCTTGGAGCAGCCTGGGACAGTGGAAGGGGTCCCTGCCCATGGCAGGGAGTGGGATGAGATGATCTCTAAAGTCCCTTCCAACCCAAACCATTCTGGGATTCCATTTGTGCACATCCATGGGCACACAATTTCCAAAGTTAAAAGCACATTTTTTGAGTAATCTCATTTTCAAGCCAAACCAGACAGCAACTTTACAGTCACCAAGTTCCTCGTGCACACTCAGTGCTCCAAAATCTGCAATGACTTCAAATTCTTTACTATTAACATATTCTCCATATTAATCTTCCCCAAATGATCCATACTGGGAATTTATGTATGAGTCAGTATTAAAATCCACTGTAACTGTGTCTCTGAGCATGCCATGGAGTTTAAATACAGGCGAGCAGAGGGCATTAAGAGGCTGCTGAGAATCATTTTCTAGTACATTGGAAAGGACAAACTGTTTTTATGAGTGTGTGTTTTACAGTCTGTTTTTTCAAATTCAATCTAAAATAGTTCCCAGATGGAAGCTGTATCACTCCAACTTCAATCTAAGGAATATTTTATTTTTAAAAATAATTTTTTTTAAAAGAAAGAGGCAAAACTTCAGAAAATCTGACTCCACTGAAAGGCCAGCAGTGTCTTGTGCTGCTCAGACAGAACTCAGAGACACGGTGAAAAAAACCTTGAGACTTTTTTCTGAGCAAAGATTCAAATAATAAGGAAGCAGTCCTAAAACAGTAGCATCAAAGTTTGTCCTTAATTCCACAAAGAGTGCATCAGACTGTGGCAAATTTCTTTACAAAGCTCCAGGCATCCACAAGGCAGCTGGAGAGAAAAGAGGACTCCCTTGCCCACCGTGTTCTCATCCACTGCCTCCAAGCAGTTCTCCTTCTGCAAATCAATATTTTCCATTATTTTTAAGTATCCCATATAGCTGTAACATGGCTCTAACACTCCTCCCAACTCACAGCACCTCCAAAGCTGGAACTCAGCTTTTAATGAGCATCAGGAATGATGATACAGCTCCTCTCTGATGCCAGTGCTGGAGAAACAACTCTGAGCTGGATGGCAAAGAATCACAGAAACAGAATATCCTGAGTTGGAAGGGATTTATAAGGATCGTGGATCCAACCCCTGGCCTTGCACAGACACCCCAAAATCCCACCCTGTGCATCCCTGAGAGCATTGTCCAATCACTCCTGGAGCTCTGACAGCTTTGGGAATGTCACCATTCCCTGAGGAGCTGTTCCAGTGCCCCACCACCCTCTGGGGAAGGACCTTTCCCTGATATCCAAGCTAAACCTTCCTGACACAGCTCCAGCCACTCCCTGTGTGCTGTCCCTGCTCACAGAGATCAGAGCTGCCCCACTGCTGCCCCTCAGGAGGATTATCCAGCCACCCTCCCTTCTTCCTGACATCCTCCCATCCACACCAAATCCCAACCTACATTACAAAATTCTGCTGAGCACAGAGATCCCATTACAGCAAATTGCCAAAAATGTTGCTCTGCTTTGCAGCTCAGAGAGGATTGAGTTATCTCAACTCAGTCCTGTCAGTACCATCAGGAAAGCTCCACTCTGCCTCATGTGGGACAAAACCATCCTGGACAAACTGGAGAGCTGGGAAGAAAGAGTTTTGATTGAAAAACTATCTCCTAACTGGATAGAAATAGTGCTGTCAGCAGCAGCCAGACACACCATGCCAGAAAAGAGTTATCCCTTCCCCAAACAATTTTAGGCAGCATAGTCAGGAGTGGCAACACCAGCTTATTCCACGCTTGCTCCCTCCTAAAATCAATTTTCCAGCCACACATCCATAGCTCATCTGCCAAGTGGCCGTGTCTTTGCTGTATTCACAGTTCTGAGTCCCCTCAGTCAGAGCAGGGAGCTCTCCCTGGAGCTGGGATTAAACACAGACATCTCTGAGCAGGGATCTTTCCCCTCTCCATGTCACCAGTCTCACTCTTTGCTACCAGAATCACTGAAACCCCAACCTCACGTGAGGTTCTGCTGGCAAGCACAGCACAAAGAGCAGCTTTCCATATTAGTTTCTGCTCCCTGAAAACCCTAGGACACAACAAGAACTGAATAATAATACCAATTACTGATATTTGATGCAGTCATTTCAGAGCCAATTAACATAATGAACCTCAGTCTCTTTCAGATAAGCAATCTCAGAGCACTCCAGTTAAAGGTGAGGGGCTGAAGCACAGAACAAGAATGTTAAGCACTGATTGCAGAAATGGAATAGGGGAAGATTTCCACACAGCCCTTCCTCCAAAAATCCACCTCCCAGCCCCTCTCTGCCTCCACACACACACACCAAGGAGGACCTGCAGTATTTTTAATCTGTATTTTGATGGCACACTGAGGGATTAGAGCAGGAAACTTTTTATGACAAAGCTCCTGAGCCCACCCAAGCCTGGCAGCCAAGAATTTGGGGGAAAACAAGGAAAAGAAAAATCAGCAAGTTCTGGGTGAGAAGCAGCACATTCCACCTGCTGCATGATGGAGAATTCCCTGCAGCAGAGGAACAGATCCACCCCTCTCACAGGGAACACACCTGGAGCCACATGTGCTGTGTCCTCTGCAAAATGTGGCCACAGAGACCACAAAGGACCCACCCTTGACACACATTTGTGACACTTCAAATCATGGCAGAATGGTCTGGGTTGAAGGGACCTGAAAGATCATCTTTTCAATGACTCTTAAAAAATCAATTCCTTGCCATGGGACACCTCCCATTGTCCCGGGTTGCTCCAAGCCCCATCCAATCTTTCCTTAGACATTCACAGGGATCCAGGGGCAGCCACAGCTTCTCTGGGAATTCTGTTCCAGGGCTCACCACCCTCTCAGCCAGGAATTCCTTCCCAATACTCCATCCATCCCTGCCCTCTGGCAGTGGAAGCCATTCCCTGTGTCCTGTCCCTCCATCCCCTGTCCCCAGTCCCTCTCCAGCTCTCCTGGAGCCCCTTTAGGCTCTGGAAGGGGCTCTGAGCTCTCCCTGGATCCTTCTCTGCTCCAGGTGAGCACCCCCAGCTCTCCCAGCCTGGCTCCAGAGCTCCAGGTGCCCTTGAAGCATCTCAGTGGTTGCTTTGGATCCACTCTAACAGATCCACATCCTTCTTATGCCAAGCATTCCAGTTCTGGAGGAAGAAAAACATCACACTAACTAACATTTGGCACACTGAGTGCTGGGGAAAGAGCTTATTTATGACTTCCTCTGAAGAGAAATCTTTCTGCTCAATCAGTTACAAGACCATTTGTAGGGTGAACATGGGAATTCACCATGGATGTGGAGACAACAGAACTGCACTGAGCAGGCCAGTGGGTGCTGGAGCTGTCCAAGCCTGTCCATCTGGAGTAGCCTGGATTTCTCCAGCCAGACATGGAGCTCAGGGAGCCCCAGCAGCCCAGTCTGAGCTCACTGTGCCATGGCAAGGGGACTTAAGGGTGGCAAAGCTCAGGCCACCAGCATGGGAACGGGCTGATAAGGCCACACCACAGTAATGTGGATTTCCTGCTTTTGAAGCAGACTAAACGGTTTCAGTATTTTATTTCTCTTCTTAGAAATTAACTAAAAGTGTGGGTACGGTGAGGGCAAACGGCACAAGAAGGAAGTAAAAAAACACAGGAGAAAAAAAAAATAAATGAAATCAGGGTGTATGGCCTCTGCCTACAAACTGAACATGTCTCCTCATCCCCCATTCCTCATCCAGGACACTTCTCTCCTTTGCTTCCACCACAAATTCCATTTCTCAGCTCCTACACATTTGTCCTTCTCTGTCTCATCACAGAAGTGCTCCAGTAAATGCATGAGGATTTCTTCCCCAAAATGCTGATCCTTGCTGAAGCACTACACAAGAGACCCACAATACTCACAAAAACCAGGCAGCCCAAGAAGAACAAACCATAAATGTGAAAGATCCTAAACACTGGCTGGGCTTTACCCTGGTATCTGAAGGGCACAGCCTGCCCATGGGAGGGGGGTGGAACTTCATCTTTAGCGTCCCTGAAAATCCAAAACCTGTGTTTCCATGATTCCTTTTCTTGGGCAGAAAGGTTTCATCACATTTAATAACCATAAATCTCACAGTATCTCAAATAATACAAGCTGTAGACACACAAAATGGGAGTCTAAACTTGTGAAACAAACAGAGTTTACGGCACTAAAGCTCATGCTCTGTCACATGGAAGCAAAAAATCTACCCTATGATCCAGAAGAGGACAAAGACCAAGGAAGGGTTTCAGTGAGGATCAAATTCCCAAATTGATGAAAATAACATGAGGTTCGATTTTCAGACAACAAGGTCACAGCAGCACAATCTGAGTGCTGGAATGGCCACAGCTTTGGGTTAAGCTGTGGCTGCCCCATCCCTGAAAGTGTCCCAGGCCAGGTTGGAATAACCTGGGATAGTGGAGGTGCCCCTGCTCATGGCAGGGGGTGGAATGGGATGAGCTTTAAAGTCCTTCCAAACCATCTGAGATTCTAAAATCAATCATCACCTCCAAGCTGTCCCATCAAAGAGCAAACAGAAGTTTTGATGTGTATTTGGCTACAGACTAACAAGGAACCAGGCTGAACATGCCCAGGGCTCTTGGTCACTGCACCAGAAGCACCAATTACCAGAGCTTTGAGATACCTTGAAGGCACTAATTAGGCCAATTAAAGCAAGAAAGAGCTAAATTACTTGCCCAGGGCCACAGAAGGCAGTGACCAAGTGGTGTTTAGGAGTCTTGTTCACAGCCCTGCTCCCCAAGCCCTGAGAGAACCCCCACAGACCAATTCACAGGGGGCTGTGGGGTGAGAAAGCCCTGCTGCAGCCAAAACCGATTTATTCCCCTCTCCCTCCCTCTCTGCCCACAAAGCCAAGAGTTTTTAATGAGTGATTTCACACAAGATGTACAGCCTGACTTTAACCACAAAGAAACCAATCACAAATCCCTCACCCCCAGTGCTCAGGGCACCTGAATGCTGCTGAAGGTCCACGCTCCTTTGTGAGCGAGCAAAGCTACAAACAGGAGGGAAAAATACAACTTTTCCCATGTGCTGCAGCAGCAGGAAGCAGTGCCAGGGATGTCCCAGTCAGGGATGTCCCAGCCCAACCTCAGGAACCCCACTGCTGTGCCAGGTGAGGCTCTCCTGACCTCCTTGGGAAAGGAAGCAAAACAGGATAAAGCTTACAGGGCTCACTGCCTATGACTCAGGGTATCCTGATACTCCAATTACCTTGGAGATGGGAATAACTAATTAATCAGGAGTCATGGGATTGAGTGAGCAGCTAGATATTTTGGGTTAATTTAATTACTTCACCTCAAAAGCATCCCAAAGTTCCAGCAACAAGAGATTCCCTTTACAGCATCCCCCAGTGCAGCAATACTCACACTACCTGTATTCCAACCCCTCCTGCAGCTCCTGACATCTCCAGCGGTTCCAGATTTCCCTGGGAGAGGTTTTTGGCAGCCTGGCTGGTTTTCAGTGTTAGGATGTAATAAAAGAGGAAATTCATGAATTGTCTGCAGCAATTTGAGGGAGATTTGTGGCCATAGCAACATTACTACAATCTATGCTGCAGGGGAACAAAAGCCACTTTGATCACGTTGTTCCCACCCTCCCCACCCCACCCATAAGGCTGGAAAATGCTGTCCAGACACTCCCCAGTCCCCAGATGCCCAAATGTTGCTCTCCCACTGGCTGCCCAGGACATGAAATCACTGAAAAGGGGATTTAGAGTGACTCTGGAAGGTTGTGCAGGATATTCACCACCCAGACAGACCATCTTAAGCAACAGATCACTCTCCTGTGCTGCTTCAGCAAGGGGACAGTGCCTGGTTTTCCCAATATTCCACCAAGCACCAGCCATCCCACAGCTCCCAGTGAGGAGCCTGTGCCAGCTGACTGGGCTGGGGAAGAGCTGAAAACGTTCATTGTGCTGTAACAGAAAATAAGCAACTCACCCCAGGTTTACTGCTGTCGGTGCCACGTGGCTGCAGGTTCTGTCCCCTCCCTGTCACTCACTGCATTTCCTCACTCTGAAATTCATCCACAGCATCTTTAAGCTCAGACAGTCCCTTGCAATGCCCTAGCCATGCCTAGCTGGGGGTCTAAGCTGCCTGCAGGCACTTCTTTAAGGCAAATAAAACAAGGAACTAAAGCAGCACGGAGGAATTAATCTAACGAGCTGCCTGCCTGCTCCCTGTGCTGTATGGCTCCCACAGGGAAGATGCCTCTGGAGAGGCTGGGCTGCCCAGCGAGCTGAAGGCAGAAATTCGTATTAATGCTCTCACTATTTTTAGCTTCACAAATCAGGGAGAGCTGACTTGTGCTTCCTGCCCCCAGCCACAACATCTGGGCTCTTTATGGTCATTCGGGCTCTTTTTCCCACAAGGCAGAGCCTGGAATGTGGCAAGGTGGAGCTCTGGCAGGGGGGGAAGAGGCAGCAAACTTTCCGAATTAGTAGGGAAAAGCAGAGGGCTGCAGTAATTCCACCGCTGGGATAAGTCAGCAGCAGTGATTACAATCTGCCCACTTCATTTGGCCCTGCAGTTTCTATTAGAGGCACAGTAGGAGGAGATTTTTGTACAGGAGTTAAGGGTGTCGGGTGACTGGGGTTTGATTCCCAGCTGTGCCTCAGATCCTTCTGTGCAACCTCAGGGAATTCTGCTCCGCTTCCCTGGCTCGCAGCATTCCTTGGGAATTCACCAGGGAGCTCATGGGTCACAAACAGCAGCTGAGAGGAGAAACAGAATCAAAAGCTGCTTCCTGTTCAGCACGATGTAAAGCATCTTAAAAATTTGTTTGTAAGGAGACCAAAAGATGTAAGTACTAGACAAAATTGATGGATTGGTATCTTCCAACCATCCCAGTTTTACAGGAAGGAAAGGGCACAGCCTTGCTGAGCCATTCCCATAACCCCCACGCTACCAGGGAATCTATTTGAGAACATATGTCTTGATAGTCTCAAAAGATGATCTTGGGAAACAGGAAAAATTAATCATCTTGTGCTGCTCTGACTTCATAGCTCTGACTCTGAAATGAAATCTGAGCACGGGAGCAAGAAATGCCAGGAACATACAAAAATTAAACTTGAAGCTTTTATTTTTTTTTTTAAAGGCATTGAACCCCAACAAGTTCAACACAATAAAAGAATGAAAGGAAGGAGGAAAGGGTGCTTATTGCTGACCCTTCAGTCATGTAGCTCTCAAGTTTGGGGTTTTTTTGTAAGAGAACATATTCCAGTACCCAGGACCTTCTGCTGGTTTTATAGAGTAGGGGTAGTTCTTCGTAAAATAATCTGAGGTCCTCAAAACAAAGGCCAAAACAAATTAATAATGGAAATTCCAGTGTAAATCTCACTCCACATCAACTCTGAATTGCTGAGACAATGTATTAACCCCTCAGAGGGGCTTCAACACCAGGGAAGCAACATGGGGTAATCTGGAATAAAAAGCTGTGGTAGAAATGGGAGCTCCTTGCCAGCATTTTCTCCCATCACCTTCCCATATCCAGACCCAGCAGCAGCACAGGGATCCCATGGGTCCCTCAGCACATCAGTGCTATGGGATCAGTGGCTCACAGAAGAAAGGCAGTGCCACAGAGCAGACTGAAGCCACCCTGTGCCAGTTTGAAGGCCAAACACGTAACCCTGAATAAAGCCAGAGGCCAGGAAACAGCCTCAGAGCTCTGCTCTGCATTCAGGGGGAAGTGTCACGAGCAGCACTGGTGCCACTGACCTACTTATCCCCACAAAAGGGCCACAGAAACAGGCAACTGCCCCAGCTCCATGCCTGCTCCTGTGCCCAGCTCCCACAGCACTGAAATCTCTCTGGAAAATGCACTTTAAGGAACATAGAACAGGTGGGACCTTCCAAGACTGCTCCAGTTTTCCCAGAAAGAACTGCTATTTTTGCCACTGTGTTACACAAGGGCAGAGCTGGAGCAAGGCTGTGTTTAGGAAATCCCATTTGCACCTCTGCCTTCCAACAGCATTTCTGTCCAATAATCTCCCTAACGCTAAAACCCTTCTGTAATCATTCCAGGAGGAAAGGGCAGACTGGATTCATTTTTTTTCAGGGTGAAAGCTTACAGGAGTGTTTCAAAAAATCCCACTCACCAATCTGGATACAAACGCAAGGATGTGGGAATGCTGAGGAGGAAGAACCCAAGCAATGAGCAGCATCCCACAGCTCCAGCCAGAGCCATCACCTCAGGGATCCAGGCATGGAGTCAGGGAAAAAAGGGAGCAGAAGAGCCTAAGCTCATCCATTTGGTAATTCAGGAACACACCAGATACAAGCAGGATATCAGGATGAGCAAAAATCACCACAGAGCCCAACCAATCCCTTCGGGGTATTTGGTGAGGTCTCAATCAAGTCTGGAGTTGTGGCTTTATTTTGAGTCATGTTCAGAAGTTCACTCCTAAAGAAAACCTTGCAAACAGCAAAATGACAAGGCCACACTGACTAATTTAATTAATTAACTTAATAATGCAGTCAACAGGACCAGGGCAGTGATGGTCCCTGATGCCTGGCACTGCTGGGGCACCTCCAGTGCTGGGGACATTTCTGGGACAAGAAGGACATGGAGCAGCTAGAGCATGTCCAGGGAAGGGAACAGAGCTAGGCAAGGGGCTGGAGCACCAGGAGTGGCTGAGGGAGCTGGGAAAGGGGAAAAGGAAGCTCAGGGGGGACCTTTTTGGTTCTGCACAACTCCCTGACAAGAGGAGGCAGCCAGGGGGGTCAGGATTTCTCCAAGGGAACAAGGGAGTTACAAGCATAAGAGTGGGAGCCCAGCAGGTCTTAATTTTTAAGGATAGAACTTCAGAAAACTCATCCAATAAAAGTTTCCTGAACAGCAGCCATGACTTCTGAATCAACACTCTGGTAGCAGATTCCTCCTCTCTCCCAGCTGATGGTGTGATGGTTCTTTCCTTGCCAAACACCTGCTCATCAGAAAGTGAAGCCGAGCATTTATAGCCCGAAACAGACTCTGCAAACATGTGAACCCTGCATGCAAATGAGCCATTTGTTCAGGAGTCACACACAGCAGCCTGGCCCTGGTTCCTTGGTCCTCTGTGGATCTGCAGCAGGGCATGGCCTTGGTGGCTTGTGGAGGTCACTGAGCCAGGCCTTGGTGGCTCATGGGGGTCAGTCTCACCAGGCCTTGGTGGCTCATGGGGGTCACTGAGCCAAGCCTTGGTGGCTCATGGGGATCATGCTCACCAGATCTTGGTGGCTCATGGGGGTCACTTCCAAGTTAGGGAGACACAGCCTTGGTGGCTCGTGAGGGTCACTCCAAATTAGGGAGACATGGCCTTGGTGGCTCATGGGAGTCACGCTGAGCCAGTCCTTGGTGGCACATGGGGGTCACTGAGCCAGGCCTTGGTGGCTCATGGGAGTCACACTGAGCCAGGCCTTGGCAGCTCGTGGGGGTCACTCCCAAGTCAGGGAGACAGGGTGGCTCATGAAGGTCACTCTGAGACAGGGAGGCACGGCCTTGGTGGCTCGTGGGGGTCACTCCAACTTAGGGAGACACAGCCTCAGTGGCTCATGGGGGTCACTTTCAGCTAGGCCTTGGTGGCTCATGGAGGTCACTGAGCCAGGCCTTGGTGGCTCGTGGGGGTCACTCCCAAGTTAGGGAGACAGGGTGGCTCATGAAGGTGGCTCTGAGCCAGGGAGACACGGCCTTGGTGGCTCATGGAGGTCACCGAGCCAGGCCTTGGTGGCTCATGGGGGTCACTCCAAGCCAAGAAGGCAGAACTTGACCCTGAGAGCTTCACTCAGTCCTGGATTATTCTAAATCCTTGTTCCTCATCCCAGCACCAGAGAGACGTGGAGAACAAGCACTACAGACAGCGCTCATGGAATAAACACCCCGATCTGCCAGAGCCTCCGTGCCCCCATCTCTCCTGGAGATGTGACACTCTGATGATGATGTTTGGCACAGAACTGCTCCGAGGTGCCACCAAGCTGGGCAGGGACAGGCGGCTGCTGCCATTAGCGCCGCGCCCTGCTGCCTTCAATTAAAACGCTCCAGTGCCGACGGCGCGGGGGGAGCTCCTGTCTGCTTTCATCTGGTGCCGCACACTTCACGCGGCACAGGCTCCTCCAAAGGCTCTGCTGCATTTCACACAGAAATTGTTGAAGTTGGAGAAGTTTTCCGAGATCATCAAGTCCAACCATCAGCCAGTGTCACCACCAAACCACGCCCTCAAGTGCCACATTCACACGTTTTCAGTGACTCCAGCACTGCCCTGAGTAGCTGTTCCAATGCTTTACAACCTTTTCCATTTTTTTTCCCCCCCATATCTAACCTAAACATCCTCTGGTGCAACTTGAGGCCATTTCCCTTGCACTAAAACATAGCCTGGGAAACTTCACATAAAGGAGGCAATTGTTTGGAGGATGGTGGGAATTGGATCAGCTGGAGAAGGATCCAGGGAGAGCTCAGAGCCCCTTCCAGAGCCTAAAGGGGCTTCAGCAGAGCTGGAGAGGGACTGGGGACAAGGGATGGAGGGACAGGACACAGGGAATGGCTTCCACTGCCAGAGGGCAGGGATGGATGGGATATTGGGAAGGAATTCCTGGATGTGAGAGTGAGGAGGCTCTGGCAGAGGTTTCCCAGAGAAGCTGTGGCTGTCCCTGGATCCCTGGAAGTGTCCAAGGCCAGGCTGGACAGGGCTTGGAGCAAAACCTGGGATAGTGGAAGGTGTCCCTGCCCATGGCAGGGGGTTACATGAGATGTTTGAGGTCCCTTCCCACCCAAACCATTCCATGATTCTGTCACAAACAAAGCAGTTTTGTCTTTCAGCTGCATTTTTTTCTGAAGTATGGCCACAACAAGAAACAGATATACACAAAAGGCAACTCAAAGGCTCTTAGCTGACCTAAATAACGGTAATTTCCTGGAAATTTCACTTAACTACTTGGGAGTTTGCAATGCTACAAGCAATCAACACACAGTGCTCCACAGATAAAAGCTGGGGGTTTCACTTCCCCATCTGAGACATCTCTGAGAAGCACCAGCTGTGCAAAGAGAAGAACCACAACACTGAAAATCTCAGATCTCCTTTTGATTTTATGTGGCTTCTAGAAGGAGGCACTTCCAGCCTGCAGAAACGGTGAAGAACTAAAAAGAATAAAACCAGTTCCTTGCTTCCACTGTCACAGTCCACAGAGTCCCACATCCTTAGAATGAGACATCCCAGCCAGGAAAGGTGCACATGAACTTGAAAGCACAGCATCCTTTACAGATCTGGATTCATAAAAAAGTAACATTTTGTTCAGAAAAGAAAACTGAAATGGGAATTTCATTGTAACAGCAGACAGGAGCAAAATATCTATTTTATTACACTTTTGTGTATTGGCCTCAACTGTGCCTGGTTCTGCCAACACGAGATGTTTGAAATGCCTCAAATATGAATACCTCAGAAGTGTCAATATTTGTCTTGGATTCCTCCTAAAAAAACAAAAAAAACAAACAAAAAAAAAAAAAAAAAAAAAAAAAAAAAAAAAAAAAAAACAAAACAAACAACCAGTTTTTGTAAAGTCTAAAGTTGTAGCCGTGGAAGGAAGAAATAGAGTTAGTGAGGTATCACCTGAGGCAGCCTATTGCTTTTCAACTTCTTTGCTCACCAAGAGAAAGCAGCCTCGTTCTCTCTCCCCATAACCTTAAACCATGTGGGATTGCATTTTGTAAATTATTTAATAGATTAAAACCACACAAACTAAGAAATACACAGCCAGTTATCTCTTTTGATGCTGATTTTAGCATCTTGTGCTGAGGGAGCCCTTGGATGGTGCAGATTTCCATCAGCACTGCTTCCCCAGCCACCCTGAGCCACCTCATGACCAGAAGCTGGAGTTTTTTGCTGAAGTAGTTTGGATTTCCCATGGTTTAATTTCATATTAAGGCCTGGGCACATTGGTAGAAGAGGGAATTGGGCATGATGACACCACTGTTAGGATTAAGACCAATCAGAGAAAGGTCCTGTGTTGTGATGAAATTAAAGTTTTGAGGCTCCAGACAGGACTACAGAGAAAGCCTCTGACAGAGACTTAAACACTTTTATAAAACCAGACTAGAAAAATTAGAAAAGGGACAATCCTGCCATGGGAAGACCAATTATTATCAATAATTTTAATGCCAATATTAGTTTGAATAGAGATGGCCTCATGGGCACCATCCTGGAAAAGTGTCCCTCACCTGGAAGGGCTCAGTTCCCACACAGAGAGGTGACACAAAGAAAAAATCAGAGGTTAAATGACAGGGACAAGGACTATAATAATGAGTTAAACCAAGCCAGAGTGGACCCAAACAGTCCAAGAAAAGGATCAGGAAATGGCACAGGCCGGGGAATGTCCTAAGAGGGAGCTGGGACCAAGCTGTCCTGATTTTGGAGCTGAAGTTTAACAGTGGGATTGTGTCCAGGCTGTGCCAGGGGACAGGGCAGGAATGTCACTGGGATGTCACCAGTGACATCCCAGAGGCAGAGCTGCTCCCAGACAGACTCCAGGGAAGGGCCTGGGGGAGGGTGTGGAGGAGACAATGAGCAGGTGAATGTTTCTTTGGGGAAAACCCTGCAGTGCCCCTGCTCATGGAACTCTGAACAGGAATACACCAAATCCTCAGAAGAGAGGATATGAAGGGGCTTCACATCCTCCCCAGAGGGCAGCAATTGCTCTCCTGGGGATCAGACAGACTCCCTGGACTGCCTGTCACACTCTGATCCCACCACAAGAAGAAAAGAGCCCTCACTGCAAAGGTCCTGCCAAAAGCCACCATCAATCACTAAAACACTTTCTACTATAGAAGATCTGAGGAATCTCTTTCTTTGAGCACTTCTGGAGACACTTCAAGCATTTTCTGCACCACCCTGAGACACCTCAGCTCCAAGGGAAGCAGCTTTGGGCTTCTAGCAAGACCAAAAAATCCTCCTGGCTTAAAGAAAGAAATTCATAAACGAAGCCAATGCTTTTCTTCTTCCCCAAATCTGTCTGAAACCAACACAAGACTGAAGCAGTGCTAAGAACCAGCACAATGTCCATCCCTTAGCAGTACAGATAACCAAGGGGGCCTTACAGGAGAGCTGGTAAAGGACATTTTGCAAAGGCATGGAGGGACAGGACAAGGGAGAAAGGCTTTGGGGCTGAGAGAGGGTAGATTTCAATGGGATATTGGGAAGGAATTCCTGGCTGGGAGGGTGGGGAATAGAATTCCCAGAGAAGCTGTGGCTGCCCCTGGATTCCTGGAAGTGCCCAAGGCCAGGCTGGACAGGGCTTGGAGCAGCCTGGGACAGTGGAAGGTGGAACAGGACAAACTTTAAGGTTTCTTCCACCCCAAACCAGTCTGGGATTTTATGATTATCCACTGTGCTGAATTCAATGCCAAGACAGTAATTCCTGATGCCAATCAGAGCTATCCATATCCAAATATCAGGCAGGCAAGATCCAAGGTTTTGAAACAGTCATCACATTTAAACTTGGTGATTTATTACAATTAAACTGCAGCACTGTAATTCAAGTAGAGAGGATAATACTCAAGGTAAAATAGCCAAGGTCTAATGTTAAGAGGGGCTTTTATAGAGAGAAATTGTGTTTAATCTGTGCTTGAGAGCAGTGGCAGGTCCCTCTCTCCTGTTCACACTTTTCCAACACCATCTGCTTGAGTTCAGCTCAGTGCAAGTGTTCCTCTCCTTGCAGGAAGTGGAGAAGGAACAAGATTTAAAAGTCAATACCTACAAAAAGAACAGCAGCTCGAGATGAGGAAATTGCCTTAAATTTCATTTCTCCCAAGTACCTGCAAAAGCAGCAGCACACCCCTTTGCTCAAAGATCTCAGCATTTGTTTTCCTTCTTTCCTTTCTCTGTTTATTGATTTTACAAGGAAAACCAGCACCAGAGCTTTTGCCAGGAAGGATGAATTATGTTTGTAGATTCGAGAGGTTTAAAGCAGACTTGCACTGATATCTGAGAATCAAATTGTAAGAAAGATTTTTCAGCCTTTACTACATCCACAAGGAAAAAGCATTTTCCATAGGAAAAAAGACCCATGAGCTGCCCCAAGCTTTCATTTGAACTATTTTTAAAACCTTTACATTGAACAGAAATGTTGTTTTCATTGTAGATTTCAGAAAGAATAAAATTAAAAGTGAAAACTGAAATTTCCTACAAGCATCCAGGGAGCTTTTCTTCTTTACTACTTTACTGTGCCAAAAAATAAATAAAACCACTGCTTGCTATAAAATAAATTTTCAATTAAAACTGCTCTGCAAGACTCAAGGCACGTTTATATTTATAAAATATATCTTGTTTATATATTGGAGAAGGCAGATTGTCCTTGGTGAGGGGGTGGATTTGCTGTGGACAATGCACACAAGCCCACGGTCACTAACACAAACACTCAGGGTCCAGCCACCACAGAAATGGGGAATAAATCAAAGTAAATCAGAATGCCTTTGAAAACAGCAAGAATCCTTGGGTCTTACCCCAGCTCTGACTTCACTTAGTGAAAATGACTCCATTTTTAACTAAAAGGGTATTAATCCAAGGCAATTAGTCCAACAATACAAAACCTCTACTTGCAGAAGGAGTGACCTTCTTTCCAATTACCTTAATTTTAACTCTGGAAGTAAATGAAGACAAACCTTCAGGCAAATTTCATTCGGAGCAAGAACTAAATTTCATAAACTTCAAACAATTGAACCTGAGAAGCTGAATTCTGATTAATTTGCCTGTGTATCCAAATGCAGATGAGCCATGAACCTTTCAGCACCCTCAGCCCAACTTTGTGCTCCCACACCAAAGTGTGATGCTGCTCATCCTGTCAATAATCACTTTTCCACCTCCCAGAAGGCTGAATTTCCAGAGCTGTGAAGGTTGAGCTGTCTAAGGCTCACAGATCCTGGGAATGGGAAGCATGACATGATGCTTAAGGCCATTAAAAGTGTGTTGAGTGCTGGAGCCTGGAGCCAGCCATCAAACGAGATAAAAACATCCAACAAAGGATTTCCAGAGGAGGTTTCTGTTAAAATAAAGTAAAAATGGGAGGCTGGGGAGTTTGAGATATTAAGCAATAACAAATCTGTTTTCCAAGTTCATTTTACTGTGTTGACTCTGCTAAGTGAAAAGGGCTGCTTGAAGGGAGTGAATGGAATCAATCATAGCAGTTCAGGGAAAACACACCCGGCTTCAGAAATGCCAGTTTGCTCAAAAAAAAAGAGAAAAGGCCACTGGGGCAGGCAGACAGTGAAGAGGTCTGACATTTGGAATGGATTTCCACCTGATTTTTAAAGTGAGGCATGACTGAACACCAGCTGAAGTTCCTGAGACACGGCTCACCAGTTAAATCCAGCCCCCAAAAAAGCTTAGGATGAGACAAACTGAACAAGAGGGAGAGATAGGAAAAATCCCTGCCCTCAAGTGCTGTAATTAAGGAATATGTAAGGAAACAAATAATGACAAACTTGCTTGTTGATCACCTCTGCTCCAGGAACAGAAGAGCCCCAGAGTGAAGAGAAGCTAAAAAAGGAACATGCACTGATGGCTCCTGGTATTTGGAGAGAGAGGAAATATCTGCCAATGATACACAAGGCTGTGCTTCCATGACTGCATTACAATTTCACAGATGTAATCCTGAGCTTTCTTCAGGTGATGAAGCACTACTGGAACATCAAAAAGTCCCTTAAGAGAGGGAGTAGGAGCCTCATTTTTCAGCAATAAAACCGCAGGATGACACACGCTGGAGAAGCAGTTTGGTTCCCAGTCCAGGGACACAACTCAGTAACTTCCCTGGATGCTCATCCTGCTCCACTCATGCAGAGCTGTGAGGGTCATTAGGGCACAGAGCTGCTCTTAAGCAGAGCTCAGGGTTACAGAAACAAGCTCTGCTCACACCGTTGCTCTATTTGCTTTCTTTTCCAGTTCTCTTCTCTCAGCCACTTGTCTCCAAAGAAGCTGTGGCTGCCCCTGGATCCCTGGAAGAGTCCAAGGCCAGGGCTTGGAGCAACCAGGGACAGCAGAAGGTGTCTCTACCCATGGCAGAAGGTGGCACTGGATGGGGTTTAAGGTCTCTTCCAACCCAAACCATTCCAGGTTTTTCTGATTCCCCCATCCATGGCTGCTGGGCACAAACAACCAAGTTGTCAGGATTAATACCTGCACTGCCACAGGTTTTAGACAGGAAAGAGGAAGAGAAATCCCATCCCTTCCAAAAAAGGCAGGGAAAGCAAAACTGATTTCCAAATATCAGACAACATTTCCTGACATTTTCATTTCTCAAGAAAACATTTAGCCAAAAAAGTAACTAGAAAACCTCCCCCAGCTGAGAGCAGCACTGGGAATGCCCCTCTTGGACACCATTCCCAAAGGACACAGCAGGAAAGGTGCTGCCATAAGCTCAGATCTCAGCAGCTGCATAAAGAGGAAATGATTATCAAGGTGCTCAGTTTGGTTAAGTTATCACTCACTCTAAGATTTTCCATTCCTCCTCAAGCCCAAAGCAAAGGGAGGCAGTGGTGGATCTCATCCCAGCCACCACATCCCAGTCCCTGGCAAGGAGGGAAGTGCATGCACTGTGATCAGATTTATTATTTTTAAAACCATCACTGACACACTTGGCAGCGTTCAGAACTCTCATCTGGGAAGATGAAATTTGCTACATCTGATGTGGGAGTCATTCATCCCTTCTCCCATAATGAAGCTGACACTGACAAACATGGACACAAATCTTTGGGAAGTCACAACTCCCCCCACCCTCAGTGGGAACCAGGGCTATTAATTTCAATTTGGAGCATCAAACCCCTCAAGCCAAAAGCACCAGGCAGAGAATAACCACATTTTACTGTGCAATCTGCGATTTATGACCTGGAATTTCAAGAGGGGAAGAAGAGTTCTTGTGCTGCATTTCATTTTTCTGCCTCTAAACCCCTGCCAATAACAACAGAATGTGACTAAGAAGCAGCTCCCTTCCCAAAGGAGCAGCACACAGTGGGACAGAGCCCAGCTCCTTCTCCCACAGCATTATTCCATGTGAAGGGCAAACAGGAGCAAGGGTTTAAGTGCTAAAGCAAACAGAGGCAGCTTTAACACACAGGTTGATGAAAGAGGCCATACACAGCTGCTCTTGAAGTCATTTCTTTGTAGTCTTCATTCCCACAGATAATTATGAGCTTAGAGGTTCCAAGACTTCAAATGATAATTTCTGCTTCCTTCAAGTATATCTATATATATAAAAATAATTTAATTATCATATGCTTTTTAAGTCAAGATTAATGAATCCTCACAGAAATATCAGTAAAGGCCACAGTTACCTGAGTGATAGAGTTGGGAGGGGCTCAGATGTGCTTCTGGTTTTGCAGAAAGGCTGAACCTTTCTGGCTAGGATCTGCAACTATTTAATTTTTAAATTCTTAGGGGTAATATTATTGCCTTGGAGACTACATACGTACAAGCCTTCCTTTAGAAGTAGATTTGAGAAGTATTGATTTTTAAGAGGATTTCACAAAGCGCTGTTAGCAATAAAAGCAGCATTTGGGAGAACAAAGCTGAAAGTTTTAACTCTCCAAATGCTGCAAGTGGGAACTTGGGAGAACCTGAGCTCAGAGAATGCAGGAATTCATCTGGTTTTTCACATCCACCTTGAAATAAGAAATGACAGTCCACAGGCCAGCAGGCCTCTCTGGAGTGACTGGTATTTAATACATTGTGGCAGTGTTTTAAAAAGAGATACCAAAAAAATAAAAACAAGACCAAAAGTATTTTAAGAATAGAGAGACCCAAAATAAAGAAAAAAGACAGCTCTACTCCAAGGGCATAGACCCAAAAGAAAGAGCTACAAGCAAGAACATAACATGAGACACAAATTTGTGGAGGAAAGGAACAGGTTTATTCCCCATCCCAAATCTGGAGAATACACTCCATTTTACACAGCAATTGTATGGGGAGGAGGAGTAGGGGGAAGAGAGTATCAAAATCCAAACAAGTCACAAGGCATCAACAATCCCTTGATGACAGCAGAGTAGTTTTTGTTGGCACAGCTCACGACAGCTGGAGGAATAATTGCGATGCTGAGCGAGGATGCCGAGAGTATTTTGCTTCAGAGACTCAGATGAAAGATGTTATCCACAAGCACTTTGCAAATGTTAATTAAACCCACACAGCCCCTTTTTGGCAGATCAAGAAGTATTTATCCGTGTTTTGCAGAAAGGGGAATGAATATCTCAGGCACTTTTAACTTAAGGTTAAAGCTGCTTTTTGTACTTAGGAAGTGCCCCACAGATACACCATTAAAAACACAAATTAACCTTCCCAGTCCAGCACAGCCAGGATGGAGCTGATCCCTCTCACTTCTCTCTGACTACTGCCCCTACAGAGGCCTTGACTCTGCAGAAAAACCAAAGAAAAACCAAACTCTGAGATGAATATGGGCACTACAAATGAGCTTTAAAACAACAGTGACCCTTGGTGAGTTGGAAAATAAAATAACCCAAACCAATTCAGCTGCTCTTCCTTTGCTTTTTCCCTTCAAACATGAAATATCTTTTTCTGGGCTTAAAATTATGCAACATCCTGAGTTGGAAGGGATTCATAAAGATCATTGATCCAACACAGCACAGACACCCCAATAATCCCACCCTGAGCATCCCTGAGAGCATTGTCCGAACACTCCTGGAGCTCTGGCAGCCTTGGGAATGTCACCATTCCCTGGGGAGCTGCTCCAGTGCTCAAAGAACCTTTCCCTGATATCCAGCCTAAACCTGACACAGCTCCAGCCATTCCCTGGCCCTGTCCCTGCTCATAAGGAGCAGAAATTGGAACTGTCCCTCAGGAAGAAGCTGCAGCACCTGATGAGTCTCCCCTCAGCCTTTTCTTCTCCAGGCTGGACAAGTCAAGCCCAGTGACCTCCTTGTAGCTATCCCTACCATTCCAAACAAGCTTCATATTCCATAAAAAAAAAAACATTCTCCAACAGGATAAAACAGTAATAGTGTCAATTGAAGCCAAAATAGTGAGTTAAAGCAAGCAGAACCAGTGGAAATAAAAAGGAGCAGTGAAATCATTACCAAAAAAAGACAAAAGAGGCACAGAGTATTTGAGGCACCTATGCTGGCAGGGCAGGAGTACCACTGTGTTCTGGAAAAAAGAGCTTTTCCTCAGAAGAAAACCACTCCATTATTTGCTGAATTGACAAGGAACATTTGGTATTTAAGAGGGGAAGGGTCAGTTTGTCAGATCTATAAAAGAGTAGCTAAGAACATCTGCAAAGGTCAGGAAGAAAATGCATAAACACACATGTGAACTAAAACATCAAAATACACAGTGGTGGCCGATGCCTGTGATCTTACCACGAAAATAAGCAAATTTGGAGTTCCTTCCTGTTAAAAAAAAAAAAAAACAAAACCCAAACCCCTGAAGCAGCTGATTTAGGATATATTTCAGTTGGAAATAAACTTAAGGATGCAGTTGGGAAGGAAACCTAAGAGTAAGTGGAGCACTTTCAAAGACTTGCAGATCCCTATCCAGCAGAAATGAGAAATGCTGTGGGTCAGGGTCCCTCCTGCAGAGCTCACACCCAAAGGCAGACACTGATTCCTCACACAGTGTAACAATGGTTTTGTAGATCTGTAGTTTATATTCCATTTATGTTTACAGTGTAACCCACAGGGCACAGCACACAATTCACCCCCCTGTGCCCATCAGGAGACTGTCCAGGGCTGCAAGCTGCATTCAGAACAAGCACAGGAGCTGAAAAGCTTTTCCTAGGCTAATCCTAGGCTTTCTTGGGAGCTTGCATGATCACAAGAACTTTAAGAGCTGGAGCTGGCTTGCAAAACCAGGCTGATAACGTGCCACAGCACAAGGGGTCACCATTGCTAACTCAGCTTTGTCACTGCCCCACGCAGATGCCACCATTTTCTCAATGTTAATCCAAGGTACAGGAAGCTCCAAAGATCCAGGAAAAACCTGAAAGCTCCCCAGGGAGGCAGGTAGAGCAATTCCAGCATTACCTGTGCTGCTGCAGTGTGGCACAGCCAGGAGACAAACTGGGGGCAGAGGCAGCAGATGTTTGCTGCTGCGTTTGGTTACCTCCTCTGTGACCTTTCCAGGCTCACTCCACCCAGCCCCACCAGCCAGAGACAGCAGGAAAAGGTTCTCCCCTAGAGGGTGTCAGGCACTGGAACAGCTCCCCAGGGAATGGTGACATTCCCAAAGCTGCCAGAGCTCCAGGAGTGATTGGACAATGCTCTCAGGGATGCACAGGGTGGGATTTTGGGGTGTCTCTGCAGGGCCAGGGCTTGGATCAATGATTCTTATAAATTCCTTCCAACTCAGGATATTCTGTTTCTGTGATTCTTTGCCATCCAGCTCAGAGTTGGTTCTCCAATGTGCTCACTAAGGACCATGGTACTACAGGCATTAAAATAATGTTTTAATGTAGTTTTTAGTGACCAAGGCAAAGTATTTTGGCTCATAATTCCACCTGTGCCCTTGGCTTCTGGTTAGATTATAACTACACACAGTGAGGCAGATATTGAGACATTATTAAAGGTGCTCTGCATCTGGAGCAATTCCCACAGAAATATATTTGCAGTCCACTTCATCTTGATGACAAGGCTGGAATTAGGGCAATTCCAGCTGGGAACTATTCCTGTGTTTTAACACACACTGCAATGCAAGGCAGCTGCACTGACCTTTCCTGCCTGCTGCTCTGAGGTTTTTCCCACAAACTTTTGAAGGGTTTGGACTGGTTCTGGATCTGCTGCCACTCTGCCACGTGAGCAGCCCTGCTCCAAACTCCTGGGAGAGGTGGAGGCTGCAGGAGGAGCTGGGGTCTCCAGGCAAGGGCAGGGGCCAGCTTTTGTTATTCCATGCCTTCCAATAAGAGACCCAGCACGTTTTTGGCCTTCCCACACAAATCCATATTTGTATGGCTGCCAATTCTTTATCACTTCCCTTTTTGCTTTTTTGGTTGCTTGTTTTAAACTTTGCCCAAGGTTACATTCAGCAAAGGCTGCTCCCTCAAAATACAGCATTAAACCCACTTTCACATTAATATCTGGAAATCACATTCAAATCCTTCTTGAAAGTGAATGTTTTGCAAAAGACAGCCCCAGCTGAGCAGAAAGCAGAGAATTTTTGCACCACATCCCTTTGCACATGAAGCATTTTGCAAAGGCCACCTTGCAGCTGTTGTCATGACCTTCTAGAGATCAATGTCCCCACCTGTGCTCCCCTCTCCTGGGAGAGCAAACACCACACACAAAACAAGCATCACTTGGTAGCCTGGAATTTGACACTGGGTACAAACAAGCTCAAAACCTCCTACATCAAGTACAACCTGCTGCAATCACCAACTCAAAGCCCCCTCTGAAATGGCTCAGAAAAAGCCCAGCAGCTGCTGAGCTAATTCCCTTTTTTTTCCCACCCAAACTAATGTCTGGAATCTGTGCATGTCTGACTAAAAGCCACTTTGTAACTCTCAGTCACTGCTTGTGGCCTTTTATTATTTTCCATCGGGGGATCAACACCTTCCATAAAGTTAAAGGCTGGGTTTTTCTCTTCATCATGGCATCATCTGTATTTCTTATTTACAGAATCAGACATCATCTGCAATTAATATTTTCAGTAACCCCTCTGCTGGCCCTTCACCTCTGTTACCACCCTGCAGCTGCTCAGGGTCCCTTTTTGCAGCTCTCATGTCCAGCAAATGTTCCAGACAAACAGGAGACTATTCCAGATTATCTCTTACCAGATTTAATGACTCTGGAAAGATCCCCAGGGAAGGAGTGTTTACTGCCAACGAGCTCCATTAAGTATCCAACAACATCCAGCAAAAAAACAGCAAAACATTGGAGTTTTAATTATTTTTCGAGCTGGCTGTAGCACACAGAACATCACAGCATGGGCTGCCCACAATTCTCTGCATTCTTTAGAGGACTGGCAGCAAAGACAGCTACTTCCAGAAGGAGTAACTTTACTCAGGATAACCAAGCTGGAGGAAAACCCTGCCTTTTGCCCCACAATGCCAACAGGGAGAGAGAATGAATTCTGGGGATACCTTTCAGACAGTGACACGCTCCTGGCACAAGAGGCTTCGTTTAGGATGTGGGTTTGCACTGTTGCTCAGTGATCTCATGGCCTGGTGCTGCTGGAAAGAGGGATCTCCTCCCCAGCTTCCAAGCCTGAATCAAGGAGTTAGGCTGGAAATAAACTGTCTGGACTGAGAGGGAAGAAACTGGATCTGTATCAGTGCAAAAAAAAAATCATGCTGGGAGCAAAACCTTTCCTTTCAGTGTCAGCTTGCCATGAGATCAGTTCAACTACAATGCACAGGCACTCTCTAAATTTAGAGAGCTTTCTAACTCTAAAGCTGTATCCCACGTCCATTATTCCTCTCCAACACAAGAATGAGCCATGCTATTTTAAATGCTTTTATACCAGCCTTGTGCTCTCCACTCTACAGGAGCACACATCAATTGTGGGTAAAGTGGTTCAACGTTGGAATGTAGACAAAAACTGAGACAACGCTAATGGTGGTGAAAGACAGGTTGCCTGGGGATGGAAATGATCAGAGATTTAAGGGGAAAAGGGGGAAAAAACCCCTGCAGATAATTTACCTGTGCTTGGGTCACTGCTCATTAGTGCTCTGAAGAGAATCACTTCACAAGTTATAAATTAGGCTGCTCTTGGCTTACTCCCTTATTATCCAGCTCAGGCAGTGGCCAGGAGCCTTTCACATGCACGGGATAATGGGAACACTTACTCTGAATAAAAGGAACAGAGGCAAAGAAAAAACAGGGGCCTTCATTTGGGCAGGAAAAACTATCAGGAGACCCAGCAGTGGCATTGGTTTCACCAGTCACTTCTCTGTCACTCTGCATTTCCTCCTTCTCCAGAGAAGGGAAAAGTGCTCCGAAAACAAATCTGGGCTGTGCAGAAGTTGTTTTCTCCTGTTGATATTTCCATCTACTCCCTGCTGATTTGGGATTTCCAACAGACTTTTTAAAAGCTTGCCCATTCAGGCTGAGCTCCACTCTAAGGAGTTTCTGGAGAGACTGTTCAAGGCAGACATTTAAAAACTTTTAATTTTGTTATTAGGCAAAGCTCACTGTTCAACAGCAAGTAATTTCTGTCTCAATTTTTTTATCCTTTTGTAATCATGGCTTGAAAAAAAGGCAGCTGTAACACTTCTTTAAACATTCATGATTTTTTTGCTGTATAGAAATGAAATCCAGCAGACAGTAATATACCAGTGATACCTATCAGAGCTGGCAAGGGCAAGATCACTCTTTTCCCACACACCTTCTAATCTCCTGCTTATATCTCTGATAAAATAAACTCATTATTTAAAAGCGCTTTAGTCTAAAGGTTAAAGGTTGACAAAATCCACAACTTTGGAACAACAAAAGCCAACTTTGACCAGAAAAGCTGAGGCAGCCAATTCAGCCCAAAAATTTTGGCAATTTTCCCTCCTTAAAGGATGAGCTGTGCAGCTGCAGCCCCGCCACCAGCAGCAGCCTGACACTTGGCCTTGCTCTTAGGATTCCATCAGAGGCAAAAGCACATGGAAACAAAGACACACTTGGCCAGTGAACCCGAGAGGATCTGTGTAAATTAGCTCCCTAGAGACCTGACAAAGGCTCCCTTCCCTCCTCAAAGGCATCAGCTCTGTGATGCCTCACGGTGAGCACTCCAGAGGAATTAAAAGGACTCTAAATCTGTCCACAGGAAAAGGCAGCAGCTGGATCAGCAGGATGAAGCTGAGAGTTCAGCAGCCCCACACAGGAGATGGGAGGGAAAAGGGAAGAAGTAAATCCTCCTTTCCTTAGGGGCAGTTTCAGTGCACTGCAATCCCCTTCCACCCCTTCCAGGTTAAATCTCTCCTCTAAAAATCCTTTCACTGGCCACTGGTACAGAGCTCTGTAATGGCTCTGATCTCATTACAGACCCAGCCCCACTTAGCACCAGCTTCCAAAATCCTTCCCCCCTCTCTTTTCAACGGTGTAAATACTAACATGCAAAACAATAACCTGAAGAGAGATTCAAGCCCCACTTTTCCAGGGCTGCCAGAGCTCCAGGAGCATTTGGACATCGCTCTCAGGGATGCACAGGGTGGGGATTGCTGGGGTGCTCGTGCAGGGCCAGGAGTTGGACTGGTGATCCTTGTGAGTTCCTTCCAACTCAGGATATTCTTACATTCCAGGTAGATTTTTTTTGCAGGCTGAAGCCTGCCTCAGAGGCAGAAGTGACACCTGTTCTGCCCAGGAGCCACCCTGGCAAGGTGAAGCTGCCCCCCTTGCTCATCACTCTGGACCAAGAATTCCTCTTCTAAAATTTTAAGCATCATCTTCACAGCAAGATGCCCGTGACTTCCACATCAGCCTTTCTGCTGCCAGTGGGAGGCACAGATCTTGGCTTGCTTTTAGCTCCTGAGTCACCTGGGAGCTGGGAACAGAAGGAATAAGTATCCTTCAGTCATCAGCATCACCAGCTAAAAACACCCGGAGAGCAGCAGGTCTGAGAGCCACCGAGTGCAGGAAGCACGTGACAAAAACATCTCTAGCAGTGAAAAATTTAACAACCTTGTTATTAATGCTGAACAAACAACAACACTGATTCCCACTCTTCCTTTGATTTGCAACAGGAGGAGGAAGAAATAAAGTTGTTCAAACAGGAACAGCTGTTACATCAATGCCGGTATAATGGAGTCTTCAGCATCCTGCTCTCAGGAGAGCCATCTCTGTTTGAGGAAGAATTCTGCCTTTTCAAGAGGACTTCAGAACCTCAAACACCAACCTGCAGCTAGATTTTCTCCCTCATCAGAAGTCAATTATCCTGCTGAGTGATGACAGAACAATTCACAAAGTAAATCCTTCTCATATCGGGGCCCTCTGTGATGGAGTTGTGCTGGGAACTTCCTCACACAAAAGCAAGGAGGATTTCACTTGTGCTTCCCATAGTTATTCCCAAGGGCCTCCCTCTGACCTGCCAGGTGAATCTTCGGTGTAGAAACAGCTTCACCTGACAACATGAGCTAATGCACTTTTATCCACAGCAGTTCCCAAGTTTTTATCAGGTCTGAGGAGATCTAGAACACATTTACACCCAGCTGTCTTTAGAGTTCACTCAGAATCAAACTTGTGGTACTGCTATTGTTTCTCACTTCCCAATCATTCCTACAGTAATGCAAACCTCCTGGAGAGTCCTTTTAATAGTTTTTAACCACTTTGAAACAGCTTTATTATACTAAATAATTACTGTAAAATTTTCATATCACAAAGAAGTTTTCATCTGTTCTCAGGCTTTGTTCCTTGCAGGGTTCTCATCCCAGCACCGTTCCCTTCCCAGGTGTCTGAGGTCAGATAAACTGAAATTATTTCCACAGAGGACTCTCAGTATCTGCTGTTGGATAAATAAAGCCACAAGTTCATAGAATGGATTGGGTTGGAAAGGACCTCAAAGCTCATCCCCATCCACAGGGTGGCTGAGTTTTATTATTTAACAATGAAAAACAGCAAGATTGAGAGAAGAATCAGGGAATTGTTAAGGTTGGAAAATCATGAAAATCCAACCACGAACCCAGCATCACCATAGTCACCACTACACCAGGTCCTCAAGTGCCACATCCAGACTTTTTTGAACACTTTCAGGGATGGAGATTCCACCACTGCCCTAGGGAGCCCATTCCAATGCTTGACCACCTTTTCCATAAAGAAATTTTTCCTAATATCCAACCTTAGTCTCCCCTGGCACAGCTTGAGGCTGTTTCCCCTTATACTCTCACTTTACCTAGGAGAAGGCCTGACCTCCATCTCCCTACAACCTCCTGTCAGGGAGCTCTGAGGAGCAAGAAGAGAGCTGGAGAATTGCAGCCCTGCACTAACACACCATGGAGGATCTCAGCAACCTGATGGCTTTCACCTCACTTGAGCTCTTTCCCTCTAACCCTCTGTGTGATCCAAGAAGAACTGTGAGCAGAAATGAAATAAACACACAAACAGTGACTTATTCTCCCCCAAATGTGAAGCAGCTCCTGCTGGGAAGGGAGGAGAACAGAAGCCAGGCTGACATTCCAGGCTCAGCATGCAGGAGCACTCCAGCACATACTGCTGGCTTTGTGATGTGCCACAAAGGCAGCCTGTTCCAGCTTCCCCATTACACATTGTCCCAGTTTCAATGGCTGCATTAGATGGAAAAGTCCCCTGGGTGATGGCATGAGCTGGATTCTCCAAGTTCCATCTCCCCAGCGTGGCTGGATCACCACAAGGATCCCAGGCAGGTCTCCAAACCTTCCTTTGCTCCAAGCTGATCAAAGAGGTTTCCCCTAGATGGAGTCTCTCATCACAAGAGATCTACTTGGGCAGAGCAAAATTCCACCACACAACTCAGCATTTTACAGGCCCTTTCCACACTGCCTGCATTATTCAGGCAATGTACTAAAAAAAGGTAAAATAGAAATAAATAGATGCAGTGTTCCAGTGCTGTCCAGGAAGAGCTGACCCCTCATTCAAGGAGATCAATGTCTGCTGCATTTACACCCTCTAGGGCCAAAAATAATGCTGGAACCACCAGGAGAAACAGCCAATTAAGCTGTTTTTTCTCCAAAGCAGATTAAAAATTACTCTCAATTTATTGCCTTACTAAGCTACAGCTGAAATTATTATAGTAGGCTGGCTGTGGGCTGGCAGTGTGCAACTTCACATACACAAGAGTAAAAGAAGAATGAGAAAGAACCATAAATATAAATTTATGGATATATATGTATAGATATAAATTTATGTATATAAAGAGAGATAAAATAGATATCATTAGATATAAATAGATATAATTTATGTAGATATATAGATATATATGAAGGGAAGGAATACTAAAAAACCTCCATCCTTCACCAACAAGCAGGGGCTGGGACACCCTGAGAAGTGACAGAAAATCAACCTATGGATGCAGTTCTCTCCCTCTCTCCTCCTCGTGGTGTCCCCTGTCCAGGAGGACTCCCCAGCTGGGCTCAGGACTGGTTGAGGCACAGTGACACATCTTGGCAGGCCAGGTGAGGCTTTGGGAAGCTTTTGGTGTTTTATTGACAAATCTGGGCAATGAACTGATTGTGCTGCACAAATTGGCTGCTTTGGGAGAGAACTGCTACAAGAACTTGGTCCTTTGGCTTCCCAGTGCAGAAGAGAAGCCACCAGGGGAGCACAGACAGACCCTGGGAGCTCTTTGGGGTTAAAGGCAGGAAGGAAGCACTGGGGAAGGCAGCAGAGAGGAAAGAAGAAAAGCACAGTGGTGGAAATAACAGTGGAGGCGTGGAAGATAAACCTCAACACGGGCAAAAACTGCTCTGGATGGTCCAAGGAGCTGTGAGTCAGCGCTGAGGAAAACATCCAAGCGTTCTTAGCTGAACAGAGGCCCAAGTTTCCCAGGCTGCCCACAGGGCAGGGCTTTAATCACCCCTGCGGGAGCCCTGACTCACCTTAGGGCAGCACAAAAGCCACAGATGTGAGTCAGGGCAGATAGACAAAACCACAGACTTGTCAGCCCCAGGCATATCAGCCTGCAGCCCCGGGACTGCAGCCCTGGTGTTAACACTTTAATCACATCATAATCCAGTGCTGCTTTTTGGAAGCCACTAATAAAAGAAATACTATTTATGCAAAGCAGAGGAGATAGAGAGCCAGGCCCTGCCTTTGCAGAACCAGAACCTCTTTGATGACTCTGATTTATATTTATCTAAATAAGACCGATTCTCTATTTTGATATAATTTCTTAACCATTTCTAGGTTTAACACCCAGAGTGTTTCTTGTCCTCATTTAGAAGGCGCAGTAGGCACCAGCAGCCATTTAGTTTCACAAAATGCTGCAGGATACAAAGATACATCCCAAATCCTGGCTGACAGCTTTAGCACAAAGCCACACAGCTCTGCCAGGGCTCCTTGTTAACAATGTATTGTTCTAGTGACTCAGTGCACTGGAATGCTATCAGGTTTATTCATAGCTTTTCTGATCGAGTTTTTAGATTAAACACACAAATCTCTGCTTTTTAGAAAAAAAAAATAATAAAAGGTTATGGCTTGTTAATACACAGAGCATCAAAATTCCTGGTTTCTTTTCTATGGCTAAACATACAGAGAACTGCACAGCAAAAGGACAGGACCTCAGAAACCAAAGGCTCTTTCAATCTTCTAATAAGAACACTTAAGAGGAGTAAAAAATGACCAAAAATTGGAAATAGTGAACACAGTGAAGACAGTCAAAAACATGAAGCATCTCTGAAAGGACTACTGAATCAATTAGGACATTTTAGACTGGAAAAGAGGCCCCTGACAGGACACACAGCAGGGATTTACAGAATTTTATGCAATTGCAAATGACAATTCCCCAAACATGAACTTATTACAGTACATGAGCTGGCAGCAAGTGCAGCTACCAAAAGGAAGTGGCTCACCACACAAAGTTAAACTTTGAAAAGCACACAGGGGTCCAACCAAGAGCTGAATAAACTGATGGGAGATGAAGGCCATTCCTACTGGCATGGCTGGAGGTAGGACAGACCCAGCCTCCCACAGCTCAGGTGATTTTTGCCACATTCTGAGTTTTCAAGAAGCAGACAAAAGTCCCCAGCATCTTTGAGGAGAACAGCAGCAAGAAGCAGGAATTCCACCCCTCACTTTCCAGTGCTCCTCAAAGGACTGCAGGAGCAGGCAGCACAAACCCTCCCTGCCATACCCAAGTGCTCTCCCCCAGCCCTTCTTCACTGCAGCTGTGAGCAAAGACCACACGAGCCCCTGTGAGCACAGGAAGCATCAGAGCCACGCTCATGTTCGTGTGGATGGTGCCACATCCTCACAGGAAGGGACCTGCTACAAAACTCCTGCAGAACTTGGCTTTGCTGCCAAGCCAGGAAGGCTTAGGAGGTGTTTGAGGATGAGTCTCTCCTGAAAGTATTTTTAGATTCCAGGCCCAACCCAGTTATTTAGATATTTAGTGTCATGGAGAGAGTCTTGCATAAGAATGACTTGTTAAGGAGTCCCTTAAAACAGATTATTTTCCCATTCTGCTCCATGGCAATCACAGAGTGTTTCCAGCATCTCCTCTATTCCAGCTCCCTGCCAAGAACAGCCTTTCCCTCAGCAATCTCCTACTGACCTAAATTCATACTCCTTGCTTTAATCACAGTTTTCCACCCTAAAAAGGGCTCCAAACTTGAAATCCTTGTCTCCTACACTCATTCCTTCAGCCACCAGGCCCACTAACCCAGAAGGGCTTCTGAAAGTCAATGCTGAACCTGCTGCACACCACAGCAGTGTAATAAATGTTGCACAGGCCAAATGATGTCCTGGGGGAAGCCTGTGACGCCCGTGGCCTTGTGCAGACTGCACAGCTGTCAGCCTGAGACTTCCTTCTCCTTAAGATATGCAAAGAGAAGGAGAATTCAATGGTATTGAGTGATTGCAGCTCCTGAAGTCAGCAGATCTGGCTCAGAGCACACACTGGGATTAGAGCTGTCGATGAGGACCTTGGCACGGTGGCACCGTTGGTCAATACCGGCATCGTTTGTCCTTCACGTGACCCTGCTGCTACTCCCAGCTTTGTTATTCACTGCTGAATTTTTCACAGGAGCTCTGTTCCAGCTGAGGGGATCCCTGCTGTGTTGGCAGGGCACAAAGATTTCCTGGATCCAGAATGAGAAATGCTGCACTACACAGGAACAGACACCTGAGCCCAGGACATCCTGCATGTGGATAGTGGGTGCATAGGGGAGAAATGAGGAAGCCACAAATAAGTTTTCCTCTCTTTCCCTTCTTTCCCAGAAGCACAGGAATTCTCTGCCCTCCTCCCTGGATCTAGCCACACCAACCTGATGACACAACCCAGTTTCTAAATGCATACTTTTATCCTTTTGTTAACAAGCACTTTCAGTTTCAAGATTCATCATCCCACATTATCCCTAGGGAATCACCTGCTAGGGCTGTCACAATAAACTCAATTGCTGCAGCTCCCACACTCACCTGAATTTTACAGCCCATACTAGAGCATCCTCCTGGCTTCCAGACACCTGTATCAGGCAATTCCTTATTTCACTCTGGCCACATCACTGCAGCACACGAGCCAAGACATTCCAATAAATGAGTATTTACTAGCTCAAGTATTTACTCCCTCACACTAGCAAGTTCTAAGATGTTTGCAGACACCTCATAAAGCACAGGCTTGTTATTACAGCCCATTAACACGCATGCAAGACATTTTAATGTGTAAAAATTCCCCATGAAATAAAGATTTTCTCCTCCACTTTCAGGACAAACCTGCCATCCTTACCATGAACTGGACAACGGTTTCCAGTGTTTTTTTCCTGCCCTTTTCCACCCACCAGTCAAGCCAAGCCTCATTTGGCTGATTTCACAGCACTCCTTTATGAGTAACCCTGACATGTGCCGTGGCAGGTCCCTCATCCACTCTCCTCACTCAGTTCCAACACCTCCAACAAGGCTGGAATAGCTCTGGGGAGCATTTCCACTCCTGACCCTGCAAGCACAGGAAGCCTCAGGTGACACCTTGAGACCTTTAGTGTTGATTCCCCACAGCCCTGAGCAAGCACCAGATGGAACTGCAGCAGTTCTCTGCTTTGCCACTACTGGAAATGGGATGAGGACACAATTTACCACTTCAGATAAAAGGAGCTGGAGCACACTTCTCCCAAAACAAGAGTTAAGCCAAGGAAGCTTGTACTTTTAGGAAAACAGTATCCAAGCATGCACACTTAATGCTGTGTCCCAGTGGAGGCAATTTGAGGCTGACATCAGGCACTACAGAAAGTTTTATTCCTGAAATATGAAGGTACTCACTGTACACTGTGATCAGCTGTGTACAGACTGGAATCTGTCCCTCTTCTGCAGCCAGCTCTCTACTCATCTGTCTGGAGCCTGTTAGAGAGGAAAAAGAGCTGTAAATATAGATAAAGTGACAAAAAAAAATATAAAAAAAATTTTAAATCAAGAAGTAGGTCAGGTAATCAATGCAAAACAGACATACTCACCTCCTCAGCTCTGAGGTCAAGAACTCAAAGCACCTGCAAACCTCTCAACAAAATCTCTCAAGTAAATGCTGTGATGCTTGAAAACAGCTACAGCACAGGCTGCCTCTGGAGGCTGTCGAGGTCAGAGCTGATCCAGCCCAGGAGAAAAGCAAGGTATTTATACATGAGAGCAGCAGCAACAGCTTCCCAAAGCCAGTTACTCCGGGGACAGTGAATCACAGCTCTTTGTGACACGTCCTGATCCCCAAAGCACCATTACACACGCAGGGGAACAAATGTTTGTGCAGACACAGTGCTGAAGGGTTACATGGGCTCTGATCTGGAGTGCACCAAACAGGTTCCCTTCAATACATTTGTTGTTTCAACACACTTTATCCCCTTAATGAGGCGCCACTGAAGTTCTGCTTAAACCCATTTTGATTAAGGAAAAGATTATCCACAGAATTGCCAGCCCTACATGTTAGTATACATCACACACAGACCAACTGTGCTTCAGGGAGACATTAAATCCCCGTTCAATTAATAGAGACACCTCTTAAAATGAGCATTAAATAATTCCCCACAATGTAGCAAGACAACTGGCTACTCGAGTAAATTGGAATAGAAATAACTTCCCATCTCTCCACCAACAAAATCCCAATCAGAGCTTGCCCTTAAAACAAGAGGTCAGTACGGAGGGATGGGGGGCAGGAGTGTTACTACCTCAGTGCTATTGTGTGCTTATATTAAAAGCTCTTCATCAAAAAATTAAATTAAATGGATGCCTTTCATGTTTATCAATAACAGAGCTAATGGTTTTTATGTAAATGCCATTACTTACAGCCAGATCTGCAAGAGACTGGAGCCACATAGCCCCATCTCCCCTTGCAAGAGACTCCCTTCAGGCAGCCAATCTAAATGCAAATTACAATCAAATGCAAAACCAAGAGTTTTCTGGATGATACTGAACACATAAAACCAGGGACAAAGCAGAGATATTTAAGAACAACCCTCCTCTTCTGGAAAGACCTCCTGATTTCACATTGCTTTTCTATCCTGAACGTACATAAAAATTAAAGTATCATTTTGTTCTCATTTACAGTCATATTATTTATCAGCATCTTCCCTTCTATTGCCTTCAGTGTTAAAAAAAAAAGGAGGGGAATGTTCTTCTGGGATAGAATCACCTCTCAGAGATGTTTCCCCCACAACAGGAACATTCCATCAGCAAGGATATTAAATCAGAGAGATGATAATAAAGCCCCAGTTGGATTTGCCAAGAACAAACTGCACTTCCACATTTTCAAGAGGAAATTTCTTCTTGGAATGGAGCTGTTTTGCAAATGAAGGAAGAAGGTGTTACTACAGGATGGTTATTAAGAGGCAAAGACACAAAACTCTTGTCAGCACAAGGAGCACCATGTTCCTGTAGCATAAAAAGCTTCTTGAAGAACTCTTAAATCCGACCCCTACCTGGAGCACAGATGCAGCCAGGACTTTGTCAGCACTGATTAAAACAAGGTTCTAATAGCAAACCTGAAAAGAACAAATCTTGGCAACTGTGCTGCTTAGCAAAGAGAACGCACAGAGGAGAAGCTGAGATTAAAACAAAGGGTAAAAAGATGACAACCAACTGTGGATGGCAGAGTCTGCATGTGAGTGCCAGTGGGGACTTGCTCTAACTACCACAGGCAGCTCCACACCAAACTTCCTTTCCCAAGAGGAGCACAAGTCCTTGGAGGGATGCTGCTAATTAACAATGGGGCTGAGTACATGCTCATTACACGGGTGAGGAGCTGAGCACTTTGTGTGTGCTGCAGGAATACTCACAGAGCAGAACCTCGCTAATTAACATTAATAACTGCGAGACCACTGCTGCAAACGGCTGGATTTTGGGAATCAGCCAGCAAGAAACCATGTGAAGTGGGAAACCAGAGGGACAACACAGCCCAGCAGGTGTCTGGTTTGCTTCTTTGGGTATCTGTAATTAAATAATTTATCATTGTGCTCCTGTGTCTACGAGTGAATGTGCAGCCTGTAAACAGAGCACCTCCTGTTATGCAAAGCCTTGCTAAATCTGAAAGTTTGACTGCCTGTGGAAAGAGATCATCAAATTAAAAACCACAGCCCTGACTACCTTCTCTCAGAAACTTTTCTCGTGGGCCAGCATTTCAGAAAACTCATCAACTGCTTCATCTGTTCAGTCTCACAGGTCTATTGTTCTGTACACAAAACTTCTGGCTTTCAGTCCTGTAGTTGCTAGGGCTCCCTTCTCCTCCTTCCCTTCCTCCATAAAGATGGTGAGCCAAGTTTGGGGTTCTCTCTAGCAAAAGGAGACTGGGACTTCAACTTGGGCCTTGTCACACTGACCATGCAAGATCAACCCACGAGCAATGAAAAAAGGATGAGGCCCTTCCAAAACAAGCAAATCTCCATTTCTTCGCCTTTTTTTCTGTCACTGCCAGAACCACTCCTGATTTCACACACAGCCACAACCATGTGTGAGCAGAGTCTGATTTCACAGCCGTGCTCTGACTTCAGCTGTCAAACCACAGCCCCAGCAGCAACGTGCCTGCAGAGCTGAGCTGCTCCTGCAGCAAAGCCATTTCCTCCCAAAGCCCCCAAAATCAGAGACAGCCACACATCCCCAGCCTCCACCCAAATGCTGCTGCTCACGGCCTTGACCACTGGCTTAGCCAGCAAAATGAAGATTTTGGGTGGCAAAAAACTTCCAAGCATCACTTGAATTTTGTGATTTTGCAAAGGGAAGGAACAAAACCGGAATTATTTCCTTTCCTAACAGCACCTGTTCTTTGCTGTACAATTCACAACTACAATAAACTTACTCAGCACTGTAATTTTTATTTCTCCTTTCTGTCATCACACAGCCCATGACTTCACTTGCTATAAAGCCCAGGGTTTTCCCTTTGCAAAGGTTCAGGTTTATGCACAGCAAAACGGTCTCTTAAACAGTCTTTTCTTATTTCCTTTTGTCAGAGGTTTCATGCTATGATGAATGTGTAGAAATGCAAAGCAGAAGTCCATACAAAAAGAAGCCAGTGTGTGAGGTGGTTTTGTCTTATAAAAAAAAGAGAGCCAGGATTGACTTACGCCTCATTAAAGAGCTCCTGTCTGCATTTTTATTAGATATATTTAGACACCAAGGGCTTTAAAAAAAATAAATTAAAAGCAGTTATATTCTTAACATATGGCCCTGGGATCAGTCACATGGATGTAATTGAAAGTGGGCACACCAGATTCTCCAAACATAGGCATGGAAATCATTTTAATGGTGCACATGACCTATAAAATTTCAAGCAACACCAAACTACACAATGGTGTGACAGAATTCAGCTGCTGCAGGGCTGTGTCTTGTCCCCATTATCACACATCCCTGTGCACATCACAGCTGCTCCAGGAGACAGGAAGAGGGAGGAGAGTAATTCCTGCTAACGAACACACTCAGGCAAATCATGCAGCATTCCTTTTTAGGTGGAGAAACTGAGGCATGGAAGAGGTATTTTTTGCTGTAATTCATTTCCTATCACCAATAAAACCCAGACAATATCCCAGCCATCAGCTTCTTCACTAGCAAGTGTCATTGGCAACACTGCTGTAGCCCAGTGTCATCCCCTCCTCACACCCTGGTCTCTATCGACAAAACACACAGCTCCAAGAGAAAACTTATTTCCAAATCAAGAGCCAGCGAAGCTAATTCTGGCCTGCACAAAGCACTAATTACTAATGATATCTCCCCAGCTTGATGGCAGTGATAAATGATGGCCAACCATGTGGGCAGAGACTGGCACTGAACAAAACAACGAGGCACACCCAGAGCAAGCATGTCTTGCAACCACAAAACACACTTTTCTCTGCTCTACGTGGGCAGCAACTGCTGTCCAGAATATTTTAATAGCAGAAACTGCACTGGGAGAGAAAAAAAAAAAACACGACCACAACATTAAAAAAACCTGAGTACATTCCTCCTCTTAGTCGGAGCCAGAACATAAGAAACAAGCAATATAATTATTTTCACACCAGAAGGAAAATAAACCCAAGAACACACAGAGGGAAAGAAACAAGCCTCCAAAGCAGATCTGCAAAATAGTTCAGGGCTTCTGTGCTGGGTTGTAACTTCCCAGCAAAAATCAGGAGAATAAAAACTACAGAGAAGCAACTTTGGGGTGATGAACACCTCAGAGCTCACAGCACTCCCTCCTCTGCCCCTTTCTCCACAGAGCTTGCAGAGTGGGTGCCCAAAATCTTGCACATCCTTCAGCACGTGATCACATTTCATTTTGCCTGAAATGACCCTTTCTGGTGTGGCCTCCAGTACAAACAGAAAAAAAAAAAAAAACCAAAAACAAAACAAAACAAAAAAAAAACAAAAACAAAAACCATTTTCTTACCTTTCTTGCATCAATCACAAAGAGCATCAACCCCACCAGTGACTGCTGGTCCCACCTGTCCAGAGGTGCTCATCCACAAGAATTCCAACATCCCAAGAGGATGCATCCAGCATGTCCAGCCCAGGTTCCCCAGCTGAGATAGCACTGGAGCCCAAAATGCTGGAAGCAAACAGGAGCAGGAGCAGAGCCTGTGTGCTCCATGCAGACAGTGGAAGCACGGCTGGGACACACTCACTCTTCACGGATAAGTAAAAGCACTTTAAGGAGAGCTTTTTTTTTCCCTCCCTTCACTTTGTTTTAAATGGCTGAAGAATTTCCTCTGTGAATGCTCCCAATTGTGGCTCACGCTGAGTTATTTTTAAAAGCACAGAACCAGATTTTCAAGGCCCTGAATGAGGAAATGCAAAGCTTTTATTAAGCAATAATAGCCCAGACAATGGTCACAATTTCCCAAGGGTCTGAACACGGCAGCTGACAATGAGCTTTATTCCTCCACAAAACCCCTTCACAGGCTCGAAGGGTTTGCTTTGTATGATCCAGGCTCAAGTTAGGGAGTTAAAACAGAAAGCTCTGTGGTCGTTTTCAGTGTGATTTCCTCCACCAATGCACATCTGATCAGAGATACAAAAATCACTGGGAAAAGGAGCCATGCACTGTCTCATTCCCTCCTTTGCTACCAGGACATCATTCTTTCCCTTGCAGATGGATCCCAGCTGACAAACTGGCCAATATTCCCAGGGTCAGGGGAGTGAAACAAAGCCTTTCAGCTTTCTTTATTGATATCTGAACCACTTCAAAATGTGATTCAAATACTCTTGAAACCTCAGACCTGCTACCATGGGGTATAATCAGATCCATGGCCACATCAGCTCTTCTTTCGTCCAAGCAAAAGAAGTTGCAGCTATGAGGAGCTTGCACAGTCTCCAAACCCACCCAGCAGCCAAGGTTTGGCCTTGCAAAGGCTCAGTTTAATTTCAGTAATGCTGGCCACGAGTGATTCTCAGCACACCTGAAACAGCTGGACTGGCTCTCTGCAGCCAGCACGAGCAGCAGGCACTGCCGGAGCACAGAAAATCAGATTGGTTCAAGATGTCTGCTTAGAACAAGATGAACTGTGCTACAGAAAGGAGTGATTTTCTCTGCTGGTTAGAAAGCAGACCTCCAGAAAGGAGGGGAAAAAAATATCTTGATAAACAACCAGATCTGCAGAAAAAAGTCCCAACCTAAATGTCTCCCACACGAATGCTGTCCTCACCTTCAGCAGAAAAGCAGCTAACACCATAAATTCAGGAGCTCTTCCAACCAAAACAAGTGTAATTTCTCTCCTCCCACCATGTCTCCCCTTCCCTGTCCCACTGAAAGCACAGTGTGGCTGCACAGCAAACCGAGATTACAACTAGACCTCGCAAACAAGAACTGAGCTTAGATTCAATCTGAGCACTTCCCAAACTGCTCTGCCACACAGCCAAGGAGAGACCACAGGAGCTCTTTCTTCCAGCTTACCACAGCCTCCAGGGGTTGTGAAAAAACTTCCTAATCTTCTGCAGATCTGTCAGTCAGTCCATAACCAAGAGAGCTCGTGTGCCCAAAAGGAGAAAATATTTCAAACCCCTTCAGAAACACCTGCAATGCTCGTGCTGCTGGTGCAGCTCCACCACAGCTGCACACCTCTGGCACCAGAGGTGAGACCTCTGTGCCTCCTGCATCACACATCCTTCTTAGAATGGTACAGACACTAGAAAATGCTTTCAAGTTTGTCTACAACTTCCTGGAGGAAAGGAAAAGGTGTTTTTGAGGATTAATGAAAAATATGCTTTGTCCTCCTTGGTGTTTTCAATTGGCCATAAGGCAACAGCCTCCACCATCCTTTGTCTTTTCTACTGTAAACCTCAAGGCCCCTGACCCAATATAATCCCTGAACTTGGCTTAAAATGCTACTGAAAAATAATTGTCTGCTTGTGCATAAAACTGCTGCGTCCAGACAAGTGTGCAGGAATTTGGGGTATGTTCAGAAAATGGATGCACTCAAAGACTGAGGATGCCAAAGGTACCCAGATATTGCCATTCAGAGAATTCACAGAAGCACTTTTTGTGCAGCAACATCTGTAAATCAAAGCATATTATTTTCCACCCTCGTAATCAAGAGATTTGCTAGATTATCTGGAGCTCTGTCTGATATGACAGACGAAGCTGTTGAACCTCACTGCAGCTGCCTGAAACGCTCACTCAGGCACAGAGCTTGAACAATGAATGCAGCCCCTTCAGCGCTCACTTCCAATTAGGAAAACTCTCGGTGTGATGAGGAAAGAGCCCCTCACAGCCAGAGGAGTGGCCACAGGTGACAAATGTGCAGGCCAGCAGCCACTGCTTGGCAGAGGGAGGATCAGGCAGGCTGCAGTCAATGAGAAACCAGAGAGGCTGGAATATGGTGGGGAGGACAGACAGCAGAACTTAAAAAGGCAGCTTTGCCAGCGAGCACAGCTTCAATTAACAAGCTCCATTTGCAAGGCCAGACTCCAAAATGCTCCTCAGTATCCAATCATCTAACTTGTGCTCAAAGACACACCATTATAGCATGGAATTGGGGATCAGCTGGCTGAACTAATCCCAGCCAGATGCTAAAACTACCAGCAAATAGGTCAGTAATGTATCCCACAGCATGCAGGGCCCTGCAGTGGGGAACAGCCACACACCACCACCCCTGCACCTGTGGAATGGGTTTGAGAAGCTCCTCCCAGCTCCAAATCCATTTGCTAAATATTTCCTTCTGTGTTTTGGGGGGAAGGGAGGTCACAGCCCACCTCATTGCCAGGAAGCCTTTTCATTGCTACCTTTCCAGGTGATGTTAGGCAACAAGTAATTCACTCCTACACAGGTAGGAGCAAAAATGCCCTTGGGCATTACTGACAATTCCAGATTACTACAACCAGAATAGAAATCAGTTCGTGCAGATTTTATTCTACAACTCTGCAAATTACTTAAATCAAGCAAAAAAGGGACAAGGTTAAACTAAGATTCCTTTCCTGCTCTGCCCTCCACACCTGCCTGTGAGAGCACACACGACAAAATTAAATACAGCTGTTCACTTTCAGATGCAGCACAAGAGTCATTTATTAACCTACACAAGGTCTAAGCAGGTACCTGCAAAAGCATGGGTTGAGGATAAGTTATTCCAGGTAATTTTCAAGACACTGCTCTCAAAAGAGAGTGGTGATAAATGCCATCTCTGGAAAGATTCAGGACTGTATCTTACTGAGCCTCCACTGCCATCAGTGACCTTTACAGTAACACAATAAATATTTTAGCATATAATGAATTTGCTGCATCACATTTGCTCTCTGAGCTATTGAAGATCAGCCAGGAACCAATCGATTGGAGGCACAAAGCTCCCATAAAAGTGAAAGTTACAATGGAGGCCTTACTACCTGCAGCAAAGAGTTAAGGGGTGAAGAGAAAAAAGGTGTTGAAAAAAAAAAAAAACCAAACCAACTCACGAGTTCTCCATTTACATCAACATCTGTCAGATTCACTGTACCAGCCCTGAGATCCCTGCAGCCACTCAAGCAGGACTGGCCCTAAAGCTGCATCTTTGAATTCCAAGATTCATTTATGCCAGCAACAAAATAACCTGAAAAACCCACAAGCTTCCCAGGAGTTTGAAGGACAGGCTCTGAAACACGAGGGAAGATGCGTGGTTTAGCTCCAGTTCTGCCATCAGCTCGTTTGGATCACTTGGATCCCTTCAGACACCTCCTTGCATCTCCATTTCTTTGCCTGCTTGGAGGTGTCAGGGCTTTGTCATTTTGCACCTCAGGAACACATGGAGTTGTTCACCTGCAGAGGTGAACACACAAAGCCAGCAGATACCAGCACTGAGGCTGTTGATCTGTGCCAAAACCTCAACCAGCCAGATTGTCTCATATTTTTTTCAGATCTCATTTTCAGTAGATTTAGAAAAATTATCCCAAGGGTATGGCAAGGGACCAGAACGTGGAAGATCATTTCATGACATCTGTAATAGCACACAGTTAACAACATCACCTCAATTTTTGTCTTATGACCTCACTCATTGAGAAGAGGTTTTATCACCCTCAATATCTTTACAAACATTCCCCCTCTCTGTCTCCACCAAGTCTTCCCTTACTGCCATACAAGCCCAAGGCTTCTCTTTCCTCCCCTTGAGCTGCAGTCAAGGTAAGATCTTAATTTCCTCTACCATCTGCAAAGAAACTGCTTCCACACCCGTGCCAAACAAGCTGGAATTACACCATTAATTTCAGCTTAGTCAGCTCACCCTACAGACTAAGTCAATATTTGACAGATATTTAGCAAAGACTACAATTTATTTAAATTCAGCACATCGTGCCCACCAGAACAGATAGAGCAGAGATGAGAGTCAGCAGGACTTGCTGCTTGGGGGAAGAAAACACCAGATAGCCAGACTTCTTTTGGCTGGAGACCTCCTGTCATCAAAAAAAACAAAACAAAACAAAACAAAACAAAAAAACCAAAAAAAAGGGGGGGGTTAGGGGTAGAAAGACCAGTTTCCTGAGATCAGCCCTCCTTCCCGAGAAACAACCAGCATTCCCGGGAATGGGAACGGCACTGCAGGAGTGAGAACATCTCAGCTTTCAGAGAGGCAGGGTTGCTAAGGCAAGCAAACAAAAGGCTCCTTGTCTGCAGCCCACAGCTCCTCAACACATCCCCACCACTGCTGGAGATGGGTGGTGCAGCCCATCCAAGGAGCTCCAGCTAAATCCAGGCTCCACGGCCGAGCCGTGCCCCTCTGAGCAGCCCTTCAGAGCACTCAGTGCTTTTCGGTATCTTCCCAGCTGCTCCACAGCTGGCAGGGAGCAGGGAAATTCTGAGGAAAAGGATTGATGTGAAAACAATGCCAAAGAGGGAGGAGTCAAACCAGCAAACAGAGTGTGGGGAATAAAATCATAATAAACAGAATAGATCAAGCAGAGCTCCACCATAATCTGCAAGTGGCTCACTACTCTTAGTTTTGAACCATGGAAAAAATAAACCATCAGCTGCAGGACAGCCCCTCAGCTTCCCACCCCTCACAGAGTTTTTGAGATTCTGAAATCCAGCTGTTTGAAAGCAGCACACCCCAGCAGATCTGGATGCTGTGAGTCAGCTCTCACAGATGTGATCTCTCCCCAAGTGCTGTTTTCCAGAGCAGCAGCTCCAGCCCCAGCGCAGCGTCAGCACAAGGCACCCTCAGAGGAAGAAAAACTGCTGAAGCCACCACACATGGCAGGCTGGGTAATGACATCCCCAAAAAACAGGCTCACCCCAGACTGGGACAGCTTTTAAGATGAAGCTGCTCTGAGTTTGAAGATGGTCATTTTTTGCTTTCTGATAGAAAAAGCCAGAGAAGATGGAAGCAATTCCTTTAACTGTCACTTCAATTCCTCGTGTCACATCTTCCCTCCTCCATCAGCACACGCAGACACTGCAGCTCCTGGATGTCTCTGACCCCGTTGTGTGTGCCCTGGTTCATCCTGCTGGTTGGCAAAGTTTCCTGTGCTTACACAAGGCCTGGGAAATGGTGCCAAAATTGAGGATTAAAGGAATAGGTCAGTAAAAAATTCCAATAAACAGACCATCCCACGGAGGAGGAGGGAAGTGTTGGTCCAAACCTCCCTTTCCTCCAACCAGCCAAGGTCCCCTCCTGTCAGCAGACAAGAAGCACTACACAGACCAGCAGAGAAAGTTGCTTGTGTAAATTTTTTTAAGTGTGAAAATTAAGAGTTCTTTGTTTTCTACCAAACTGGCTGGGAGAGGACAGTCCAAACACCAAGTAAACAATTCACAGGCAGCCCAAACCAGCTGCAGAACAAGGAGTCTCCCACCCAGCAGTGCCCCAGGGACCCTGCAGGGAGTGAATCTTGCTTGGCCAAAGGAACATGCCAGCAAAGAGACAAGATCCAAATTCAGAATAAACCCTGTGCTGCAGCTCATCAAAGGGATGGCTCAGGATTTTAATTCAGTCACAAAGTAAAACTTAAAACCAAAAAGATGGATATCAAGGTTTATAGCAACAAAGATTTACAGCAACATTTTCTCTTGCCCCTGGACAAACTCTTTGGCTGCAGAAGCTGAAGGAAACCACACAGTGTGGACACACAAACGTACCCTGCATTTGAAAGCAAAAAGAACAAAGCCTTGGTGAATGTGGGAAATTAGAAAGCCTGACAGATTTCACCCTGGTTTATCCCCTGGCAAATTAGCTACTGTTTAAACATGGAGCTTGGGCATTACATCATCTGTTTGCAGGGGAGGGGTTTTTTATTTCTTCTTTTTTAAGCTAAACCTCTTGTATTCACCGCTTGAGGAAGATTGTTCATTCCAAACAGACTCAACTAAATGAAGGGGTGGATCAAGCTTTTTGCAGGAACCCTGCAAGCAGGGAAGCACACACCTAAACTGCTTTGCAAGTTCAAACAGTAAAAGATCTTATCTGGAATTTAGCAGGAAATATGGAGCCCCTCAGGTTTGTCTGTTCAGATCCAAGGATGTAAAACCTACTTTTTCAAGTTGGGATGTGCAAAACCAGCCTGATGAGGAGGCTGAAATTACACAAGCTGCTGCTCACTCAGCTCCAGATCATTGTGGCTGAGTCCTATTCGATTCTTGCAGTCATTTCTGTCCCCTGTGGAAACAACTCCAGGTTTAAGTCCTTCAGGACACCAGGCTGCCTTGACGGATCATCCTGAGAGGAAGGGAAACTCCAAACTGAGCTGCTGGACATATTTCTGGCATCTGTTTTCTTGTTCCAGCTTGGACACTCATTTTGGAGCCTTAATTTTCCTTTGAGAGATGCTGATCTCCATCAGTGCAGTTTTCTCCAAAGTTGGCAGAAGCTGAGTTTTGCAGCACCTGCTCCTTGGCACAGCTCTCACAGAGTTGGGTTTTTTGTGTGTTTGGAGGAGCAGGCTCTCACAGCCTCAACAAGTGCAGCTCCAGAAAGCACACTGAGCAATGGGCTCTCATGTGAAAACTTGAATGCTGAGAGATTTCACACAATGTGTTTTTCTGACCCTTCATTCTCAAGGGTCGTCAGATTTTCAAGTGGAAAAATGCCAGAATTTTCAAAAGGGAAAAAGGAAGAACCATTGGTTTCATCTCTGAGAAGAGCAGGTTTCACACAGAGCTGGTGTGGAGCAAGGCTCTCAGATATTGGACATTTTCCTACAAATCAAACCCACAGTGGGCTCTGACCACAACCCAGTGGCATCGAGGAACCAGATTTCACAAGAGGTCTGCTAAAACTTTGTAAAAAAAAAAAATTTGCTTTCTTTCCCTAAACCTGGCAAGGTTCTGTGATCTCATCACATTACAACCTCTAAAGCTGAAAAAGGCAAGAAAAAAGCAAACAAAAAACCTGAAAACAAAATAAAAAACCTGAAAACAAAATAACACAAAATCAAAGCAAACCCACAAATAAACCCACAGACCTTTCATCATCATGTCTCTAGACATTAAAAAATAGACTTTTCTCCTTAAATTAATAAATAAATCAGTAAATATGTATTTTGTAATAATATCCAGGATTAGCAATTCTAGTTTAAAAAAATCCAGGCAAACAACCACACCAGAAAGTTTCAAAAACTTCATCTGTGGAAGTCCTGTCAAATAGAGCTTAACCTTTAAAAAAGCAAAAACAGTAAAGTACACAGAAAAATAGGCTTTGTTGTCAGAATGTAATTAAAAAACCCAAAACAACTCAATTTTGCTCTATATCAAGATTGCCAGGAGCTGATCTGGGAGAAAAAGTCAAGCAAACAAATTTTCTCTCCGAGATTCCGAAAGGTCATTTCAAACAATTACTAAAACACAGTAATGCAAACAACATGTGCCAATTCTATTTTTTCTTTTTTCATTTACAAGAGATCTTTACTGCTCCAGTTATTACCTGGAAAGAATAATAATCCCAGGGATCGTGCAGCTGATTAAATAATTGCATGAATTACCAAGGAACCATTAAAACTGCATTTCAAAGGGAACTGAGAACTGTTTGTTTCTTCTTCCTCTGCTTTTGCATAATAGTTCCCAAAACAGGTCTCATCTGCAGCTCAGCTTGGGCCAGGATGAAGACATTCCTTCCCATTGGACAGGAAGTAAGGGAGATTATTAATTTCACTTCTCAAAACAGAAAAACAGAATTCATAGCAAGGAGACAACAGAATAAAAAGTCAGGCAATAAAAAAGAAGTCTAAAAAATTTGTACCCAGTGCACATTTTTCCAGTTGCCTCACTACCAAGAACCTTCAAAATGTGGCATTTTCTTCTCTCAGTGCCACTCCAGCCCCATTGCTAGGAACTGCCTGTGTCAGCACAAAGCTCTGCTGCACCCAGCAGCAACGAGGAGCTGAAAAATGAGCATCTGATTCTGGTGACCTTCATAGTCATACACAACAGCCAACTATTCTTGTCCATTCAGCTTGTTCACGTAGAATGAGTCCCTGAGCTTCATTAAATCTCCCTCCTTGGTCCTGAGCACACTCTGGGGCTGCAGGGAAGATAAAAGGGTGCTGGGGCAGCTCCCTGACACAGCACAGTGGCTGTGGCACTGTCCCACTGCCCATTTCTCACCTGTCCAAGCTCAGCCACTCCTACGACTGCCAGGGGAAGGGGTTGGAAAACTGCTGGGTGGAAAAAGACCTGGGGGAGGTGGCCCACAGGCAGTGGCCATGAGCCCAGGTGGGCAAAGAGGCCAGTGGCATCTGACTTGTCCCAGCTCTGGGGAGGCAGCAGGGCCAGGGCAGTGCCCATTCCCTGGGCTGGCACTGCTGGGGCATCTCAAGTCCTGGGACACCTCCAATCCTGGGGACACTTCTGGGACAAGAAGGACATGGAGCAGCTGGAGCATGTCCAGGGAAGGGAACACAGTTGGGGAAGGGGCTGCAGCACCAGGAGAGGCTGAGGGAGCTGGGAAAGGGGCTCAGCCTGGAGAAAAGGAGGCTCAGGGGGGAACTTTCCCTCTCTGGAATTCCCTGATGGGAGGGGGCAGCCAGGTGGGATCTGGCTCTGCTCCCAGGGAACAGGGACAGGATGAGAGGAACAGCTTCAGGCTGAGCCAGGGGAGGTTCAGGTTGGGTAACAGGAAGAATTTCTTCACTTAAAGGGCTGTCCACCCCTGGCACAGCTGCCATGGGCAGTGGTGGAGTCTCCATCCCTGGAGGGATTTCAAAGCCATGCTCATGTGGCACTTTGGGGACACGGGTCAGTGGTGGCCTTGGCAGTGCTGAGGGACGGTTGGACTCCATTATCTCCAAGTGCTTTTCCAAAGTAAACAATTCTCTGATCCCCCTCCAAGGACACTCTAGCATGAAACCTCCCAGGGCACCAACCCTTGCCTTGTGCTCCCTACCACTAAGGGGACTCCCCATCTCCTATCAAAAATCCCTCAAGCAGTTTGCTGTTGGATTTTCAAACTGAATCACTTCACTGAGGCATCATCTGAAAGACAGGGACTGCAGAGCTGAGAGGGAGACCAAGGCCACCCCTTCTAGCAGCAGGCTGTGAAATCAGTTAAACCGTGTCACCAATCTCAAATTCAGAGGTCAGTGTCAACAAGCACCCGGCAGTACTTCCCTGCCTCACAGACACTCTGTGATACACTCAGATACTATGGAAACTAACCTGTATTTCCTGAGCAGTTATAAAGCACAGCAGCAGAAGGAGGTGACAAAAAAGCTTGGGGTCCTCAAAACACTCCACATAAACACACAAACAGCCTGAACAGGGAGATCTCTTGATGCACATACAACAGCTTTTGGTAAACAGGCTGAGAATAGGTACAGGGACAGCAAAGTGTCTGAGTGAGACTCCCCTGCACAGGAACACCGAGCTCACAAGAAGCATTCCCAATACTGCTCCTGCTTTCATCAGTTTTGAGGAGAGGAAATTTGCTTTGGTTCTCTTTTTAACACTTGCTCCACTGCATTTGTCAAACAGCTGCCACTTTCTGTCCCAGGGAGAGCTGCTGGAACCCAAGGCTCGCGTGTCGGCGCACGCAGCAGAGATCAGAGATGCACACGGAAACAGGCGCCAGATCTGTCTGCAGATTCCAGGTCACTCCTTCCAAGGCATGGAATTACACAGAGACACAAGTCAGAGCAAAGCCTGGGTCATGTTGGTATAAACTACCCATGAAGATGCTCCTGGCATTGCCACCTGAGCAATGTCACCTGAAACACAAGCTCAGTGAAATACTCAGCACATGCAAAAATATCTTCCCCAACATCTCGTTTGACACGGGAGAAGTAAGTCTGTAGCTTGGCCTTTTTAATCAAAATCATCATTGTCCCAACAATGTAAAAGTCATTTCCAGAGAAAGAGCAGGTCTGATCCCTGAGGGGTGGGGAAGATCAGCTTGTGTACAAAAACCTGGAGATATCTGCCAGCTCCAGCTCAATCGTTACTCCTAACTAACTACACCCTTGAGACACTGGCAAAAGGCTTGGTGCTATTCATCATTGCCACAAAGTAAAAACAGAGTCAGAAGACCCTATAGGCAAATGCAAGAAACTGCAAGATTTCTTTGAATCTTTTGTTATTACATCTTGATTTTTGTTTAAAATTCTCAGATTAACATCAACAACGACACTTTGCAGATGTTACTGATTTACAGCTTTCCCTGTGAAGAATGGCAGCCTCAAACCTGTTTTAAAGGTAAGGAGTGTAAGAAGTTTGCAGACTGTGACAGTGCCCAGCAGCAGAAAAAACCAAAATGCTTCTGAGCCCATCAGATCTGACCTGCTGTGGAAGGGAACCGCGTCAGAATCAGCTCCACCTTCTGCTTTTAACAACCACCCTATAAGGCCAGCTCTCCCCTTTCTCCAGATCCTTGTTTTTGTTTCGGGATGCACTTTGCAAGGAAAGGCTTAACAGCTAATTGTCAGATGCCACAGTAATTAGTGGCACCTTTCCAAGGCATCCATCTCTGGCTGCTTTTCCGATAGCTGGCTCCTCCTCAATCCTCACATTAAAATGAAGGTACACAAGGTAGGCGGCAGATTCACTTACAAGCACCAAGGTCTTCCCAGGAGAGATGTCTGAGGAAAAAAATATCTTAGCTAAACAATGTATGGGTTGTTTTTTCCCCTTCCTATTTGTATGCAAGTGCTATCTCTATTAATATTCTCTGAAAACGATGCTAACCTATTCCCTGACATGTATTATTAGATGTACAATGCATTTCTGGGAGTAAATGGGCTCCTGTATCACATGGCCAGCAGATTACCTCTAAACGAGGAAAACAAGATCATACTGTCCTGACTTCTGCCCACCTGCTGGTCACACATCACAGCTTTGATGTCACTACTGCACTTCCATCAAAGGTTTACGACCTATTTTACTTGCAGACCCTCACAAGTTTGCCTGCAGACAGAAAGGCTCTGGTAGGGAATTCAGGACTGCTCTGTTAGACTTTCCAGACCCCTTACAAAGAGGCTCACAGCATTGCTTTATATATTTAGGCTCTGCTCTCAACTCCGAGGCTCCCCACTTGTTTGGCAGCTTCTTCTTGTCACAAGCTCCAACGCTTCCACGCCAACCTTTTCCAGGCATCTCTGCATGTCAGCAGCACTCCCCAGCATATCCTCCACTCCACACCAACACAATCCAGAACACATCACTTCCCACTAAGTGCCTACACAGAGCAGACCTGCAGCATAATGACTTCCTCATGCCTGTAATAGAAGCACTAAAAGACATGTACGAATCCCAGCCCCATGCACGATGCACAGGCACTGGATCATGGGTAGGAAAGATAAAGAAGCCTTTCCCACATTCAGTGACGTGCTCAGTTCCATCAAACCTGGCCTGGAAGGTGGGGAGTATGGGATGGGGAAAAGGAAAGCTTCTCTTCACGTTGGAAATGGAGATGTGTTGATGGGACAACATAATGGATGATGTTGGATGGTTTTTAATTGTATTGTTTTTATACCCAGAGAAGCCAATTTGCACAGTAAGTGTGTAAACTTGAATTCATCATCTGACTGGATTTACAAAGTACCCAACCTGTCAAGAAGTGTTCCCTGAGGAAGGCAATGCATAGGCAGAGCAATGCATTTCCTGCTTTCTGGCACTGTGGCCTTTAAACAAATAGAACTCACTTCCAGATGAATCCATCGATGCCAAATATTCAGGCACAGATTTGAGATGACTTTGTGACACTGAACAGGAAAACAGCCCGTCCAGAGGCAAATTTTGGAATCCACACTTCAGGCAATGCTGATACCAAAACACAACAGGAAGGAAAACAAACCTCAGGCTACCTGCACTGTCACTGTCCCTAAGACTAAAGTCAGATGAGAAGATACCTGGAAATATTTTGAACCATAAAAGAAAGCATTTTATGAGACAAGACAGGTAAAAGACCAAGCAGTTGGGCACTGTGCAAAGTAGGAGAATAAAAATGTTACTTCTGCATTGGGAAATGTTCTTGACATTTTCTATTAGAAGAAACTTGAAAGTGTTTCTTAGGATCCGTGGGTTAATCCCATGTTCTGATACCACTCTCAGGCAGGCATTTGCATTAGAAGAGTGGTACACCTCCTTAATGCAGCAAAATTCACAGGGAAAGGGGAGGGCAGAGGATAGCAGAGAAAACACAAACCCCGACTCCAGGCAACGAGATTCCAATCATTTAAGAAGCTGAGTGTAAGAGCAGAAATTCTGACACTCATTAAGAATATGTGCTTTAAAATAGTCCTTATTAGTGGCTACAGATTAACTGCTGGTTTGGAGGTTTAGGGTTCTGTCCTACCCAAAAAAAACCTACAGGATTGATTTGATTGATTTATAAGCTTCAATTTTCTGTATTTCACTCGATTTTACCCTTGAGGAACAGATCACTTTGTAGTGTTATTGGTTATGTCAACATAGCCCTGAGAAACCATTATCCATTTACCACCAATTAGCAGGGACAGATCATCAAATCCCAGAATGGTTTGGGTTGGGAGAGACCTTAAAGCTCATCCCATTCCACCCCAGCCATGGGCAGGGACAGTTTTCCACTATCCCAGCTTGCTCCAAGCCCCATCCAGCCTGGCCTTGGACACTTCCAGGGATCCAGGGGCAGCCACAGCTTCTCTGGGCAGCCTGTGCCAGGGCCTCCCCACCCTCCCAGCAAAGAATTCTTTTCCTAAAATCTAACCTAAACCTGCCCTCTTTCATCCGAGATGGATTAGTCAGACCTCTAAACTGCTCTTGCCGGTAACAGGCATCAATTAACAAACAGCAATGACTTCACAGCAACGGGATTTCAATTTGCACTTCAAAACTGGCCCTGCAAGTGCTGTAATAACATCAATTTACCTGGTGGGCCAGCACTCGAGGCCTCCTACGCCCAGGCAGCCCGGGGATCGATGAGCTGCAAGCCACGGAGCTGCACATGCTTCTGTCTTTATCCTTCCTAAACAAACCCCAAAACCTCAAACTGGCTTTGCACCGCTTCTCAGGCAGCATCCACCACCACGATTTGCATGTGCTGAGCAGCAAGAGCCAAACTCAACCACGACAAGCCCCAGTAAACAGCACTTTCAAGTGTTCTCCGAGAAGAAAATTCTGCTTTTCAGGATTGCAGCCCCACAACTGCAGCTCATACTCGTGCTGGTTTTAGCCCAGCAAGCACAGCCTGTGTCAGCACGGGTTGTAGGAGACAACTGGAGGCCCCAGCTGCATCCCCCAAATCCCATGGGAATGCTTTCCCCACTGCCAAGCCACACAGGAGCAGAGATATTTTTTTGTCTTTTCGGTATAGAGTACAAGCCTATGAGTTACATTTGTCTTTTTCACATGAAAACAACAACAAAACAAAAAAAAATCAATATTTTACTTGTTGGGTGGTGAAGACATAGGAATCCTGCTCTGGGTTTCACTCATTAGGAGTAACACCAAATATTCCACCTCGAGTTAAAACCCCGGAGTTAGGAACTGCTTCAAAATGTTCACAGTTTGCTCCTTCTCAAAAAATAAATGTATTTAGCACAGATTGCAGGAGAAATCTCTGGTGATGGCCCCTTCCAGTTCACTGTTTCCATGGGGTCTCCAAAGCATAAAAATTGTCTCTGGACCAGGAGCCAATTCACAAAGGGCTGCCGTGATCTTGGCATCAAACAGGTAACATCTGTGGTTAGCTGCAATTCCCAGCCTGCTGAAAACATTGCTGTGGGCAGCACGAGGAATGCCCTGGGAAAACTGGCAAGGCAACTGGGAGAGGTGATAGGAGTCAAAGAGTAAGGAGAAAAATAACAGGCAACAGAGACTGCAAGGAAAAAACAACAAATACACGCAAAATATACATGGCCAGAAGGAGAGAGCTTAAAACTAAAAGCTTAAGCCAAAGGTATCATGACATTTCAAGAATTAACAGTCATGGGAAGCAAGCTCAGGAAGGGCTCTGGATCCTCATAAGCAAACAAAACTTGGGAATGCATCACCAACATCCAACTCATCAGCTAAACAGTCCCAGAGATCCACTAATATTCAAGGGAAGATGATGATCATGATGATGATCTTTCCCAGCCCATCTGAACAGCACACAAACAACCCTCAGATTGAGACCCTAAGTGAAGGCGATTCAACAATCATGTTTTACTTGTTCCCAGCATTTGCTGCTTTTGCTCTGACAACTGCCAAAATTCATCATCACGTGTAAACAAACATGAGAGCTAACAGTCCCCACTTGAAAAATCAGAGAATTCCAGAAAACTGCTCTGCACTTCCCTTCTGAAACACAACATCAAGAAGTTCAAGAACTGTCTGTACTACAGCTGAGCCGGTGGAAAAATTTGCTCAATGAAACAGGCAATTACCCCAGCTCCAGAATCCCTGAACGCCGAGCTGAACCCATGCAAACTCCCATTTCTGGAACGAGAAATGGAAAAGCAGAGGCATCCCAAAGGCCTGAGTGGGTAGAGATAACACTGCATGATAACAACGGGGCTCTCAGATGGTACGTGAAGTTAAGGGATTTGTCAGGGGGAGATGAATCTCTCTCCCCATCATCACATAATCAGACTGTGGTTCATTTCTGATGCTATTTCTGCATAGAAAGGAGCTGAAGATTACTCAGTACTTGATAAAACCCGCCAACCCACGTTCCAAGATGTTACTATCTCGGATATCATAGATTTCTCCATGAGAACAGAAATATCTAAGATAATCACCTGCATGTGACACTCCTCTGAGGAAACAAAGTTACTTAATCTTCTTCACACACATGAGCACAAGAAACCCAGGCACTTTAAAGGCAAGTTATCATATCACGGTATCAACACACTCGATCTATCAGACTCACGCAAAAGCAACAAGAGGTCAGAAATTGGTCAATGTTTGGATTTTAACGCGCACACAGCAACAGACCAGCTTATCTAAAGTGCTTCTCAGCATCTCTGTGAATCCTTAGTAGCACCTGAACAATTTCCAGCCCTTTCAGGCTCCAAATTGTTTGGGTTTGGACGGTAACGGGGCATTAGCCTGTTGGCATTGTTATTATTATCGCCACACAGGTAAAATTTTTTGGTAAAGACCCTGATGTTTCTTGAGCAGGAAGAGACGTCATGTGGGGAAAACAGCTGGGAAAAAAGAATAACACGAACCTCAGCAAATAACTAGCAAATAACTCACAGCAATAATCAGCAAATAACTCACAGGAGTGCAATACCAGCCACACTAAGAAGCCCAGAGTGAGGGCAGCCTCCTCCTTGCTGAACTCACCACCTCGCAAGGCAGAACCCCAGCAAGAACCACAGGGACCAAAACTCAGGCACTGCCTCAGAGTGAGAGAAATGGGTGGACGTGGATGTGATGGTCCCTGAAAAGCTGGGGATCCACAGGCAGGACAAGGAGGTTTCAGGATCCTTGCTGGATGCAGGAAGGAGGACAGACAGGAAGGCTGGAGCCTGTCAGCAGCACCTGGGCACCACCGTGAGGGTCCCTCACCCTGTGATACCCCTACAGTGCCCCTCATGCTGTGAGGCACTCTCTCACAGCCCACCAGCCCTGAGGCGCTCTCCTAGCCTTGTGGGGGTCCCCCCTTGCAGTGTGACCATCCCCACAATGCAAGGGGTGAGGAATTCCCTTCACAGCCTCATCAGCCCTGAAGGAAGCCCCAGCCCTGAGGGAGCTCCCGCACCGAGCCTCCAGCCCTGAGCGACCCCCATCTCTGACGGACCCCCCTCACAGACCCCCCAGCTCTCAGGAACCTCTCCCCACCGTGCCCCTAGCCCTGAGGGAACCTCGCTCACAGCTCTCCCTAGCCATGAGGGACCGCTCTCGCAGCCCCCCTCAGCCTTGAGGGACCCCCATCAGATTCCCGCAGCCCTGAAGGACCCCCGCTCACGGCTCCCTCAGCCTTAAGGGACGCCAGCTCACAGCTCCGCGGGCCCTCAGGGACTCCGCTTCTCCCTCCTGCCCCTCAGGGACGCCCCAGCCGAGCCCCCCCCACGCCGCCACTCCAGGGGGCTTCCCCCGGACTGTACCATTCCTGCCGTACCCGGCCCCACGGGCTGCCTCGGGGGGGGTTTCCAGGGGGGTGTTACCGCTCTCCCACCTTCCTCCCTCTCTCCCCGTGCGTGGTACGGTCCGCTCCTACCTCTCGGCGCCCTCACTTCGCCCTCTCGGCGGAGCCGCGAGTGGCTGGGGGGGGAGCCATAGCCGCTGCCTCGTCTTCCCGCTCCGTCCNCCTCACTTCGCCCTCCCGGCGGAGCCGCGAGGGGCTGGGGGGGGAGCCATAGCCGCTGCCTCGTCTTCCCGCTCCGTCCGCCCTCCCCTGCTCCCCCCCCACGGGCCGGACACAGTTGGTTTATTCCGAGAAGCCGGCCGGTCTTCTCCCCTTAAACCGCTGGGTCTCGCACATCTTCGGCCATTTCCGACCGAACCGGCGGAAGTTGCCGAAGTGACGGCGGAACTTAACGAAGAGAGGCGGCGATAGCCGAAGCGGGGGCGGAGATAGGCGAAGCGGGGGCGGAGATACCCGAAGGGTTGAGGGCGGGGAGCAGCGAGACTCGCCTCCGGAACCTGCCGGGAACAGCCGAAGCTTCCCCCAGCTCGGCTCTCGCCACTGCGCACGCGCACCGCGCCTGGGCGCGTTTTCCCGCCTAAAAGGCAGGCGCGCGCCCCCCGTCCCTCACACCCTCCGCTCCCCTCATGGGGGAGCCGCCATGTTGTCACTGTCCGATGCTGCCTCGAAGGGGCAGCCGCAGCCCGGCCCTGTTGGCAAGTAGCCCTGTGTGTCTCCCTAAAACCCTGTCATTATCCCCCTGGAGCTCAGTCTGTGTGTCCTCCAAGAACTTCGTGAGGATGCCCCCATGGAGCTCCTTCATGCCTCAGCCCTATAGTGATATGGACACAATGGTTGCCACTGACCCCCTGAGAGACGCTCAGGTACGTTCTGGAAAATGGGGTTAGAAAAACAACTGTATTGTGGGAAACTGATCGACAGATATTAAAACAGCAGTATGGATTGGAGTTTGTTACAAAGTAACTTCCAGATCCAAGCTGGAGGATTGGCATGAGCAGCATCAATGCTTAAATGTTGTGAAGTTAGAAAAACCACGTAGAAATCAGCGACTAGAACCAAACATAGCATGTAACAGATGGTAACTGAAGCAAAAGAGGGGGGAAAAGCAATGAAGAAATAAAGGTGGAGGGGAAAAGCAAGTAACAGTGCCAGGATCTTCTCACAACAAAACCACGTCCCATAGGTCCAGTCCTCTGTTTATGCCTTCTAATTTTATATATTAAGAGCTCCGTGAAAGGCATTTGTATCTATGGCAATCAAATTCCACACCAAAACACAATATATAACAACTTTGGGGGAATTAGAGAGTTTTTCATAGGAAGAAATGGAGGTTTATCTCTGGGAATAAAAGAGGGTGGTGTGTTTCTGGCTGAAAAGCTCCCAGGAATCTCAGATTTAATAAAACATGAGCACATCAAAACGGCGAAATAACCACTTTTCCATCACTCTGCACTTTTTAACAGTCATTTACACATGTGTAAAGAATGCAAGGAGAAACTAACTTTTATTCTGAGATGAAAAACCAGTGAGGGGTGAGGCAGGAGCACAGGTCTGCCCTTTGATAAGGAATACAAAATCCAATCTCACCGCAGGGAACGTGCTGTACGGAAGGGCAGGAATAGGTACTGCAGGTTCAAAAGCTCAGAGAAACAATACTTTTTATATTTTATCAGAAAAAATATTAAAAATACTACGACTATGGCACAGTATAAAGACTAAATTAACATTCGAATCGCTGAACACACCCACGTTGTTCTACCACACACATCTGTTCCCACTGTGCCACAGCTCGGGGTTTTGTATTCCATCCTGATCTACTTGGAGTTCTGGAGGAGAAAATAGGGAGACAATCATTCCCTTCAGGTCCTCACTGAGGAAGAAACACCAGTGGAGAATGTGCACTTCAGGGACAGCTCAGGAGAACTATTCTTCTCCCAGCTCCCAAAAGAAAAGAAGCTGTCAGGATCAGCAGCTGGTCTGGCAAGTCTCCCTTTCAGGAAGTGCTGTCAAGGCTATTATAGATTATATTGACAAAGACACCTTTGGATTTAATCCCTTTCTCTGTGTGTTTCACCTTCTTCCTCTAACAGGAATTGGTTTTAAAGAGGAGTTTTCAGCTTCCCTTTTACCAAGTGAAAAATCCACTGCTCCACTGCCTTCTGCTTATCCCTAAAGAAAAATTACTCTATTCAAATACCCTCATTTCCCACCTTTTCTGCCATCTGGGCTTTTATTTCTCATATACACGAAAAATTTCCACATCAGAAATGGACCCTCAAGGGCAGGGTCTATAACCTATCATTAATAATTATTTAAACAAGAAAATAAGTTGCCGATAAAGTTGCTTGACACTTTCCTGGCAAGAAAAAGCCTTTTACCCCTATCAGCTTCCAAACCTGTTTTCCCAAAGGAACAGACACAATTCACACTGCCAGTCCTGTTAGAGATTTGAAACTCCATGGTGACCTTGAGTTGAAGCTGACAGGGTGGAGGACTAAAAACACTAATCCTGCTGTAGGGAAACATAAAACAAAGCCACCTAAAAAGCAGCCACAGTTTAGATCTTGGCCTTCTGATTAACCTTTAGGAAGAAATTCTTCCCTGTGAGGGTCTTGAGGCTCCGGAATATAATTCCCAGAGAAGCTGTGACTGCCCCTGGATCCCAAAAGTGTCCAAGGCCAGGTTGGATGGGGCTTGGAGCAGCCTGGGATAGTGGAAGGTGTCCCTGCCCATGGCAGAGGGTGGCACTGGAGGAGCTTTAAGGTCCCTTCCAGCCCAAACCAAAGTGGGATTCTGCTCACCCAACGACTTCTTTGGACACCTCTGTATCATTTCAGGCTGGGAGCCTCCCTTATATTTATTACTTTACACTTGGCAGCTGCAGCTGAACACAGTGAATGCCATCACACCTTTGTGTCCTCTCCACATAAATGGTCCCCACTTCCCTTCTTTTCCTTACCTGCACCACATTCCCTCTTCCTCATTCCACTTCCTCCTGAGCATGTCTTGCAACCTGGTGTCTCCAATCTGCTCTAAATTACACTGAGTCACTGCAAGCAGGTATTAAGGAATTTCAGAGCCAGCTAATGCACATTTCCATGGCACACTTCCATGACCTGAAATAAACCTCAGAAAAAACATGGAACAACGATGGCAGGGAGGACTCTGAGCTTCCATCTTTTCCCTGCTGCAGTCCTTTTGGTACATCTTTTTTAATCTCTTTCTCCTCCCTTCCACAGGAGACGGTACCAAGGTCGGACCAGCTGCGGATTTTACAAGTTCCATGGAATGTTTTCAGACCGAACTCTTAACCTCAGACACTCCTATCGGATTTCGTAGGATTCAGCCACTTTTTAGCCCCAGGGTGCTGTAGGTGCTAAATAGATTATCTACATCTCTCAGCCACTGTGGAACAGCTACACAGCAAAGCTCAGTTTTTAATCCTGCTGAGACTCCGACTGCTTTTGGCCATCAGGTATCCCACGGCTTCACGAGAGGAAATGTTAATCTGGAATGCTGGCCAAACTCCAGTTTAGGTAATTATATTCTGACAATTTACATTTTCCCTGCAGTTTTTTAATGGACGTGGAAGTTTTTTTTCTTCCCTAACTTTATGACATAAAAGCAGTGGCCTGGTTGTGTTCCTGCTGCTGGAGCAGCTGCCAGGCTTTGCAGCTTAAGTAACTGCATTTCAGTGGTAGGTAAAGGCATCTCAGTACAGTTAAATAAAACCCTTTGAAGACCCCATGGGCACAAGGAGTATTGTAACAATACACCCCACCCCTGGCCGTTAAAACGTGGCAAGGGCTGGAACATGAAATGAAACACCCAGGAGCAGTATCTCCTGGCAGGAGCAGGAAAGGAAAAGTACAGACCCTTCCCTCCCAAATCCTGATTCTGCTTTGGACCTGGTGCAGCCCCAGCTGGGATCCAAAGAGCAAGTACAATGGACTGTCAGCATCCTGCACAGAGGAACCAACTCCTGACAGTAAAAGAAAATAAGCTTATAAAAGTAGTGGCAGCTTTTGGCAAGATGCTGGAGGACACTGCCTGGTGCTTAAATGGGATGAGGAAAAGAAATGCTGCTCCCTTGTTAATGAGGGCACAGTTACTGGTTTTATTTTACCTGGCTTTGTAAAAGAAAAGTCATTGGGTAAGAAATGGAGTAGAAGCTTTTGTTTGGGGTGGAATATTATGGATCACACTCTGAGTATGTTGAATTGCACTGCCACATGCTTGATTAGGGACAAACATTCTAGATAAATTAATTAAATGACTGTATTATCACAGAATCACATAGTGGTATGGTTGGAAGGGACCTTAAAAATCATCTTGTTCCAACCTCGTTACCACAATACTTTGTTTATAAAACCATTCATAACCACTCTGAGTTCTTTTCTTCAACAGAAGCTTTCTAAAAGGCTTATTTTCCTATTTCAGCAACAATTATTTAACTTCTGAGAGATGAAGACAGTGATGACAAATTAACCATGAGATACTGGATGGATCCTTCCCAGTATGTCCCACATCACTGTCAACCAAAGGCTGTTACCAGTGCTTGGTGAGTCTCTTTCACAAGTAGTTGGTTGATCAAAATATGTTTTTCCCCATCCCCAGAATGATCAAAAATCAATTTCAGTGTGATGGGTCACTCCTGGCTTTGGTGGAGCTGGATGCAGTGGGAGATAAAGGTAGAGCAGGTTTCCCTCCCCTTGTTTTCTAACAGCTCACAGGAATTCTACACCAATCCAGCATCAAAAGAAATGATCTAAAACATATCTAAATAGAACTTATCTACAGAAGTATATTTTTAAATCTCATTAAGAAACTCTCATATTGTAATACTCCTGGAAATTCCATGGACTCTTAGGAAAGATGGAATCCAAAGCAGGAAGCAGCAGCCCAGCCTGGTGACAGCCAAGCAAAACTCTGACTGGGTTTTGGCACTGGCTGAGCAACGGCACAAAATACCAGCACTGCCTCTCTCCTCAAGGCTCCTTCCCCTGCCTTTCTGGAAAATTCCCTTAAATTCCTGGAGTATTACACCTAACCATGCTTCCCCTTCATCTCAGCACAGATACTTTGAAGTTTTCCAGAGATACCCAAGGAAGAAGACACATCCAAATACCTAGACTAGCCCCAAACTCCACCCTGGAACAGATGTTCTAAATACAGACACATCTGGTAACCACTGGTATGAAAAAGCTGGCAGGCATCAGCTTATTCTGCTCTACTAAATATTCCATCATTTGAACTATATTTAAACAGAAGTTAAAAAGAAACAATTGTTTTGCTTGTCTATAACATAATCCCCAAACACCTACATATGGTAACTGTAGCATAGCTCGGGCATTACACTCTTGCCTACCAAAAGCACTTTTTTTTTTTAAATTAAGCACTCAGCCCTGTCTGAACTTAAATTAAAAGTGACTGCAAACCAAGCAGTTGGGTAAAGTACAAAAGCATTGTTTTCAGCATGTGCTTTGCTGCACCAGGCTACCAGACTCGAGGCTGAGATGCTCCAGCACTTCAGCTCACCCTCGAGTCCACACAATTGGAGGGGCCTTGACAAGCTGCCAGATTGCTGAGAGTGCTTGAAACAACGAGGGGAGTGCAGACTCTGCTCACACAGACCTGTGTGTTTAAGCCAGCTGTTCCATTTCTCCCCAGGTTCAGCTCCCACAATGTAAACCAAGGATAATTCTTCCTTGTCAGGAAAACAATCTGTTAGAAATTATCATCATCCTGTAGTAAAGGCAGCTGGCAAACATTTCTGCAGGTGGCTGGGGAAAACACCCCACCCTCAAAGCCCCACACCAGAGTCAGACCTTGAGCCTGCACACTACTCATGGTCACCCCCAAATCCACTCCCCAAACTCCATTTAAATAATCTTTTGGGACATTGTTCCAGGGTTCTTTCTGTGAGCTGAGTGAATCATCTGTGTTTGCTAAAAATCCAAAGCGATAGCAGGCATAAAAAGATCGCGGTGGATTAGAGTCACTTTGGGAAAAGGCTGTAAAAGGCTGTCTGCTGGGATTGTGCTAGAGGTCCACTGGAGACCCCACCGTTGGGTTTGGATGTGTGCAGAGAGCTTTTAAAAATGGCTAGAGAGAAAGAGAAATACTCCAAGGAACTGGCTGATAAGGGAGTCTTAAATTCCAGATATAGAAGGAAGAACAAATACCAGCAGTGGGGCCCTGTAAGTCCAGGATGTAAGAGCCAACAGACCTCAGAACAAAACAGGCACTGAGCAAACGAGAGGTGATTCTGCAGGAGGCTTTTGGCAAATAGTGAGGATGCTGTAATAAAAGCTGCTTGTGATCACTCAATTCAAGCCTATTTTCCACAAATTGACTCAGTTTAAGCAAAATAAAAGCTGGTCTGCAAGGTTTTCAGTTTCAAAAAGTTGAGGTAATTAAGCTAACTAGTTTGAGAGGCTGAATGGCTGAAAGGCTCCAATGAGAAGACCTTGAAACCAAAAAAGAAAAACCATCTGCCATTTGCATCCTGAATAGAGAAAGTGAATAAGAAGCACACGTGGGAAGCGAGGAGAACACGCTGGAGATTGGAGATAGTCAGGGTCAAGCCCCCAGGCTGAATAGAGATGCTGCTGCTGCGTGAAGAGAGCTTAGGGTGAAGGGAGGGTGAGCTCTGACATCCTACAGCCATGTCTGAAAGTGCAGCTGAAGCTCTCCTGTAAGCACAGGCATCCCATATTTCCAGTGTCCCTCTGGAATCATGGAGACCTCCAAGCAGAATATTCCTGCTTAGGGACAGAGGATGGGGAAGACTCAGCTCTCAGTGCCAGGCAAAGCTGGAGAACTGAGGCTGAATCAGAACATTAAAAGAATGGAAATCCTGAGCACAAAGTGCCCATGAAATCAAAGCTACACCATGATAAAATAGCCTGGCACTTGTCTTTGATAAAATAACCACAGCCTTCTGACAAAAAGGCTCTTGGTCTTATTTATTGGGATTTTAGTAAAGCAACCAGAAATCTGGGAATTATTTGTAGATGGGGAAAACGGGGATCGATAATGAGAACACCAGGATCGATAATAAACACTTGTGTGCCTTAAGTGCTGCAGGTTTTTAAAAAAGCACCTTACAATGATAAATAACAATAAATAATTGTCAGCGTTTTGAGCACAATCTATTTCAAGGCCTAACTTTACTATACAAAAGGCTTTAAATTTTAAAAATTAGATATCTAAGTAGCACAGGTCTGCCACCAAAACCGACTGCTGAAATAAGGAAGCAGGTGGCAGCTGCTGCTTTTTCCCAGCTCAGAAGGTATTTCCTCCTTTCCACAGTTCACCCAATTCAGTTATTAGTGCACTTGAAACAGTGAAACCCACTCCAAGCTAAATCAGAATGAAAATATTTCTTAAAATGTAAACTTTCCATGTTTTTTTTTTCATACCTGCAGGATTCTTAAGTGTATTTGCAAAAGCACAGGACTGGAAATCCAGAGTCTGATCCCTTAATACTGAAGCCAACCACATTGCATAATCCCATTAATAAAGTTATCAGGCTCCATCTTCACAGCAATCAGGTTTTTAGGCCTTTACACAATTCCCATTAGAAGGTTCTTCAAGCACCTCCCTTGCTCTGAAGCTATTCTGCTCTTTTCCAGCCTAAACTTTTTCAGAGCCTTTTGTTCTTGTGCCAGAATTGTCATTTAACTTAAAGAACTCTTCTCCCCCTCTGGTATTTACACCAGTGTATTTATAGAGAAGGAATCTATTTTTTCTCTGCCTTTTTTTGTCACCACCTCACCATCCAGGTTTCTTTAATCATTTTGGGATCCTGATTCTCTGTTCTCCAGATCATTTCTGGCAGATGCCCTCCACTGCACCATTTCCAGCTGGAATCAATCTTTCTCCTATGGATAAGGAATGCAGAATGCATTTTAAGCAATGCCTCACTAAAACCTGTTGCAGTGACATTCGCATTTCCTTGTCACCAGTGGGAACAATTCAGTTGACAAATGTGATCCCAGAATGTATCTTCATCATCAGGATATCACAATTATCCTATGGTTGATTAATACATCCCAGTTCCCACACAGAACCCCCAGCTTTCTATCAGAGTTTGCATTACAAGAACTCACATCTGCTTACAAATGGTCCCAAAGTCAGTCATTCTTCTCCTGGGATCTCCTGTTTTTCCTCTTTTGATGACACCTCCAAATCCCATTAATTTCTGCTCTATCATTAGTCAATACCTTGATTAACACCAGGTTTGAGACCAGTCTGTGAGGAACACTATTGCTAACTTGCCTGCCAATCCTTCTTCAACCATCCTGCCTTTTCTGCCTTTAATACAGGATTTATTGACTGAAAACAGGAGCAAAATACTTCAACTCTCTTGCTTTGCATTTTTTAGGTTTTTTTTTTTTCTTTAATGAAAGGCTGATTTTTGCTGGTGGAGAACAACAAAGGCATATTTCTCCATAAATCACACCTTTGCCTGATCTGCAAAGCTGTCCTATTTTTACAGTTGGGCATCTGTAAAAATTTAAAAACTATGCAAGTCAACGCATTTGATGTTAAAAATGGTAAATGAAGTTTTCTTAATGACTAGTCTTTTTCATCATACTTTGAGTTTATGTCACAAATTTAAAAAACAATGAAAAAGACATGTCGAACTTGTAGTTAAATAAAATTAAGCTAAATGTGCTGAATACATAGTTTAAATTAAAACAAACTGGTTTATTGCACAAAGAAATTCTGCAACCTATAAATAGAACAAACTTCTACCTATTCAGCATGTCTTCAAGTTTCCAGAACTTGAAACAAAAATTAATTTCTATTCTCATGCAAAGGAAGAGCTGACGCACAAGTAAAAGGTAAAGTGGCAAAAACCACTTCAGTAAACATTTTTTTAACCCACCTGTCAAGGAGAGGACACTCATACAACCCAAACACAGCCACCGTCCTTCTCCCATCCCTTTTTCCCTCCCCATAAATCCATGCCCACACAGGCACTGCAGAAACACACCACAGCAGTCTGAAATCCCACCAGCCACAGGCAAGGAAGCTTTTCCTGCTGCAAGTGCAGCCAAACAGAGCTCAGGGAGAAGGACAAACAGGGGAATAAACAGGGGAATAAACATGGGAGTCACTCCAGCTGCTGTTTGACCCAGCTCTGCACATGCACTGCTCCAGATCAGGAGCTATCCCAGCAAGCATTACCTCAGTACAGCCTCACAAACGTTCTTCAGCTTCCTCATCAGAGAGGAAAGCAGAGAAAGTGATGACATTGTCCAAATCTTCATTCTCTGAGATCCTCCAACACATGGCAATGCTTTTGTTTAATCAATACCAGTATTGGCTCTCAAGAGTACAAGAGCAAACAACCATTTGCCCTCCTAATTAAAGCAAAGATCCACTAAAACCGCTACAAATTTCAAGATTTAAATTCAATCAAATTTAAAGATGAAGAAAAATCCACCCTTTCTCCCACTAGCAGTGACACAACAATACTATGCTGTGCCTTTCTTTTTTTTGTAATTAAAAATAGACTGAACTTTAGAACTGCTATTGCACTTGAATCAGTAGAATAAAGTGCATCATAAAAAGATGCCACTGGGATCGGTTGAAGCCAAGAAAATTGAAAACGTTTCAAAGGAGCGAAGCCAAAAACACAGAACCAGATTTAAACTCGGCGTATGCTGTGGCAGGAGGCCAGGGGAAGCAGAACCTGCTGGGGGATCGTGGAGAGGGAAGGCTCCCTGCTGCAGCCCACGGATCAGGTGTGTTGGGCCAGGTAATGGGCTGGCACAGCTGGGGGAGAGCAGTGAAGCAAAGCCCACTGCAGCCTGCTGGGCTCCATCCCATCCCGGCTGAACTCAGCTGTGAAACATTCTCATCACATTAAGCCATGGCATTAATAAACATTGAGCTGTTATCCACCACTTGCCGTCTTCAAAGAGCTCTAAACCCAATGACTAATTCTCACAACCACCTCCTTAGGTGCAGGAACTGTTTTTAAAGATGAGAACAAAGGCAAAATGGTGAAGTCATTTGCCACAGCTCCTAAAAAGCAATTTTTTAAACCAGAGGAGCACGAGGCTCCCAATGACACAGCCCCCTTAGTAGGTGGAATTTCCCTCGTGTTTCTTCGACAGCAGGACACATCTTGTCCCCAAACCTGAAACTTCACATATAAAGTTCCTTCTCTAGCATGTGGGAGAGTGATTTTATGTCTTCTCCGTGGAGGCAGGGAGCAGCAGAGCAGCAGAGGAAGTAAAATGGGTGAAGTGATGCTACGATGGAGATCAACAGGAAGTTTTGGGCACCAAAATTGCATTTCAGCTGATATAGTTTAACCAAGAAAAAAAAGCATCTAGCTAAGCCTCCTCACTAAAAAGTTGGTAAATTTCAATTTCTAGATTCTCTTCTTCATCTCAGTTTTTCCTCCAGAAAGAAAATTACCTTAAAATTTACAAGAAAGCTTTGAAACAGATTCAGGTTTATAGCAAACTCTTGGAAAAAAGATGCACAGAACATCTCTGTTACCAATGCTCAGCTCAGTGGAGATCTCCAGCGGAGACCAGAACTAAAAAATATCTTAACAAAATGCCAGAAACAAGAATAAGTTACTAAAGGGAAAATAAACCCAACACACTTGTGTTTCTAAGCACCTCAACAACGTTATCAATAAACCCAGATGCAGCCTTTCCACAAAAGCTGCAGCCACAATCGATTCAAATGGATGGCACTTCTGTAATGCCCCTATATTTGACTCTCTCGAGCTGAAGCAGATAAAAATTCAAAGATTGGACCTCCTTGGTATTTTTATGTTAATCTGCACAGCTTTAGGGAAATTGTTGCGACTCAACTCCAATTCACTCCGTGCAGTCAGAGCCATTCAAGTACCTACCAGCAATTTTCATACCCCTCCAAGCCTATCTCATAAACTGTCATCAACCCAGTGCATTATCTTTCCTGAAAAAAATCTGTCAGGAACACCAGGCAGGCTCTCCCTCGGTTCAGATAAGCAGAGCAGACCTGACTCATCCTTTTTTTTTTTCTTCCCTTTCATCCTGATTTGTATTGTATCCTTTACAATTTATTTTCCTGTATAGCACAAGATCAGGCTATGTATATGTATAATGTGTGTGCAAGGGACAACAAGAGGAAGAAAGTGTTTTTAATCTCCACCTATCCCTCTTTCTTACAGTTCCTTTTGCTTCATCTTTTGGGAGGTATTTCAGCGTGAAATTCAAATGAATTCTCCCTTTCTCTTGCTCTTGTTGAAAGAAAACAACAGAACATGTGAGAAACCCAGGTAAGAGGAAATGCTCTCCTGATCTGGAGCGCTTGGACTTGCTCAAACCTTTTGCTGTGTTTCTGCAGAAAGCAGACGAGCAGCTACACCTCACTCCGGGCTACCTTCACCCAAACTGCCACGGCATTTAAGCTCAAAATCAGTTTTATTGCAAACAGAGATGGGCATCCACAGGCCTGAGCTCTGCCAGGGCAGCAAAGAGCCCCAGCTCCGGCTCCTGTTGATGGATCTCATGGAACAGCTGGAAGATCTCCCTCCTCCTGGGGATTTCTGGTATCCACTCAGGCAGCTGGAGCTCCACCCCTCCCCGAGGCTCTGGGAGTACCTGGGCTATCCCTCGTGCCTCACTGCCTGTTTTTCATGAACTTACACAACCTTCATTACCTTCAGCCCAGCGTCTCTTTGGCAGGCTTGCCTGAAACAAACAGGCTGGCAGGTTCAGGAGTTGTTGGGGTGGCACAAACATACGGGGTGACTGGGTGAGACTGGCACTCATTTTGTAAGAAAACAACACAGATGTTGGTTATTGTGTCACGGATCTGAGCAGAGATCCCAAGCAATGAAACAACCTAAAGATTTAGGTGTAGCCACACAGAAAAATCAGTATTTGGATGAACTTGGGAACAGATGTCTAAAATACCACAGTGATAAAGAAACCCCCCAGCCCAGCTTCTTGGCATCAGCCAGCACCAGAATGACACTGCCAAGGTCCCAGGGCAGCTGATGCCAGCCAGGACCCCTCACAGCAGTCAGAGGTTGGACCTAAAGGTCCATCCCTTTACTCCAGGCTGCACGAAGTTGCACTTCAGTCATTTTCTTCCATAAGTCCACCCGAGGTTCTCCAGTTTCTTCAGATTATGGTTGCCCAGGTCAGTGACAACCCAAAAGCTCTAACTCATCCTTTTAAATCTTTAAGCCTCTCTTTTCATCACAGTTGTGATTATGTTTTCCTTTTAACAAGGCCTTCAAGGCAACATGAAACACAAAAGAGCAAGGAACAAAAAAAGTCCTCAGGTGGTCAAAGATTCATTACAACAGACAGAAGCATCCCTTTATCCTCTCTCCAGCCCCTACTTAATTGAGTAGCCTGATAAATTGATGAATTACAGTTAAATGATCTTGCTGTGATGCCTCTTGCTGATGAATGAAGAATATCCTGCCAGAGTCTCCTGGTTTCAGGTGATGGATTTGAGCCCAGGCTGCAAAACAATTCCTTGTGACTGACAAGCTCAGCTATTTTCACTCTTAATCTTGATAATATTTGATTGAATAAATCCAAGGTCATCATTTCCCAGGTGGATAAATTGTTCAAAATATCACCAGCCCTCCAATTACTTCAAACTGCATTAACAAAAAAAGGTGAAGAATATTCACATATTCAAGAGCTGCTGAGGTTTCAGCCTCGTGGCTGGGAAATATCTACAACCCAAAACAAAGCTTTGCTGGAGCATGAACGAGCAACTGTGGAGTTCCATTTGTCATCTCACGGCCCACAGCCCTTTTCCTGCAGCCCTCAAACCTCAGGGACACGGACCCCTGGGGAGCAACATTGCTCATGTTCAGTCACAGCCCAGCAGATCCTTTCTTTTTTGTGTGAAAGTTTGATAGGAAGCAGCTTGGCTGAACTGGAGTGATTTCAAGACGTGGGAAGCTGGGAAAGGATAATTATTAATTGGCATAATTTTCTTTCAGCACATACAAACACTTTCTAATAGGGGGAAACCTTAAAACTCCCATACTTGAGCTTTAGTGAGCACTTTGGGGATGCAACCTGATTTTTCCTTTCTATTCTCCTTCAAGAGGCAAAAATGGAAGCAAAAACTTCTGCACCTTGGCTGCACAGAACTTTCACACAGATCTCTGCACAGCATCAGCTGGATCGAAAGATGGTGTGTCATTTGTGAAATATTCCAGTCCTTTATTGTGCAAGCTCCTAATTATTAATGTCTAGGCTCCATATTTCTGCAATGAGATTTATGATGTAGCTCAAGGTGGTGGACTTGATCTAATTTTCCCTCAAATCTACAGATGGGAAACCACAGAAATGCTTTTTATCCCCTCAACTTTGCAGTCTCTGGTGCAGAAAAACCCCAAGGAACAAACAAATCCCTCAAAGGAGGAATCTGAGGTCAAAATTGTCCTTCTCTGCCTCCACCACCACCACAGTGGCATAAATGTCTTTTAAGCAGCTCCACATGTCCCTTGGGGGCAACACAGACAGATTTTAGCAAAATTTCTCTGTTGTGTCTGTTTTTAGGGGATACAAACTGCAATACTGCAGGCCTCCTTCCATCCCACTGAGGCTTTTCAGACCAGCTGCAGAATGGGGACTGCAGCAGGAACAGGACACAGCTGGTGCCCTGGAATCAGGAGAAATGAGCAACTGATGCAAAAAAGCCAATGGCCACACATAACCCTTGAGAAGGGAGTCAGAAGCTGTCCCAGAAGCTGGAACAATAACAGGAAATGCTGTCACAGAGCTGGGCATGGAAAAGTCCTACAGGGGAGAAGCAGAGAACTGGGGATAAAAGGTTTCACTTCCTCACGTGACTCCCACAGCAAACTGAAAGGGAAAGATTTGAAGCCTGGAAATTAAGATGGTTTTGGAGGTAAAAGCATGGTTGGAGAGTCAAATGAAGTTAATCCATTTTTTCTCCAAGGATATGATACATTGGAAAAAGATGTAGAGTGAGCAACCAGCACTCGGACTGGTGGCACACACTGCCTTAACACAAACAGCTTGTGCTCCAGAAAATACTCATATTGATACATTCATATACATATATCCATACATATAAACATGCTGGTCACATGTAATGCAAACAGATCATAAACCCACAACATCTTTTGGCTCCAGGATGTGGGATTTAAAAAAAGAACAGTCTGCACGTGCTACAGCAGAAGTTGCATTAAAATAAGCACTGCTGGTCCCACTGAGTTATAGGTGCTTGCAAGAGGCAGCATAATGGGATTTCACCGTGTTTGGCTGCCTCAGAGGTAACTGCAGCCTTATCAGGAGATGCAGGATATGAGGCTCTGACACTGCTCTGATTCATGCTTGGAATAAAGCAGACATTTGATGGCATCTGCATTGCTGACTCAATTGCGTATCTTCGCTGCTGATCTTGTTGGTGCTGGGAAAAGGGATTGGGAGGGAGGGAAAAGTGCTCCTGGTGCCTGCATGCCACGGCTTTGCTGTTTGCCTTAGGGCCTCACTGGTGAAAATAGGTAAATAAAGAAAATAAATGTGTTCCTGCCTCCATCCCACATCCACCAAGGCAAGGCTTTCAGCTGGTTTTCTCCACCCAAACTTGGCAAAGCAACTTCAAGGAAAAAAGGGAATTCCAACTGCTCTGCTTTCAGAATATATTTGAAATTAAAGAAAGTAAACTTTGCCCTGTCTTCTCCCTGCACTTTAGTCCCAGCCAGTCTCAGAAAAAGGTGGAAGACAAACATTTTCTTGCTGAGGCTCATTCTACCTCCAAGTGGTTGTTTCCAAAATCAGGATTTAGTTATTTTTTAAACTTTCAGCTCTGACACATCTAATTCTCTTCCTTCTGGGGAATAAACAAGAACAGCAGCTCAGCAGGTAATGGAACAGATTCTTCTCCAACTCTACAAGTAGAAAACTGTCACCAAGACGGTGACAAAGAAGATAAATGAACACCTTAGAGGATGCTAATCACACATAGCAGTGGTGATTTCCAGCAACTTCTGTCTCCTCTGGTGCTCTGGCAGCCCTTGGTGAACATTCACAGCCCCATGTGCCAGACCCAGCACGGGATTGCTGCTCCTGTTCTCTTCTTGCCCTGCCTTCACCACCAGGGCTGTGATGGATGTGGCTCCTCAGCCTCTTCTCACAGAGAGGGGCTCTGATACCTTCTGTGCTTAAAAGTGGGTGATTTAGCAAGGAAGAAAAAATCTACAGCTGCATTTTATAGAATCATACAATCATGTAGTGGCTTGTGTTGGAAAGGAATTTAAAAGTTCATCTTATTCCAACCCCCTGCCATGGACAGAGACCCCTTTCACTAGACCAGGTTGCTCCAAGCTCCTCCAACGTGGTTTTGTGTGGAGGTTCATCCCCATGGCATGACCCAGGTTGGCTTATCCACATTGGACAAGGATAATATGGGAGGACCCTCTGTGCCTTGTGCTCCTCTTGGTATTTTACTCTTCAAGGGTGCCAACAGGACCTCAGGGGGGTCAGGCTGAAGGTCCTCTGCTGTCCTGGTGGAGACATCGTGCAAGAGCCAGAGCCTTCCCCTTGCAGCTCCTCCCAGCCTGGCTCCCTGGAGCCCACACACTTGGCATACACAACACCCACGCTGGCTCTGGACACCTTTGGGATCATCCAGGAGGAGACATTCCCCACAGGCTGCTGGCAGTCCCAACTCCCACCCTCCCACGTGGCCTGTGGCAATGGCCCCACCAAAACCCAAAACCTGAAATTGCCAGAGGATTTTCAGCAAACAGGAACAGGCCCAGGGTTGGCAGCCTCGGTGCCCAGTGCCAGGGCTGAGCCTCCTTTCCAGGGAAGTCGTGTCTCATCAAGCTTTGGCTGAGCTCTGGCCCAGGCTGGGGCTTGCCCAGCTTCCAAGGGCTGGTGGGGAAATTACCTATGGCTGGTGACTAATTACCCATGACTAATTATCACCTCTTCCCTCCATCATGGCACTTCTGCTGGCACCCACTCGTTTGGCACAAAGCCCCTTGGGTTGCCTTCCCTTGGCGACCCCACTGCTCCACCAAACGTGGTCAGAACTGGCCCAGAGTCACCAGGGATGGGCAACAAGGAGCCTCTCATTAAACCTCAGGTTTTTGGGAGCTACCTCCAGCTACAACCACCACCAGCTGTGCCTGTCTCCAGGTGTGCCAAGCAGCCAACCTGTGCCCCCCTGCATTCCCGTTTGGAGTTCCACTGGATTTTCCCCATTCCAGTTCATCTCTGCTGTTTAATTAATTACAAACAGAAATTCAGGGGAGGGTGGCTGTTCTAGGACAGCACACAGCCATTAAATAAAATATAAACACCTCATCCATACTTAACATCAGGTTTGATCGACACTGTTTTCCTCCCCTTTTTCAAGGTGATTTGCAATTTCTTTGGTTGCATTTTGGGAAGGGGAGGGCTGACTTACTGTGTAATCTCATTTTTGATCTATTATTAAATGCCTGCTTTCTTAATTCTTTTATCATTTTTTTACCCTTTCTCTAGGAAGCCAGAAGTCCCAGTAGGAATTACAGCCAGAGAGGAAGGCGAATTGTGAAATGAAAGCTGTGAGAGGAAGAATTGCCTGGGCTTTTGTTTGAAATTTTCAGAGTTTTCTGATTTTTGGTTGGAAAAAATCTCATATTGGCAAACCAAGGCCAGAGCCAAGGCTCAGTGGAAGTCTGGAACAGGACCACAGCCCATGAGGGCAGTGGCACTCAAGGCAGCCAGGAAAATCAGATTTTTTTACCATGTGAAGGTAGATCTGTTCCTAAGGCCACGCTGGAGATGCATCAGAGCTGATGAGTGATTTTCATCACCCTTTTTGCCTCCTTCCAGCCCCTCTTCATCACTGGCAGCAATTCCTCCTCCTGCTGTATTTCAGAAATAAGGAATTTCTCCTCCTTTGGCATCAGGACATACTCCCACCTACCAGCCAGATGAGTCAAAAGCAAGCCTGGCTTTCCTGCCAGCTCCTGCTGAGAGCTGGATGCTCCCCTCGCCACGCTGGCCACTTGGCTGGCCAGCAAATGGTCCCCTCATGGAGCCACATGGCCAAACTGTGTCCCCCAGCTCCCCAGTGAAGCCTCTGCTCTGATATCTGGAGCTTACACTGGCTCATCCACTGAGATCATCCACTGGCAGCCCCAGAGAAGGGCAGCATTTCCTATTAATTGAATTAATTACTTTAACAATTTCCTAGTAATTTCCTATCATAATAATTGCCTTGTTAACTAATAGGAACAAAGACATCATTTAACCACCAGGAATGTGACTCTGTTGACAGTCACAGCCACCAAAGCTAGTTTCTGGGAAAATAATAGTTTTTTTAAGTGCCTTTGTTTTTAAAGAGTGGCCCATGCAAGCAGCTGAGGGTTTTGCAGCTGAACTGGACAAGTTCAGACTTATTCTGAAGGAAAAAGCATCCCTGGGCCACATTCCATAGAAAACTCTCTGGTTTTTCCAAGGGAATACAGCAAGGGCAGGGATGTGACACACAGCCCAGAGAGCAGCTCCTGAACATCTCAGTATCTCCTCCCTGGAAACTCCAGGGGATGTTTGGGGAAGAAATCCAAAAAATCTGGAAAAGAGCCATCCCTGGCTGGGAGCAGTCAGCAGATGTGAACATCCATCTGACAACCACCAGTGCCCACCACTCCTCAAGGACTTCAAGGGCCACCAGGACCTCTCCTGGTCCTGCTACCAGAACCATAAAACTGCTGCTTGATCATTTCCAGGCAGCTGCTTCCAGGACCCACCAGAGAGCAACTACAGATAAAATAAAAATAAATGCTGACATGGGACTGGAAACCCTTTCCTCGTTCCCAAGGGAGACAGAGAAATAGAAGAAATGAAGGAAGAATTGGTGAACCTTCCATGACAACTCACCCAAGAGTCACAAAATCCTTTTTGGGATCCCCAGCGACCAAATCACAACTGCCACAAAAACTGATGTCATTGACATGGGAGCAGATGTTCCCTCACCTTCATATTTTTGCTGGATACGACTGATTCAAGTTTCTGGGAACAAAACCAGTTGGAAAGAGCATGTTCCCAGAGATTTATGTCTGCTAAAAACACCAGAGGGACACTGTGACATGAGGGATGTGTGTGCCACCTCCTTTCTCCACCTCCAGCCTGAATCCCATCCTGCCTTCCCTTAAACTCAGCAAAAAGGAGCCAAATCAAAGCAACTGTCTGTATTTGGCTTTATCTGCTACAAAATGTCAAACTCTTCAACGGGAATTGCAGTATTTCCATCCTCCTTCCCTCCAAAGCAGGAAGACTGGTACAAAGAAGCCAAAAATGTATCAGAAAAAAGAACCAGCCACAAATGGATTGGAACAGAAGGTCCCTCTTGGGCAGCAAAGGGTCCTGCAGGGAGAAAACGCCACAATTTCTCTACATTTCCTTGTGTCACCTCTGAATTTGCTTCACATGCATCCATTTATACAAAAATGTGAGTGCACGTGTGGCATGCTGGAAATATTGTGACTAATGGATGGAACCTGTGCAATGTGTCAAAATCTTCCTTCTCTCCCCATGTAACAGCATTTCACATGCACTTGAGACATTGGCACCTACATTTAATCTGTTTTCTCGTGAGAGGATGGAATGTATTTAATGAGTTACAGTGATTTGATGTCTCACCAGTACATTCTGTGCTGGCATCGCTGCAGAGAAGCCACAGGTTCCCCCAGGCCATTGCTATGGGATCAACAGGCTTGCATCCCCCCTTAATTCTTTTGGAAAAGCACAACACATCATTTGATTTTGATTTTTTTTTACCCCATTTTCCCCATTTCAGGTCTTCGACTGCATGTCCTCATCACTCCTGCACACACACAGTGCTCACTCTGCATTGCTGGAACTTGCCCAAGGTTTCTCTGGGACCATTTTTAGACTCATAACAATGATATGTGCCAGCACCTCCACCCCTGAAATCCCCTCAGCTCCTGCTTTGCACAGGCACTTTCCCATGGTCACTGGGACACAGCTGGGCTCCAGTGCCCAGTGGGGGCGGGCAGAGGAACACCTCAGCACCTTTTGCTTTTAGCAGGGATAAAAAGGTGTTTTCCCTCCTTTGCAGCATCCTTTCCCTGCCGAGCCGAGCATCGCTGGCACATCCCTGGGCAGAGCAGAGCGCAGGGAGGGCTCCGGCTGACGCACAGCCCTGCCAGGTCAGCCATGCTCACTCTTTCCATGTCTGCAGCATCTCAGCCTGGAGCAGAAACCCTGCAAAGCCCCTTCCTGCAGCAACCGAGGCGAGAAACACGCAGAGAAAAGCCCGAGGGAGGCAGAGGACAGAGCAGCCTCCGAGGGGAGCGAGGTTTGCACGAAGGAACAGAAGTTTCTTTGCTCGGCCACTGAGGCACGTTTGAAGGTGAAGGTTGGACGGGGCTGGAGGGAGCTCAGACTGCCCAGAGCAGAGCGGAACACAAAGAAACCCAGCCCCAGCATGATGAAATACAAGTTTATTTGCTTTAGCACGGCTCCAACTTCCCTCCCTGGCTCAGGAAAAATTTCTTTAGTGTTGCTCTGGCTGGGGGCTTTCGTGCAAACTCAAAACACAACTCGAGAGAGATGGCGAGTCCTGAGCACCCCGAGATCCACGACACGAAGGGAGACCTGAGCAAGGAAGCGGGACCAGAGCATCCTGACTTCTCCAAGTCCTTCTGCTCTCCTGGTTCACATCCCAGACACGGAGTTAACGCTGAACGATGAGAGGCACCACGACACTGGCGCTGCCGAGATGCCTCTTTAAGGGCAGCCCAAACCATTCCTGTGCCCTCGGGGATCGCTCGCCTCCTCCCTGACCATTCCCGGCCCCCTTCCCTGCAGCGATTTCTCCTTGTGCCACCCTTCCAAAGCCTCCAATTTTCATTGCATTCCCCATGGGCTAAATTACCAAACTCGAACGCAACTTTCACCGGGGGCAGAGCAGCCCGCGCCCGCTGCTCCATCGCAGGCGTCACATTAAACCTAATTTATGTTGCACCATCCCGGCGCAGCGGGAGAGGAGCCACTGCCAACCCAGGGCCACCAGCACGAGTTTCCCCCAACTTTGGGGAGCTGGATAAAAACCCACTTCCCCCCTTCAAGAAAGCAGCTGCCAGCTCGGCAAGGGTTCATCCGACTGGAAAACCCCCCAGAACCCAAACACTCCCAGCCCCATGGACAATCTCCAGCCCGGGATAGGGAGGGGAAGGGAGGAGGAGGAGGAGGAGGATGGTCCCCTCCAAGAGGGACCCGTCCCGAGAGGGGCTGGTGCTGCTCCCCGGTTGAGTCCGGGGCACCCCTCCTTATGGGGCGGGGAGTCGTTATAAAGTAGATCATAGTAAATATAATCTCTATAGTAGATTATAAAGTAAATAACACAAATAAAATATTAAAATAAATGAAGAGGGAAAAAATAAAAGAAAAGCTAAACCAATAAAATAAATTTTTAAAAAAACCCACAAAATAAATGCAATAAAATAACATACCATGAAATGAAATGAAATGACACCCTGCGGCCCGAAGTGTCCCGGGAGCANATCTGGTGTGCATCTATTATATGTGTGTATTTATACATATATAAACACACACATAAAATATACTCACACCAGATATCCATCTTTATTTTTATTTTTATTTTTGTATGTGCAGAAACTTAGAATCCCAGAGTGTTTTGCTTTAAAAGGGACCTTAAATATCACATTATTCTACTCCCCTCCCATGGGCAGGGACACCNCCCCTCCAAGAGGGACCCGTCCCGAGAGGGGCTGGTGCTGCTCCCCGGTTGAGTCCGGGGCACCCCTCCTTATGGGGCGGGGAGTCGTTATAAAGTAGATCATAGTAAATATAATCTCTATAGTAGATTATAAAGTAAATAACACAAATAAAATATTAAAATAAATGAAGAGGGAAAAAATAAAAGAAAAGCTAAACCAATAAAATAAATTTTTAAAAAAACCCACAAAATAAATGCAATAAAATAACATACCATGAAATGAAATGAAATGACACCCTGCGGCCCGAAGTGTCCCGGGAGCAGCGCTTACCTGGCGGAGGGGCCGCGCTGCCCCGCGGAGCTCCGCGCTGTCCCCGCGGCCGCAGCCCCGGCGTGCGGAGCCCCCGGCCCCACTCGCTGCATTCTGGGAAGCGGCGCCCAAAAATGGGGGCGCGGTGCCCTCTGCTGGCACCTCCTGCCTGTGGGGTCCCCTCGGGTGGGAACGGGCGGGGGGACACCCTGGCACCCACAGGGTGGTTTGGGGTTCTGATGGGGTGTGTGTATAAATTATATCGCTATATGTCTATGCATGTATACGTGGTGTTTTATATATATATATATTCACATATATATTCATACATATTAATATATATTCGTATATGTATACAGTTTTATGGATATCTGGTGTGCATCTATTATATGTGTGTATTTATACATATATAAACACACACATAAAATATACTCACACCAGATATCCATCTTTATTTTTATTTTTATTTTTGTATGTGCAGAAACTTAGAATCCCAGAGTGTTTTGCTTTAAAAGGGACCTTAAATATCACATTATTCTACTCCCCTCCCATGGGCAGGGACACCTTCCACTATCCCAGGTTGATCCAAGCTCTATCCAGCCTGGCCTTGGACATTTCCAGGGATCCAGGGGCAGCCACAGCTTCTCTGGGAATTCCAGCCCAGCCCCTCCCCACCCTCACAGCCAAGAATTCCTTCCCGATATCCCATCCATCCCTGCCCTCTGGCAGTGGAAGCCATTCCCTGTGTCCTGTCCCTCCAACCCTTGTCCCCAGTCCCTCTCCAGCTCTCCTGGAGACGCACACACAGTGGTCTGTAATTATAGAAATGTATGGATTGATGGACTGGAAATGTATGGGTTGGAAATGTATGGATTTATGGACGGGATGTACCCCTGGCTGTTGCAGGAGGATTTGGGGACTCTCTGGGTTACAGCCCCAGTCCTGACTTTCTGCCCTGCTTTTCCCCACAGGCATCTCCTCTCCCCGGTGCCCAGGCTGCTTGGAAAGGTAATTAATGCATCTCAGGTGGGTAATTAATTCATCTTGGGTGGATAATTAATGCAGCTCCGTGGCAGAATCACCTAAATATTAACGAGACTCTGTGGCTTGACCTCCCTGGGTCAGCGCTTTGCTGTGCTGAGCCCAGCACTGGGGTCCTGCTCAGAGGCCAACCCATAACTCAGCAAAACCCCGAGGAAAACTGATCCCAGTGGGATGGTGATCCTACACCCAGCCACGGTGGGATCACCCTAAAAATGGGATTAAAGCAGTCCCAACCAAAACCCAAACCTACGTTAAACCATGACAAGCCCAAATACTGCTCTGATAGCGAGACCTCACAAGCCTTGCTCCACATTCCCAGTTGGCATCAAGATCCATTCATGTAATTCCTGGTTTGTTTTTTTTTTTCTGACAGGAGAAGCAACTGCAGGTCATGAAAAAGATCTGGAAAAGAGCCACCAGTGGCAAGAGAGCAGAATTGCTGCGGGACTCTGAGGAAAACCAGAGGCACAGCAATCAGGTGTGTGCACACCTGGAGCTCCAACTTGTGTCTCTTCCATGGCAAGAGAAGCCTCACAGGAAGGACGTGGTTTTCTGGTGCCACCTTGTGTCTGCTGCAGACGTGAAGTGACATTTCAGACCCTGCCGGTAGCTTGTTCTGACTCAAAAAGCTTCTTTTGCAACCAAATTCCACATTCTGCAGCCTCTATTCCCGTGATGTCTTTCCACAGGCTCCTGTTTCTTCCCAGGAGCAGGAATGTGGCTCTGCAGAGATCAGGGTCCCTCTCCCAATCAACATTTGGCCAAATTCTGGGGAGGGCTGCAAGTATTTCTCAAATCCCAGGAAATCCCATGTTTTCCTGGTGTGTTTGTCAAGTCTCACATCCAGAGGAGAAATCACTGTTCTGAACAGCTTAAATAAAGTAAAACCTTGTGAATGTCCCCAGGGAGTGACCAAGGATGGGGATAGGGGCTCCTTTGTGAGAAATTTTGCCTCTAACTGGTTTTCCTGGCACCAGCTTCAGGTGGCAGCATGGACACAGATAATCCTGGTGGAGCACAGCACCAGGAATTTGTGGAGATGACAAGGGCTGGAAACATTTCTATGGAGCATCCAGGTCTGGTCAGAAGACAGGGAAAAGCAAAGCCAGAAAGGAGCATCTCCTCTCCATCACCTGCAGCTCCTGGGGTGCCTGGAGGGGGTGAATTTCATCTTTTCCACTCGATTTTAATCAGCTCATCAGCGAGGGGCACTGACAACACACCAGCTAAGAGGTTTTTATGTCTGTTATTCCCTAAGGATTCGCCTCTGGAATCCAAGAGAGGGACGTGGTTGTGTCCCCAGCTCACTGGGGGTGTCACACCAGAGATTCCCTGAAAAGCTGTCTCCCCAAAATGCCCTGCTGCTCCTCCATCATTTATTTAGGACCATTTCCTTCCTTCTTTTCTTCCTGGAATCCTTCCTTCTGTCCAACAAATCCCTCTTCCAGCCTGAGGATCCCAGATGGACCCCATAGGATGGAGGGATGCCTTCCTACAGTCTTGGTGGGGCCATACAGGGTGTGTGGATTTGTATTTGTGTGTGCACGCTTGGGAAGGAACTGAAATAGCAAAGCTTGACCCTAACAATGTCCCAAAAGCTTCTTGCCACCATTGGACACCCTGAAACAGTCTGGGGTACGTGGCCATGGAGGGGGCTGGGACATGATGGGGGATTGAAATCATCTGAGGAGCTGAAATCAGGGATGGGGCTCCTGGGTGCTCAGCCTGGGAGCTGAGCTGCACCTGGAGGCTCCCTCGGTCCTGGGGTGTCAGGGTGACACACACCGGGGTGTTTCTGGTCTCTGGGGTGCTGGGGAGACACCATCACCCGTGCTTAATTAAAAATATTAAAATTAAAATATTAATTAAAAAATAATTACTTCCTCCCAAGCCCTCCTAGAGGCCACAAGTTGTGACACCTAAATTATCCCAGATATCCCACGGGGGGGTTTCTCCCGGGTGGTGCTCCCTGGTCCCAGGGCTCAGAGAAAGGGACACTCCTGCAGGGTCACTGCTGGGACTTTGCCGTGGCTGTCCCCAGCATCTCCCTCCAGGGCAGGACATGGAGCAGAGGAGGGGACTCTGTGGCCCAGGCACTGCAGGGCACCAGGAAAGATGAGAAAAACATCAACCAGCACGAAACTCCCGTCTGCAGCTCCAGGAAGCACCGAGTTTGATGTGACTTCTGCATTTTCCATGATTCTCCTCTCGCTGTCTCCCTACAAACCATTTCTAGGGATATTTTTGGCCCCTGCAGGATCCCAGCTGCAGTGGGATCGGTGATTGGCAGGGAATGCCACCCTTTTCCTGCCATGGATGTACCCCACCCGTGGGTGTTGATGCCCAGTGCCACCACCTCCCTGCCTGTCACCCATCCGTGTCACTCGGGCCGTGGCGAGCCCAGGGCTGGCACTGTTGCCTCAAAGTGTGCCACTAGCGCACAGGGTGGCACTATTGCCTCAAAAATCCCGCTGGCCTCTGGGGACGCCGCTTCTCTGGGCTGATTCTCCGCTGCCGTCCTGGCCCCAAGGAGGGAACCGCCGTGGGCTCCAAAATCCAGCGGCGAGGCCGGGCAGTGTCCCAGCCTGGTGCTCAGACAGGCGGGGATGAGCCCGCACATTTCCCTGCGGATTTTCCTCTTCCAGGGTAACGCGGTTTGCGTGGAAAAGCTGCGGCGGATTCTGCCAAACTGCCCTAAGAGCGGGGCATTGCCAGTATCAGGACCCTGCACTGGATCAACACCGTGGTTTTTCCCATAACAGCCTCCCAAATCTTCCAGCTCGAACCGTCCAAGGATTCTGCGAGCATCCCAAGCACCAATTCCTCTCTCCACAAGCCTCCCTCCGCATGAGCATCCCCGCACAGCAAAACATCCTCCCTGCACCCCGTGCTGCTCCAAGAGCTCTTTTAAAAGGATCCATCTTTTAAAACTCCCCACTGTCCCAGGATGGAGGAAAAGCATTTAAGGACGGCTTATCCTTGAGAAAACAGGATACAGGGAAAACAGTCGTTGTACAAAGAGCTCTGACTACAGCGGAGCAGAGGATGAGGAGAAGGGGCTCTGCTGATGCCGGGAACCAGCTGAGCCCAGCGTTGGGAGCTCGTGGGACAGCGCAGCTTTTTCTGCTCCTGCACCACCCCTGATCCGAGTTCTCTGACTGATGCCAACCCCGGAGGGTCTGGGCCAGGAGCAGCATCGGGAATTCGACTTACGGCTGCTCCAGACAGGAACGGAGATGTGCCCGTGACATCCACGGTCACCGCCAGGACGGCGGGGCTGCTCCCTCCTGGGCTTCCAGCGAAAAACAAAAAGTTTCAGTCCTGCCTGTCACAGCTTTTCCACCAGCAGCTGCTCCGGACGGGGATGAGAACCCTCCCCAGCAGCTGCCCCGCGGACAGGTCGGGAGGGTGAGTGGCAGGGAGTGACAGGGGTCAGGGTTTTGGGGTGACCCGGCACCTGTTAACGGCCGCGAAGCGCGGCACCTCCTCATTGTGCCGCTGCTAATTTCTCACAGCTCTGGAGGCCGTCACTCCAATTAGCGCCGTGTCCCTTCTCCCCGCTGCTCACGGACTAACGAGCTCTGGCAGGATTCGGGGCTTTTGCTCCCAGTTCAACCCTGCTCCCAGAGACCGCGGTTAACCCTTCACCTGCCCAAGCAGCGCTGCTGCCAAGGTCGGGTCACCCCGGGGTGCCAGGAGCTTTTGTGGAACAGGGAGCTTCTTCGGGGTTGCCTTTAGGGAGAAACATTCCAAGTGGAGAAAAGGAGTTGAAAATTAAAGATGGTTCCTGGTTTTCACAGAATCATTTAGGTAGGAAAAGACCTCTGAGATCATCGGGTCCGAGTTTTGAGTGATCTTGCACTGAGTGCCACGAGTGGGATGGGGACTCCACCACCTCCCTCCCAGTGTTTTCTGTGAGGAAATTCCTTCTGATGTCCAGCCTGAATCTCCCCTGGCACAGCTGGAGGGCGTTTCCTCTCATCTGGTCACTACAAGTCCAAACGTTTGGTTAGCCCCAGATTTCATTGCTCTTCCACGAGCCAGCACATCCCTGGCCGTGCTCCCTCTGTGCCATCGTCCCCAAGGGCACCTCAGACTCTGGGGACCACCATGAAAGCTCCAAACCCTCCCAGCAAAGCAGAACTTGGGAGCTGGTTGCCTCCCAAAAATCACAGCTGAGGAACAAGGTTAAGTTTTCCCTAACCCCCCTTTCTGCAGCCCAGCAGATGTTCTGTGTCTTTTGGCAGGGGCAGAGCCTTATCTGATGGTGTCGTTTCCAGATCAGAGGGCTTTGAAGGCATCGGGGGAATGTCGGGGCTCGTCCCTTCTGACGGATTCCAGGTGGGATTTGGAGCTGGATTATGTTGCAATTCAGGGCCTTAAGGGATCTTTTCAGCACGTTCTCCCAAAGGCAGGAACCCTCTACACCAGCACTGAACGGGAAGCAGCAGAGGATACGTCTACACCAAAATATTTATATTTAAAATATTGCATTACAGCAGCCTGGGAAGAGGCTGGCAACCATTTGGATCCATCCTTCTTCAGCTTTCCCACCATTTCAGGTATCAGGATATCTCCAACTTGCTGATCATCCGTGCAACACTCTCATGAGAGACCTTGGAAACATTTTAAGTCAGCTCCTGGAACGCAGAGGTTTTGAAATGCATCAAAGTGCTGCAGGGAGAACGTGTGGAGGCAGAAATGGGGGCAGGAGCAAAGGGGAAGGTGGGATCCCATAAAAACCAAACTCAAGGAGATGGGAGAGGAGAAAGCAGCTGTCCCTACCCAGGATGTCCCCGTGGGACGAAGGGGGAGCAGGAGGTGGCAGTGGGTGACAGCAGCAGGATGTGGGTGCAGGGAAGAGGTGGCACACAGGTGCAGCAGGCACTGAAACTGGAGCCTGACTATCAATCAAAGGTGTCTGGAGTGTGATCATGAGAACCAGTCGGACCGGTAGCCAAGGGCGTTGGAAATGTGGATCCCAGCCGGTCACGCTCCAGGGCCGGCGGTTTGATCCCACCGGGCTGGAGCTCTGAGCTGGAGATAACTCCTTAGAAAAATTACTTTTTAAGAAAAAAATCCTTCTATTTGCACCCATTTTGTTTCAGCCTTTTGTTACCAATGATTTCTTGGAGTAGGGTCAGATCGGATATTAGGAAAAAATTCTTCCCTGTGAGGGTGGGGAGGCCCTGGCACAGATTCCCAGAGAAGCTGTGGCTGCCCCTGGATCCCTGGAAGTGTCCCAGGCCAGGCTGGACAGCGCTTGGGGCAGCCTGGGATAGTGGAAGGTGTCCCTGCCCATGGCAGGGGAACAGAATTATAAGATAAATGTAAGGTCCCTTCCAACCCAAACCATTCCATGAGTCAATAAATTTGTTCTTTTTAGGATTAGTGCATGGCCAGATGCTCTTTCCCCTTCCAGCTGGAGAAGAAATCACAACAAGGGCACGAGCTGGCACCAAAACAGCAACCGGGGTGTAAAGGTGCGTCAGGAGCGTGATCGTGACTAAAATACCCCCACCCCTAATCCCAGCCTGGGGGGCTGAACTGACCTCGGCCTCTGCTCCGACCACACCCCTCCTCCAGCTCCTCTCACCTCCCTCCCCTGCACTTGTTCAACCACTTGGGAGGCCCAAACAAGCTCCAGGTGACTCCATCTCCTCTCCAAGCCCTGCATTAACCCCTTCGGGATCCAGCAATGCAGCGCAGAGAGGAGACAAACGCTGTGAGCTCCCGTTCCTCATCCCTGCTGCTTCAGCTGCAGTGGAATCCTCCTTTGGCTGCCTGGCTTCAGAGCTGGGCACTCACAACCCACAACACTTTAAACTCAGGGAAGATGGAGCAGACCAGCAGCTCCTGAAGTTTCATCCCTGAACTAATTATTTAACGAGACCTCATCCAGCAGCAGTAATTAGTGAGAGGAGTTATTTTATCACCAGCCATGCAAGACTCAGCACACAGCTTCCAAAACCACCACGTATCCGCCCAAACGCCAGACAGATAAATCAGTCATCCTGTCCTCAGCTTGGATTTGGCAATAAAAGAACCCCAAACATCCCCGGCACTGCTGCTCCCAAACCTGTTCGCTCTCCGCTCCTCTGTGCCTGTGAAATGCTGCTGCTGTGAGTGGCCTGTTCTTGTCCAAGGGCGGAGCAACCCAGAGCTGAAATCTGCCGAGGGCTTTGTGTTTGCTGGAAGGGTGCCCGGCGTCCACGAGTGCAGATCCTGGGGGGAGATTAAGTCTAGAAAGTCTTTCTTCAGATTCAGAGAGCTGCTGGCCAGAGTAAAATCGGATCTTTAATTATTTAACCTTTATATCTCAACTGCTGCTGAACTGGGGTTTTTAAGGGAGGTAGGATTACACCCACGGGAGAAGAATTGAAGACCTGTTGCCAGAGTTTTTCCATCGTTTTATTAAAAACTTCCAAAGGTCTAAAATGAAAATGTACACCAACTACAAGGGAACCAATTTGTACACTCACAGTTAAAGTGCTAAAAATTAAACGTTACAAAACCGACACTGGACTACTGTAAACAAGTCTACCAAGAGCTGAGTGCAAGTGGGGTCAGCCCACACATTCCACGACGTAGAGGATTCACGGGAGCTCCTTCCCCTGTCCTGAGGAGCTGGGCGTTGTCACAGCACGGACATGGCAGTGTCGCGGGAAGAAGGGAGGGCTGCGAGAGGCTTTACATGCACCGAGCTCCCCGTGCACAGGCAAAACCCGGGAAAACGCCGCGCCCCGGGGGAAATCAATCCTGATCCCGTTAGGAAAGAAGCACGAGGGGTTGGGGTAAAGCTATCACATTCAACCGGGCATTCGGCTGCTCAAGGTGGAGCTGGGGGTGTCTCCTGGGCGGGGGCCGCTCTGCTCTGCGCCCTGGTTTCACCACACAGAGCTCCCTGCTGCTTTTTGGGATCCTCAGTGCCCGGAGCTGGGCTGGAGAATCAGCTCCTCGGGAAGGGTGGGCACTGCTCTAGGGCAGGCCTGGCTCTTCTCCTTGTGCCATTCCTCAGGGATTTTTTTTTCCCTTCCATCCTTGCCGGAACAACTCGGGAGCAGTGCTGGATTTGGCCATGACTGGATTTCAGCCGGAGCCTCCCGTGCTCACACTGACCCCCCTAGAGCTGCTGCCTTAAAGCTTCCAGCACAAAATCTGGGTGTAAGCTGGAAGAAAAGGGGGAACACAAACACACTGACAGCCAAAATGTGGCTGTTTGCTGCTGCTGGGTCATGCTTTAACAAGGAGCGGCCTCTTCCATGCAACATGAGCACAGCTCCGATCTGGGATATTTCACAGGAGCTACGAGGGGATTAAAAGAGAGGGAACACCACAAACTCGGGGGGATCTGCTGTCAGCACAGGCAGGTTGGTAAAACAGGAGCTGGAGATCCCTGGGAATACTGGAATGAGGAGTTGTGTGTTTTGCAGAAAGCTTCGATGGAGCAATTTCACAGAGCAAAGTTTTGGGGCTGCAGTGTGCGTGGCAGGGACAGGGATGAAGTTTGGGATGAGCTGGAGACCCAGGCACTGTCCAGCTTCCCTGCCTGCTTCCTGGGGGAAGAGATCCAGGGACATCCAGGGAGCCCCGAGCACCTGAGTGGCTGCAGAAACGCCCTCCTGGCCAGGGGTTCAGCTCGGGGGGGATTTAAAGCTTGGCACCGATCCCCCAAACCGGGCTGGAGCTCTCCCCAGGCAGGAAAGCATCCCAAAAACACTCCTGGTGGCCCTGCCCGAGATGCTGGCGGGGCCACATTCCAAGTGGGATGCACCACAGAGCCCTGGACACGGTGATTTGGGGCTCAGCTGTGAGCCCCCGCTGGGGAACCCAGCAGGGCTGGGGCATTCTTCCACGGCTGAGGAATTCTCTGCCAGGAGAGCACAGCCTGCTGGCTCAGGTGTTGAAGGTAGAAGGGAGGGGACAAAAAGCCAAGCCAGAACTCCAGTTTGAGGCTTAATCACCTCTCTGGGGTGACAGGAGCCTGTCCCTTTAGGATCCATGAGCAAGGAACGATTTAGATATTCCCATTGGAAGCGGTATGGGGACTGAGCCTCACTAATTAACAACATTTCCAGCAGGATCCTTCTCCAAGCTCCATCAGCATTCCTCTCCCTGTCTCTAAACAAGTCAAAACATTGCTACAATTTATTAAAAAAGATAAAAGTACGGGAAATCGAGCCAAGAGGATCAACGTAAACCCTTGAGCTTATTTAGTTCTGTTCCAGTGCTTAGGAAAACTCAACTTCCACAGACCCAGATTTCTACCAGATCACCCCTCTGAGGCAGCAGGAGCTGAATTTGAAAACAGCAAAGGTTCCACCCTTGGGGCTTCCAGGGGGTTGCAGCTTCTCCAGTTGAAGTCCCTCCGAAGGATTTTCCCTGTGCTTTGGATGTGGGCAGCTCTCCCTGGGACAGGGCAATCCCCGGGCTGGCCCCAGGGCTGAGTGCAGCACCTCCCTCCCGGGCTGACAACAAAAACTTGGTTACTCCACGCTGGGCTCCTTTTGTCTTCTCCTCCAGCCCGGTGGGAGCAAGAAAGACAATTTGGGATAAATCTGGCTGGGAGCCTTTGATTCCACAGCACACAGGTTACGAGCTTTGCTGTTGTGTCATCGGCTGCAATTAAAAGGAGTTAATTGTGGAGCAGCTCCTGCCCTCGAGGTTGGTGCACGGAGACCGTGCCTCCAGCAGGTCAGGGAGGAGTTATGGAAGGACAAAGCAAAAATAAGGATTCGTTTCCCAGCAGTGATCTGCAGCAATTACTGAGGTAGGTCTGCAGCCAGCAGCGCTCCCTTGTGCAGAAGATGCTCCAGCACCATCCTCGACTTCTGCTTCCAGTGTATCCCAAGGGATCCTTTCCACACAGAAAAAGCCTGAACTGAGAATTCTCTACCATGAATCTGCAGCAGGGGATGAAAACAACCCCGGCAGAGGTGGATCTGTAACCAAGACCCCTGAACCGTGGATCCTGTCTCCTCCTCAGCTCCCACATCCTCCTTTTTCCCCATCTGGGAGCAGCTCCTGCCTCAGTTTCCCCCACCCATCTCTGAATTGTTGCTCAGCACAGAGAATCCTCCCCAGACCAGCAGTGACATCACAAGGAAGGTGGGGCACCCTTGAACCAGCTCCTCTGGTTCTTGTGGCCTCAGGCGCTGGGGTTTGTAAACGGGCTCAGCTCTGGGCCGTGCATTCCTGCTTGGGTGACAAATTCAGCTTTTCTATGATAATTTTTTTTTAAATAGATCAGGAACAGGCAATCTCAGCTTTTGTATGTGACTCTAGAAAATAAAGGGCTGAATATTATCTAGATAACTGCTTTTAAAACCCATCTCTTCCTACAGAAATTGTAAACGAGTAGAAAATTTAAATAGTCTTTTGTAAAAAAGCAAGGACAATACAAGTTATAAAAAAATCGCTCTTGCCTGCCTCTCTCTTCCCCCCACCCTGGGGACAACTGAGGAAGAGGCTGCTGATCCTCAGAGGAGTTTCCTTCTCCAAAACGTTCATTCCTGTGGTGTTTCCAGTGTGACCAAACGCTGCCAGCTCACACAGGTGTCCCTCAGGCAGTGCTGGACGTGTCCCCTCGAGGGAGGGATCCCTTCAGCCATCAAGAGCTCCCTCGAGTCTCACCAGAACAACTCCAGCACGACCCCGACACCGAAATTTCGGGGCTGGCACCTCCTGACACGCAGAGCCCACGGAAGGAGGGACAGGGGGAGGGAGAGAGAAGGAAGGGGGAGATGGTTTTCCACAGAGAATCAGAAATTCAGCAGTTGTGTCTGATGAGCAACAGTTAATCAAATAAATAATTACCTACAGAGAGGTTTCAGAGGAGACAACCAGCTTTTTACTCAGTGATTCAAGCCAAGTTCCAGGCAGAGAAGCCAACCCCGGCTTCCAAAGGAGCCCAAACGCAGCACCTGCCAAGAGGCTGGGGACAATCCTGAGCGTGTCACCTCGCTGAGGAAGGCACCGGGAGCACCGCCAGCCCGTCAGGCGCTGGTGCCATCCTCCTCGATGACGCGGTTCATGCTGGTGCCGTGCGTGATGTGTGTCATTGGGTTGCTGCTGAGGTCCCTGACGCTGCTGTGCCGTGACTGCTCGTTCAGGCGGTGCGAGCTGCTGTGCCTGGAGTGGTCGGTCAGCCGTGACATGCTGCCGTGAGGTAGTCGTTCCTCCACGCCCCTGTAGCTGCAGGGAGTGTACCTAGTTCGGGGGGAAAACACACGGGGAGGTTATGGCAGCGCTGCTGGGGAATGGAAACAGAGGTTTCGTGAGGAAAGGCAGCCCCTGCTCAGCCCCTACAGCCCCCGGGCAAAGCGTCTCGGCCCCGCGCACAATGGCTCTTACTCCAGCTAATTGATAATTAAGGGAGCGAAACGCTCGATGATTAATTACTCTGGAAACCTTAGCTCCACCCCAACTCAGAGCGGGGAACTTGTGCCCTCGTTTACTTGGGCAGGGCCGGGAGTATTGACAGACACAACATCCACTGACACACGGACAGAAGCAGCCAGGAAAGAGCTGAGCTGATGTTGGGGCAGGTTTATTTTCCCACACAGATCGCTCTGGTGCAGGAAAACCGGCCCTGCTGTGTAATTCATTCACCAAGACCAGTACCTAAAAATACCATTTCTTCTCTCTAACAGGCACAGGAGATGCACCAGAACATCCCCGTGTTAGCAGAATTATGGCTGGAACGAGCCCGTCCAATCTTCTGCACAAGATCTACCCAGAGAAGTTGTGACTCCCCACATCTGGAATTATTTGAGGACAGGTTGGACAGGGCTTGGAGCAACCTGGGAGAGTGGAAGGTGGAAGGGGATGATCTTTAAGATGATCCCACCCAAACCACGCAGGATTTTTTGGAGACAACTCAGGGAGGTGCAAGATGATCTTTAAGGTCCTTTCCCATCCAAAGCAGCCAGGATTTTTGGAAGTTGCTCAGGGAGGTGGAAGGGGATGATCTTTAGGATGATCCCATCCAAACCACGCAGGATTTTTTGGAGGCAGCTCAGTGAGGTGGAAGGGAATGATCTATAGGATGACCCCACCCAAAGCACCCAGGATTTTTTGGAGACAACTCAGGCAGGTGGAAGATGATCTTTAAGGTCCTTTCCCACCCAAAGCAGCCAGGATTTTTGGAAGTTGCTCAGGGAGGTGGAAGGGAATGATCTATAGGATGACCCCACCCACAGCAGCCGGATTTCGGGGTGCCCGTACCGTCCGTCCCGCGAGCGGTGCAGGCTGCCGTGGTAGCTGCTGACTTTGCTGTGCACGCTGCCGGCTTTGCTCCTCTGCTCGTCCAGCATGGCCAGCTGCGTGGACGAGGCGTGGGTGGAGGTGCCCTGCGTGGAAGTGCCCCTGGATTTCCGGATGATGGGCGTGTTGGGGTCCCTCAGCAGGGACTGCGCGAAGTCCGGCTCTTGCAGCACTTGGCGGCTCTCGTTGACGACTCTGGAGGAGCAGTTGGAGCAATTAACGCTAATTAGTGCGGTCTGAAGTGATCACAGCACTGTGGCCGTGCTTTACAAACACAACAAGCAGCAAACAAGAGCGTTATTTACATGATAATGTCCCTGGTCGCCTGATTTTGAAGCACCTCTCTATCGCGTTATTTTAGCCCTGAAGGATGGACCAGAAGTCACTGAGGAGTCACCAAAAGCGTTTGTGGATTTCTTTTAAAAGGTGACATTCATTTTTATATTTAATTATTTATATTTAATGTCTGTCCACGGGACCAGGTCTCCCCCAGCAGAACTCCTGGCCTGAAGGGAATTTAATTTTAAAATATCTTAAAGGACACTATTTATCAGGAAATGGCTACCACAAAATCACACAGCTTGTCCACAATTGATGCCAACCTTAATCTAAATTAATTTCAACCTCACAGAAGCTCCAAGAAATTCTTATTGTCACTATCAAACTGCTCTTCAGCACCAATGCACAAGGAAGATTAAAAGCAGACACAAATTCTTTCAGTTGCAACCACGGTGAGAAGAACCTGTGTTTAATTTCAATTTAAAGCTCTGGTTCAGTCGGCTGGGTGCACATTTATAAATAAAAAGTTTCCATTCCACCACTCAGTAAAAGGCAGAATAGTTGCAGTGTTTATTTAACATTTAATTCTCATTAAAAACATTCTGAAGACAGACAAATGCAGATTTGATTCTGGGAACAAAGAATAATTAGGGAGAAATAAGGAATTCATTCTGAACAGTGACTTTCCCATCCATTCCTGCCTTTGCCTCCATGAAAAACCAACCCAAACTCGGCCAGGACAGCAGGGGAGGGCTGATCTGTGAAATCTCTGCACTCACTCTTTTTTCCTGCGCCCGTGGAAGAAGCTGGCCCACTCAAAGCAGGTCTTCTTGCTTCCCACCCAGAACACCGAGGGGATCCCAACCACCAGGGCCATCAGATACTTCATGAGGAACAAAATCAGATCTGGACGGCTCATCTGAGTGACCTGCAGAGAGAAAAAGAGAAAAAAAAGAAGATTCCAGGACCCCTCCACTGGTTTATTTCACTCATTTAAATCATCCCTCCCTGCCTGGAGCCAAAGCAAACACGGTCAGGGCTCCTTTGTTCATGCCCGGGAGGCTGCAGGGCCCGGGGCTGCCTCACACAAAAGGCTCAACTGCTGCGAGGTCCTGGCCTTTATTTGTATTTCTGGCCTTTTGTCCCTGCCCTGAATAATTGTGAAATGTTTTCTAGTCTGCAAACCAGGAAGAGTGGCTCCTTTGATGGGATTAACCTATATAGGACCAGGTGCTGTGGCTGCTCTTGGGAAAAACGCTTCATGGATGGCCAACACCGACCCTTCATTCCTTGGAGGGTTTCCCTGGCTCCCTGCCTCTGGAATTCAAGGTGCAAGTGCCTGGTTCTTATCAGCCCAGCGAAACTTTCTCTCTTCAGGGAGATCAGCTGAACTTGAAAACGCTCCCAGGATCTGTTTCTCCACACAAAGGGTTTGTTTGGAAAAGAAGACAAATATTTTCTTTCCAGGGAGGTCGGTGGGGCAGCAGCAAAACAAACACCCAGGGGCTCTGTGGAACTGATAACCTGGCTCTAAAACCGAACCTCCGAGCGAGAGGGAACCTCCAGAGCCAGCCTGGAAGAGGCCACCAAGCTGGGCAGGGAAGGAACGAACTCCTGGTGCTGTGAAATCCTCTGTGAGCATCTGTGGAATTCCAGCAATTCCAGCAACTGGGAGTGTTGGGAATGCTCACCTGGAGAAGAGAAGGATCCAGGGAGAGCTCAGAGCCCCTTGCAGAGCATAAAGGGGCTCCAGGAGAGCTGGAGAGGGATTTGGGACAAGGGATGGAGGGACAGGACACAGGAATGGCTTCCACTGCCAGAGGGCAGGGATGGATGGGATATTGGGATGGAATTCCTCCCTGTGAGGGTGGAGAGTATCTGGGATGGAATTCCCAGAGAATTCCCAGAAAACACCACTTCCCCCAGCATTTCATCCCCATTCTCCTGACCTGCCATAGCTAAAACATCATTTCACCCACATTCTCCTGACCTGCCATAGCTAAAATACCATTTCAGCCCCATTCTCCCCAGCTCTCCAGAGCTAAAACATCATTTCAGCCCCATTCTCCTGAGATTTCAGAGCCAAAACATCATTTCCCAGGCAAATCACCATCCCAGCCCAGAGAAGCTGATTTTTGTCCCAGCTGAGGGAGATTTCCAAACCCCTTGACGTTTTCTACCACCTTGAAAATTTTTATTTTCTCGGGAGATGAGAGCTGAGGACAAGAGAGAACGTGGGGGACAAAAATCAGATTTATCCTGATGCCAACAGAAATAAACTCAGTGCACATCCCACATTAATTGTGGCTGTTTAATTGGGAGGAAGTGCCCAGGAAATCTTTCCAACATCCCAGAAGTGTTTGAGACAGGGACTGCTGCTCTGTGAGGTGAAGGTAAGGCTGGAATATTCTGGAAATTCCCAGGGAACAACCTTGCAAGAAGCTGCTCTGGCCTAGAGGGAATCAAAAGTCAAAAATAATGAGAAAAAGAATGTTGAACACTGAAATGTGGGGGGAAAAAAACACTAAAAAACGTGTTTTGAGTCCATGACAGAGACAATCAGAGCTGATGTAGAAACACAGGAACAAGCTCCTAGAACAGCCAGAACCAATTTCCTCCCCAAATTGAAAATTCAAAGTCAAATCATGCCCTGTGTCAGGGGGTTTGTCAGAAATAAGCTCCCACCCCATGATATTCCAAGGAATGCTCCCACTGGTTTCATCCAGCCATCCCTGGTTAGGTATTTTGTATTATTGCACATTTTCAGTCCTGTCACTGCTGGAGATGGAAAATAAAAGTGCAAATAAAATAAATAAAATAAAATAAATGAAATAAAATAAAAGTGGAATGAGTGGTGAAATTCATCATGAAGGTGACATTCAGGTGCATTTGTATATTTAATTATTTCTATTTAATGTCTGTCCACAGGGCCAGGCCTCCCCTAGCAGGACTTCTGGCCTGAAGGGAATTTAATTTTGATTTTTTTTTCCATCAAGAATAAACCACCAGTTCTAGGGCTAAAGCTGCTCACTGGATTTCTTCCACCAAGATATTGCAGTAAATCACTCAGCAGCAAAACTCTTGGCTCAGTGTGTTTGTGCTGAGTGCTACAAATAATTCCAAGTGAATAAAAAAAATAAAATAAATACATCCAACAAATCTTTCAGGTGAAAGGTAAAGAAAAATTAAACATCACCACACACTTTTCTCCAAATTAAGGCTCCAAGCACCAATTCAGGGAGTAACAGCCATTAAATTCACATTAATACTGAGTGACTGCACCTGCTTGAAACAATATTAATCTGCAGGTACGAGGTATTTATAATAATTAACAACATTTATAATAATTAACACCAGAAAAACGAAACTTGAAATGACTCTTCCAGGTGTTGGAGCCCAAAGGCACTGGGGCACCTCCAACCCCAAAACACTGGGATGGAAACCAGCTTTAAAAACAGCAAAATGAGGCAAAAATTCACTCCTGCTCATCATCAAAACTTAAACTTTTTTACTGCCCAGAGTCAAAAATACAACTTTAAAGAGTGCAGATTTGGATGGGGTTGGATTTATTCACCACACATGAAATGATGAATTCACCTGGAATATCCAAACTCTGACAAAATGCAGAATATTTTCCTAAAGCACCGGTGATCATGATCTTATTTATAAGAAATTCTCCCTGACCTTGAACAGGCATCAGAACCACTTTAGAAAAGTGAAAATTGGACAGGATTTCCCTGGTTTCAATTTCTCCTCGTGGAGAGAGGAGATGATGCAGGGAATAATCAATAAATGAGGCTCTCTGGAGATTATGGAATAAAATCACTGATGCACTTTCCACCTGAGCTTTGGAAAATGAAACCCTTTGGGTTTAAAAGCAGATTTCTTTGAGCACTACCTGACTCTATTTCTATTCACACCAAAATAAACTTGGTTTATTGAAGAAACCTCCCTGGAAGCTGAAAAGGAACTGCAGTGAAGTTCAGGAGAATTGAAAACATATTTTTTACAAAACCTTTCAGAGCTGCTGCCTTGTGCTGGGCTCCCCACAAAGCCATGTAACAGATGCTGTTAAACATAATAATAATAATAATAATAAAAAATAACAAAGCAGAAATTGGAGAATTTACAGCACTCACAGAATGGTTTGGGTTGGAGGAGCCCTTGAAGCTCCTCTCACTCCAACCCCCAGCCTGATTTTTTTTTTCCTGGGAGGGAAAAAATCCCAGAAAAATTCCTGATGTGAGCTCCCTGTGCAGAATTTCCTTTTCTTTTACAGAAACATGAAGCAAGCAAAGCTCTGCTGGTGGTTTTCAGGTTGGAATTCACTCAGAAAAAATGACTCCAAAATAAAAAACACCTTCCCAGCAGCACAGACATCCCTGGAACGAGCTGATCCTTCCAACCCAACCTTTTTTATTAAGGAATTCAGTCTGTGCTTGCTTGTGCTGATAAATGCATGGTATTGAAGCTACAATTACAGATTTAATTTATTTATTACAGATTTAATTTTATTTATTTTAGCAAGGTGTGCTGAAGGCATTGCTACATTTTTGGGTTGCAGCATTTTATTGATGAATTACAACTAATTTTTATTTTTATCCCTCTGTTATGCTGTAGAAATGTGGGATTTCATCACTCCCCCACCAATGATTGACTCACCAAAGGAGTTTTAGATAATCTGCTTTCAGAGGAGGGGTCTGAGAGAGGGTTTGATCCTAAAAAAATCCACCAACAGACCCCACAGGACACAATTCCCCTGAAATCAGCCCTGCAGGAGCTCTGGCTTGTGAAACACCAATAAAGTTCCCAATGTGCAGCTAAAAGCAGAGCCTGAGTTTCAGCTGTTAAATAACAATTATCACAATTTTTTTTTTTTTTTTTTTTTTTTTGA
>VXBI01011401.1:1414-26524 GCA_013397375.1 Toxostoma redivivum
TTTTTTTGGTTTAGTTGTTGTGGTAGTGTCTCCAGGTTTCCGTGTCTTTCAGTGACTTGAGTCTTTCCTCTTCTGGCCTGAGTGAGTACAGCTTCACTGGATTTGGAAGAGAGTGCATTACAGAACAAAACTGGTACAATATACCAAAAAACCAGAAGCCAGAAGTATGCCATCTTGTTTTCCTTTTGTTTTATAATTTAAGTTCTTTGCTTCACAATAATTTCTGCTGTATACTGATCATTTTCAAAACTCAGAACTTCAAAATCATGGGTTTTTTCATGATTTTGATTCTAGGTTTTAGGTACCTATCTCTTTGCATAGTTACCTGTAAAAAAGGAAATAAACTTTTTTATTTTTATTTTGCTAACAGCAAATTTATGAATACAAATAAATTCTTCCTGTTTAAAATGTTTTGCTTATAATTAACTTCTGCATACTATTGTGCTTTACACTGAATTAGTGTTTTATATGGGAGTGATTTTTATACAGGTAAGTTTTTTTTTTTTAGAGAATGGGTTGAATTCAGGTTTAGATTTGGGGTTTGGGTGTTTTGATTGTTTTGATTATTTAGGTTTGGCTGTATTGTTTGTTTCTTTCCCCACATAAATACATAGAAACATAAGAACATATAAAATATGTATTGGGCAATAATATCTTCCGATTAGTTTGCAGTGTTTCAAGTATTAATACATACTCTTAGCTTTTTTTGACATATATAAATTCAGAGAGGCAAGCAAAAGCAAAAATGTTGTAGCCTTTCACTTTATTGCTAACAGTTTTCATTTATTCCTTAAGGAAGTGTTCAGTCTTAGCTGTAGATTTTTCCTTGTCCTTCTGTCCTGTGCATCATGTTAAGAAATTATAATGAAATATGAATTTAAAAAAAGTTATATATATGGAAGCTATAATAAAAATGCATTTAAATCTTCTGGGGCCATGTGTGAATTTGATGACAATTACTTTAAAACATGCATGTGTACAGAATGGCTCAGTGTCAGTGTCATATTTTATATATATTCTATTGCTCCTTTGAGACCTAATTTAAGTTTCATTAAATATTGCACTCTGAAGAAGTCCTTTGTCCATTGTGCTCATCTCCTTGAATATGCTAAGGTCTTACAGTGCTGTAGCTGCCCACAGAGAATAATGAAATAAATTAAATGTCTTTGTATGATAAACTAACACCATTCAGAATAGTTTAATTTGGCTACTTTCCTACCAAGGCAATCATCTGTTACTCTTCCGTTTCCATCTATCTCACTATTTTCAGTATCTCCTTTTGTGTTTGTTCAGCTCAGTAAAGAGATTTGCATAATGTATAGAAAGCCTCTGTTCCGAAGTTGCAACTGATTTAAAGCAGTGGTTTATAACTGGGTTTTTAGTGTTCACAAATCAATAAGATCTTTCCTGTATATTTTTATGTGATAACTGCTATCTGCATTGTAATAGTGGGAAGTTTAGGTGTAGATGCCCTTGAAACATTGTTCTGTAAATTACCCAAATTGCATTTACTGCCATATCGCTCCCAAAAAAAACCCCTCTGTATCATTCAGAGAATAATAGCAGCATCTGATTAAAAATCTGTTTTTAAAAAAGCATGCAACCAGTATTATTTCATGAATCTCCAGGCCAGTTGTTTGCTCTTTATACTGCCAAGAGTCTTTGTTCAGTTAGAATGTAGTTGTAGCAGAAAAGAAAATAGAAGGCATTACATTTTAGAGGACATGAAAAGGCTGATTTAACTATGGCTATATAGGAGAGGTACTATGTTATAAATCTGAGAAGATGGTAAATTGGTTGGATAATCCAGAGAAAGAGAACATTTTCTGAGAGGGAATTACTGTGGAAAGATGTGACCATCAAATAACAGCTAATGGAATTATATTCATTTATATTGATAAATATATTTAAGGAATAAAACTATGGAATGCAAATTTGGATAAAGTAAAATATTTACACTGAAGGAAAATTCTACTGTATCATGCACTGGCATGCCTTTGAGGTGAGGGCAAGCTTTGGAAAGCTTCTCTACAAACAATCCTTAGCTCCTGCTGAGATTATTAGCAGTGGTGCTCATTAAGGTTAATTTATTTCATGTGGAAATTTGTGAGGGCCAGAAGCCTGAGCAGCTCCACTGTATAAGTGCTGCAGAATTTTCAATGACCTCAGGTGCTTCCAGTAGTTGTTTGCAATTTATCATCTGGATTAGTACAACTGTTTAGCCACCCTGTGCAGTGCTGGTTCATAACAGAGGAATGAGCTACAATCAGCCAGCAGCATACAGGTGCCATGCTTTGACAAACTCACTTCTAAGTGCCTGGCCCAGCCTAATCCTGATTAGTGTGTAAGTGCTTGGGGCATACCCAGAGGTGAGGTGGTTGCAAAGTGATGACTGCCTACAGAAATTATATGGGCTACCGAAATAACTGTGTTTGTTCATGAATTGTAAATGCTTAGCTCTGTCTGGCTTCTTTCTTCCTTATTAAGTTTGCAATAGTTTTCCTATGCCATGGTCAGAATCATGTTTCTGTGGAAATTCAGTGTTTCTTCGTGTTGAAGATGGTCAAACCATTCTGCTTAACTGTAGGAAGCCTCAATGCCAGCTGAGGCTTTTATGACCTATAATTTTGACTTTTATTATTGCTTTTCCTTGAGAAGTGATGGATTTTTATTTTATTTTAATTATAAAAAATCTTGCTTTTACACTTTGAAGGAGTTTTGCTGCACTGCACTGATGAGGAAGGGTGGATGCTGTAAAATAATTTAAAATCAGAGCAGTGTACTTGAAATATTTTCCCAAAGACTTTAAAAATCCATAAGATGCAAAAAAAAGCAGAAGTTTTCAAAGAAATCTCATGGAAGAATTTGGTTTTCTTTGTGTTTAATTTTTTAGTGATGTAAGAGCTATCATTTCAGCAAGAGTTAAATATTGTATCACTCTGCATGATAAACATCTATTGTAGGACTCAGGCACATAAAATCTAAAATAAGGCACTAAAAACCACCACTGATGCTCAGAAATTTAAATAAAAGTTTTTTATTATCTCACGCAGGCCTAGAAGGCTCTCTTCTTGTCAGAGAAATGTTTTGTCTATTTTTTTTTTAAGTCTCTGATTATTGTGAAAGAAGCAGCTGCAAAACCAGTGTAAAAGTCAAATTTGACCCTGTGACCCTGAGCCTTGTATTCCAGTGCTGAAAAAGGCACCAGCATTTGGAGGAGTGCCTGAAAAGCTGCTCATCTCCTGTGGCTTGGAGGACATGCGGACAGGGAATGAAGAAGAAAGCTTCAGGTATCAGTCAGCGTTGTTGCTGGCCTTGTTTTGGTACCAGAGAAGCTTTTGTTTGTATTCTGCCTGATAGAGTTTTATTTCAGCTTTTAGCTGAAGATGCTTTTGTGCTCTCAGTAGATGTTTCTCTGTCTCCTCAGTAGCTGCTGCTCACGGCAAAATGAATAATCGTGCAAGATCTGTCTCCAGCCACTTAAGAGACTATAAGAGTGGGTAGAAAAAGACTGAATATATCTGGTTAAAGAACAGATGGGAGCGTTGCTGACCATATGGGCAAGAAGCCCTTGTTGCACTGAAGATTCCCATGTAAACTATGCTAAGAAAAATGCTAGACTCCACAAAAATGGTAGGGGAAAAACCGTTGCAGTGTTGCAGCAAAGTCGCATGCATACTCTTCCTTTCCTAATGAAAAGCTCATAAGGACTGAGATACATGCATCTGGTGGTGTAGCCCCAAAAATCATACATTTTTTTCTGTCTCCACTCAATCCTTATGTGAATCCTTGGGTGAGACATAGGGCAGAAAATATAATCTTACAACTCTGCTTCTCCAGTGGTTTTAGGTTGTTTAGCATTTACTAACTTTTTATATAGTTTTTTTGTGTCTTTTATGAGCTAGCTGTAAGCAGTGTTTCCATTCCACGCCAGTAAATTATCAAGGCTTTGTCTCCTGGTCTAAGCATCCTGAGAAAGTGCACACAAGTGTATGGTGAGGTCTCTGACCCAGTAGCAAAGGTGCCATTTTTACTGCTCTTCAGCTTTTTTTTTTCTTTTGTTACCCTACACAGAGCCTTACCCCCCTCTACCACACACCACCATCTTGATTTTTCTATTGCAGACCTCTAGAGCAGATTCCATGCACCATGAAATGCTCTGTTTTCATGTGGATTGGCACAAAAAATATTTTCAGCTGCATTTGGGACTGCATTTGAAGCTAAATTAATGCCTGTTCTCAGATGCAGGGAACCAGTGGATGCACACAACTCTCAAACTACAGTCACATGATTTTTATTTCTGTACTTTATACATTAAATTTTACCAAGAGCCAGAAGTTTTATCTTTTGTATGCCAAGCAGCACTGTAATCTTGGAGAAACTGAGTATGTCATTGTGTTCACTGATGCTTACTGCCAAATAGGATTGGAAGTCTTTATGTTTCCCCAATGTGTTAAGCTATTCTGAGCAGCTCGTTCAGTACCAATTTACAAAGCAGTCCTCAGGCATTAGACACAATGTAAAATATAGCCAAGCTGCTGTTTTATTAAGAAAACACAGCTGAAGAGTCTCACAGAACTATTTAAAGCTTAGAGAGCTTATTCAAGATGTGGCTTTGGTCTCCTTGGCATAAAGAAATTCCAACTCATTATTTCACTTTCTAAGAGCTTGCTTGGCTTTGACAGTGGGGAACTGTGTTTTACTGAGACTCTTCTACACTACAGAAAAAATGAATGCAATGTCTCTGAGACAGAAAGGAAGCATTTTGTTGATCTGCCTAAGTGATTAACTTAGTGTATAACAGATGCCTCAGTTCAGTAGGAATGGGAGTGCTGGGCTCTCAGACTTTCCTACAGAGAACTACTACACAGTGGTTTCTAATGGTTTTACCTGTTAATTGATAGATTTCATTTCTATATTTTCTTTTTCCTCCTCTTCATAGTTCCTATCATTAATTCCCTTTTAACAATCCTATTTTAAAGCATGATAATTTTCATCCATCATTTTTAATTGTAGGGAGTTTTTAATTAATTTTGCTCTCTAGAACTTCTAAGAAAAGAGGTTCACAACAGAACAGATAAGTTCAGTTGATTCAGGGAATCAAATCTTAACTTTAAAAGCTTTCCACATACTCTGTGGGTATACTGAAAAAATAAAGGTGATTTTTAGGATGGGAGAGATGTTACCCCAAGGATGTTAACTGACAAAGCCTACACACTGGTTTTATTAACATTATTCATAAATACAGTCCTTACTATCAGTTCTGGTGCCTCAGGAAGAAAAGAAGAAAGATGTTTTTACGAGTTCCGATGTGGAATGTGAAAATGTGTAATTCTGTCTGTAAGGGAACAACTAGCCAAAATGCCATCTTTGTGCACTCTTTGCAATAAAATAAAATAAAACAGACCAGGAAAGCTGACAGTTTTTCTGCATAAAACCATGTGGGTTATTCTGTATATGTAACTTTAACACATGATACAGTTTGATCATAAACACATGATCTTGAGTCTCTGCAATCATTTTGTGAACTTACCTAATTTTTTTCCCTTCAGGCAGAGGTATGAAAACTTATTTTGTCCTTTTCATTGTATATCTTTTCAGTGGCCTAATTGTTCGGTACATTTATGCAGTCTCATACTTCTTCACTAATACAGTTCTTTTCAAAGCAGGAATTTTAATAATTTAGATAGCAGCTGTCCAAGTAAGAAATTTCTTTTTAGCTACTAGCACAAATTTTGTAGAATGAAATTCGGGTCATGATGTAGCTTATTAGGAATCTCATTTAACTTAATCTTTGAGGGTTGTATGGTTGCAAAGTTGTGGCAACTGCAAACTTCAGTGATGTTGGCTCACTAGAAAATTTGTCAGACATGCATTTATAATAATCATCTGTGGAATGCTAAGTACATTATACAGTGCTTTTTGATTGAAATGGCTCACAGACTTTCCGGAATATAGAAAGTATTAGAAAAAGTTAGTTGTACAGCTGAATTTTTTTGAAAAACGGTGTGCTCTTATACCAATATAGAAGATAATGAAATAGTGGGGTTCAGTATAACATCAATTGAGTTGAGGTGAGTCATGACAATTAAAAGCAAGAGTGAGGTAGGTTCAGTACATCAGTTAAACACACTTAACTAAGATGTTGCAGAGCCATGGACTTTTCTCCTTAGCTGCCTCATTCTTTCTTGTGAGTAATCCTTCATAATTTGAAGAAAAAGTTGAATGCCATGTGGTGGAGCTGTGTGCCACTGCAGATTTGGAAACCACGCCGTTTTTATAAGAGCTCTAAGAGACAGCTTTTCAATTGCAAGTTCACAGCTTGGCAACTTTTGTCATGTAACTGTGGGAGTATGTATTAGTACATATTAATATTATTAGTACATATTAATTATCCAAGGAAAAATAGTGGAGGGTATTAGAGGGTGGGTAAGAGCTCCGTAGTTTCATATCTTTACAATGGTGGTAGGAGAACATGCATGTGTGTATGTGAATGCATGCACTTACAGACTCTAATCTTTATGGAGCTTTTATACAGCAATTTTTCTGAATACACAACAAATGCACACCAAGATAAAGGGTCAAAATATTCTCTCTCCATGTCTGCCCTCTAGGCTCTCTGATTCCACTTCCATTTCAGCATGCTGCAGCTTTCAGGAACCAGGAGCAGGAACACATGCTTAATTGTGTTTAGACTTTTACAAAGATTATGGTGAAATAAAGGGTTTTGTGGGCCTGTCCTTCCTCTCATCCCAATTGATTATCCCCAGTTCCTGAAGCAAAGATTCAAAGGCATCCAGGGACATGAATGGTGAAGTCCAGAAAAAGGATTTCATAGATGAGTATCTATGCATCCCATCTGGAAAATCACTGAATTATTTCCTTTGCCCCCAAGGATGCTTGAGATGGGATGTTCTCATTTCAGTGTGATTTGATTAATTTTCTAGGGATTAAATTGTGTTGAAGGATTTGTATCTGTAGTTATGCTCTACACTAGCTTGGAATTTTTTTGCTTTTGTTTTCATTTTTCTTCCTTCTTGCTATGCACCTCTTCCTGAGTGCTGATTCTTTTAGATACCGCTAATGTTTTGGGAGACAGGGAAAATTTTATTTATTCATACAGTTGTCTTTTGGAAGCCAGCATAAGTACTGACAAGATAAAACCCAACAAAATTTGACCCTTCTGAAGTGATGGTGTTATGTAGATATTTTGTGTTTGTATTGCAAAAGAATAATCATTAAAAGGAATTCTACTTTATCTAAACCTGTGGATTTAAGGTGACAAAGCTGCTACTTGACTTAAATGCATCATAAAGCTGGGAACTATAAAGTGTCTGGGTAAGTCTTAGTGTCTGGGTAAGTCTTTCTATGTTACAGCAGAAAAGTGGGGATCAGAGTGTCCAGATGACATGTTGCCCATAATCTATTTTTGTGCTAGGTTTCAAGTTTCAATTAGGCTTTAAAATCATTAAATAAAATACTAAAAAATTTTACAGATGGATGTATTTAATTTTGCTGTGCTTTTAATCTATATTCAGGTACAAAACTGATGCACATGGCTGCCAATCCAGTCCAGACAGAAGTTGCTCATTCTATTGCAAATTTCATTCCTTACTGAGAAAAAGTTCTTAAATATTCTCTATGTGAACATTTGTTGCCATCGTAGAAACATGGTATTCCTTTCAAAGCTGTGGTAGTCCTATCTTACCCTAGAAACTGAAACCTACCCATCTTAACATTAAACTGTAGCTTTTCTGCTTGCTGAGTGATCTATCTCACCCAGTTCCAAGGACTTGTGAACCTTCAGGTTCCTCAGATGGACTTGACCCTGCTCCTCTCCTAGAGCAGGTCATTCTACATTCTCCCAGTCTCTACCTTTGGCTTCAGTAAATTAATAAGCCTACCCTACCAGTGTAGGGGTTCTTTACAAATTTGTTTGATTAAAATAATGACTGGCATTACTAGTTAAGAGAAGAAGGGCACTCATGGTAGAATCATAATTTAGTAAAATGCTGATGCTTAACAGTCAAGAATGTAAGAGACAGTCCATGTCACTGAATTTCGCGACAAGTTCTGTTGGTATTTGAAAAATTGGTAAAGTTTTGAGTAAAGCGAATAAAAAGCAAGGTAGCAGTTCTGCATTTTGTCAGTTATGAATCCCGTGTCTTTTGTGTTTTCCATAAAGAGCAGTATTTTTCTTCATGGTTCTTACAAATAGCTCCATCTTCTAACAAATACCTATATCTATTAAAATTTTGTTTAGTAAATAAAAACACCTAATAACTATTCAAATGCTGCTCACATTTTAGCATCATGGAAATTACATTGGATTTATGATTAAAATGTTTTCATGGTATGTCTTACAAATGAAAACTGTAACAGAAGCAATAATAGTATTTTTCTCATTATATTGTTTCACTGAGCAGAAGTCTACCTTGCAAAAACACAACAAAGTCAATCTGAATTAGCAGTATGTAGCATTTAGTAACCAGTGAGTTTGGGAGAAATTATAAGAGATCATCAAATTCAATGTGATATATCTTCCATGATACTTAATCAACTTTTATCTGTCAGTGTTTCAGAGAGTTTTGAGGTAATTGTAGAGTATGGGGAAAAAAAAAAAGAAGACACAGAGGAAAGTCAACAAGTCAAAACTTGCTTAATTGTTTATAGCATAAACTGGAAAAGAACTAGTGAAATTACAGACTGGGGCTTGAGCAGGATGTTCAGGCAAGGAGATGAGAAGGCAGAATGAGCAAAAAGGAGTAGTTAAATTTAAAAAATGTGAGCATATTAAAATATAAAATTTTATAAGTAGTGAAAAATTGTGAGGCAAGGTAACAGCTGAAGAAAAGTTAGTGGAGAAAGTTGCAATATACTTTTTTCCTGTTAAGTAAATGAAAGTGCTGTAACATGATATAGAAAACATACCAAAGTGTGTAAAATGACCTATTTGACTGAGACATGTGGCATTACCATCTTACTGGTTCTGCAAGGTTGCTAAAAGAGCTCTTTGTGATTCGAGCTGGAGACAGGTATGCTGAAATCTGAATGTGTAGGCTGATAACCTTAATAAATAACTTCTACTAGGAACAGTCCTATGGAAGTCAGCAGAGACAATTGTGGCATGAGGCTCTATATTGTGTAAGGATAATACAGTCTGATTTATTAATCTGAAAATTTCTGGTGACAGGAGCAGAACAGCCAAATGGAACTGAAGATTATTCCCAAGAAATTCCATTGTCATTGGTGACAAAGTAGCTAATCTAGATAGTTACTGTGAACATGACAGCTGTGGTAATAAATGACTGAATATTCGCTGAACTGTTGTTTATATGTGGAATCACAGCAATGGAAGCAGAAGTTTTACAGCAATAGAAGTCTCGTACTATAAACCATAGGTAAGGGTACATGTGTGAAAGAAGAGGACCAAAAACTGAAAACTGCACTTAATAAAATGTAGAAGTGACTATTTGCTTGCCTCAGCAGGCTGAGGGTGGCTGTGCCATAGCTCCCACTTCCTCTTCACTGATCTCAGACCTTACCTCCTGGGAGATCACCAGCAAGGCACCAGGCTGCAAATCACTTTGCTGCCGGGTGAGAGGCACAGAGCCTGCCGTGTTGTCATGGGCGTTGTGCATTTATCCAGCAGGAGCCGGTATGGAGCAGAGCAGGTGCCCAGGGCTAGCTGCAGTTCTGGGCATTCAGCCAACTCTGTGTTAGCCCATTTCCTTTTGAGCAGTTGATATTCCCATGACTCTCATGGCAGGAATGAGCCAGCAGCTACTACGGGTGGTGGTACATTCTTGCTGAGAAATAGCAAACGGTGAGGAATTTTGCAATGAAGTGTGCTCCTGGAGCAAGTCCATTGGTGAGCCAGCTCTGATATGTTGGATATTTCCATGTCATTTACTCACCTAAGTGGGCAGGATGAGCTGTACACAAAGCGAGTGGGTTAAATGTCAAGCAATCTGCAAAGATACTTCTTTCTGCTTTGCCACCCTGATATCAGCCAGGCTGCCATGGGCATCTGTTCACTGGCTCTGTTTGTGGAGGAATGCAATTGTGTCCGTATGTTAGGGTTTTGGAAATGTAGACTAATAAATTCTGATCCATGTTAATCAATTTAATTTTTGTAAATGTGTATGTGCTTATGAGCTTGAGACCATCAAACTAGAGTTACATGGGAATGAATACTGAAAACCTTATAGAGGTCTGAGTGTCTGAATCTGTTGTGCCTTTTTTTAAGATGGAAAGGAAAGCATTTGAGGACATGCATGATGCAACATTTTAAAAAGAGATTATTTTGGTAATTAAAGTGGCAGTTATTAGTATTTTTGTGTTAAACAATGACCTTTTCCATATTTTTTCCCTTCAGATGCAAAAAGCAATGACATGATGGAGCTGGGATTTTTAAATGAACAGCACAGATCAATTATAAAAAGATGCTGTAGTGATGAAAAATTACCATTTTCACTGATGTTGAGGTGAAGTAGATTGCAGAGCTATTTCACAGGAAATCTTTTGAGTACCATAACAGTGTTTATCCTCCACAATTCAGCATATATTTTTGCTAACTCATTATTTTGAAAGAAGTACTTCAAGAATCCCAAAATTTCAAAGGTAAATAAAAAAAACAGAAGATAATAACTGAAGAAAGGCTATTCTTCCCTTTTTAAATCCAGGGCAATTTCAGTCATCCAGCTTTCTAAACCAAACTTCCAAAAAGCTTCTCTGGAAGTGAGCTGCAGTAGTGAGGTCAGAAGAATAGGTCAGGGGCAGGTAAAGGGACAGAAATCTTTTAATCAGGCACAGTTGACAAGGAAAAATGTCATTGGGAATATATCCAAGCCCAGCAAATCAGAGATAGACTGGACTAATCAACAATTCTAACTGAAACTATTGGGTATATAGTCTCTGAAGGTGTATAGTCATATATATTCACTGCCAGAGTAATCTGCCTAAATATATATATATGTATATACATATGGATCTATATATGTAAGGATATGAGTATATGTGTGTATGTGTGTGTGTAGGTAGAAAATTGACTGTAGAGCAAATATCAAGAATAGATATCTGCTTAATTTAAACTTTAAAAGTCTACTGCATCTGAGTGATTGAGAAGGCAAAAAGGGGGAAAGAATCTTTCATGACAGCTAGTGCTAGAGATTTTTTCCTGAAGTTCCAATTGTACACGTAATAACCTGAAGATTCTGCCTGAAAATACTTACTAGGCATTCCAGAGATCCATTAGTTCAACTTTAAACAATTCAATAATACTCCCATGTCTAGTGCTTGCAACCAAAATATACTTTTTTCTTGTCTAATTTGTGCTCAGGAGAAAGAGCTTCCCTTGTATTTTCATGACTTAGAGGCATGTACCTTAAGCACAATTCAGTAACTCAATTTAAGTAACTATGAAAAATGCCTCGCCCTTAAAATTCTTTACACTAGATGTATAATTAAGGAATATTTTCTTGACTTCAGAACCCAGCTGAGAGATTATTTACTTCCCTCAAAACCTCATATTCCAACTACTGGTCTTCTCAATCAAAAAGAAGTATGATTGCTTTAGTGTCTTAGGTATCTCTCCTGCATAGGGTAAAGCAAAGGAGCAAATTTATATTTACTGATTAAGGGTGGATTTATGAACTTCCACCGTAGTCTATATGCGCTCCAAAGAAGACATGTTTTGCCTAATTACTCAGATTCCTTTGCTCAGAATAAATATGGTTAGCTCAAAATTACAGAGACATGTTAGACTGGTGGGAAAGCAAGGGATAATGTCTTTTTTCAGGGTGTGTTAATGTGTTTAATATTGTATTTTTGAAACTGAAACAAAACATTTCGATATCTCAGAAATGTGATAGAGATACCCCATCAGAATTATTTTATTTTTTTTTCTTAAAAAATACTGTTCTGAATTAGAACAAAAATGTTTGATTTTGTTTTGCTTTACAAGATTTCCCATGAAATGACAGTTTATTGCAGAGCTCTATGACACAGATCTAAAGGCATGGCTCTCTTATGCTCAATGTAAATCTTTCAAGTACTGTTTAATTCAAAATCTGGCTTTGTTTAACAACCTGTTTTGCTTTCTTCACATAAACATAGACATAGAGTGAAACTCCTCTATGTATTTATGAAACTGTGTGGGAAAGAATGTTGCTCTGCTTTGTATTTTGCTGCATAGTAGGCAGAGTTTTATTTAGTATATCTCTGTTCCCATGAAATTCAAATACGTTATTGTTAGAAAACTGTCCAAATACTCTTAATTGTAGGATCTATCAGCTGTCATGCATCTTCTCTAAATTAGTTTCTTCTGAGAAATGCAAAAGCTGTCTTTTAACTGAGTTGTCTGTTAATTTTCATTGGTTTTTAAAAAGTCTTCTCCTAACTGGCTTTTTCCTAGCACAACGTTTTACAATGTAGCTGGTTTTGAGGGCTTTGAAATAGAAGTCTACTGAAAAATACCTAAATCTTCCAGAAGATGCAGAAAATACCTGAAAAGGACTCCTTTTTTAGGTCTCAGAAACTTACCTGAGTTACCAAGAGGCTTTATGTTTGGAGAGAGAGAATGGTCTGTGCCTAGGAGCTCAAATGGAGAAAATTGTAGTTTGTTTTGCAGTTACATCTGCTTAATTTGAAAATTGTGACAGGAGTCTGGTGTGATCATCAGAGTAGTGATGATGGCCCTGCAGACCAGAATAAGCTATTTTTAATATATTCTTAATAATGAAAGCAATCTGTAGGTGCCACGGAATACTCTTCACATGAAATCCAGTGAAAGCAGTGATTTGATGCAGGTGGACTTCACTCGGTTAGTAAAACACATTTACTAGTATTGAAAGAATGTAGCCTTTTTTTTCTTCTCTATTCGGTGTTTGTAACAACTTCATAGTGACATGAAAGAAAAAGTCTTTTTCATTACACTTACAATAAGTTATCTGGAATTTTGGACTGCGAAAGTACCTAATGACTGTTAAAGTTAAGAATAACATCTCAAGTGAACACTCCTCTCATGAAACAAACAAAAGTATGAGTGTAGAACTATATTAAACTTTACATTATTAGGCAATAGGGACTGTCGAGGAAGGCTGAAGGTGTACTTTCATGATCATTTGGTTGCATCGTATGTGATTTAAACATCTCTGTCTTCTTCAGAATGTCTGTTCTAAAAAAACCCAAATGCTGAGTTTTGCACCACCTCTTAGTGGTTTCTCATCAGTCTTGTCTGTTTCTGTTTGGAGCCAGGATTATTAGAAAGGCGATTGAGACGATTTTTGTGTTCGGACTTGGATGTTTATTATATCTTATCAGAGACTTACAGAAAGTAAAATAGCAGTTTTAGCTCCTTGCTAGTAGAAGGAAAAATGGCTACAGCTGAGTCTGCTTCAAAGCCTTTTAAAGCTAAACACACTGATAAAAGTTTTGCACCTATATTATTTATACTTTTGACTCAATAATAGATTCCCATGATTCCTAGAGTGACTTTTGACTGACTAATCCAAAGGTTACTACCTAAGTTCTGTGAAGAAGAAGGAAGAGAAGAAGACGAACAGGAAGAAAAAGACATTACAAAATTCTCCATTTTGCTCCCTAACTACCACTATAATGTAAAAACCTCAAATTTAAAACCCATCACCCAGTGAAAACACACACATCTAACCCACTACACATTTGTGATTTCTAACAAAAGTCTTTCAAGTGTGTCTTTCAAGATGGAAATGGTAGATTGCGAAGTCTTTCTTCAAACACAATACTCAGTGGTGCCAGTCTGAGCTTGCTTTCTGCAAAGATGTGTCCCCACGTGCTGAAACCTGATAGCTTGGCTTTGCTTAACATATATGCTTTAAACTAAAGCAGCTGGGGGGAAAATCCAATAGTGATTCATGATGATCAACAGAAAGCCTTCTAATTGCCAGTTTCAGGAAGAACTCTGCTAGATGTTCTTTGCTTCTCTTTAAATGAGTGTTTTGTCCAGTTTGATGATACAATTTTTGTGAAAGGTAATTTTCATTCACCCTAGACACCCTAGATACCCTAGATAGACACTACGTGACACATTGTCCATAAGCATGCTGTTATTTAGAGTTTTTCCTTATTCTGTGTAAAATTAGGCAGTGATACAAAGTTTGTGTATATTAAGTGCCTCAGGCATATTCCATTTCAGTATTAACAAGATTGGAATGCTTCCAAAATATTTTGGGTGTATGACTTTCAGTTGTTTCCATTTTAAACTAATGGCAAGAGTTTCTTAGAAAATGTAACATATTCTCAATTGAGTGACTAATCAAGAAACTTCATGATATATGTAGAGCAAGCATTAGAATAAAAATAAAAGTGGTTTATGTTCCAATCCACAAACGTGCATGTGTCTCTGCAAAGGTGAAGTGGGGAATTTATGTGCTTTGTGTATATCATGGGCTGATTTTGTGAGATGCTGAACATAGGAAAAACAGAAGGGTTTTGAGAAGTCCATCCATGGACATTAAAGACATTGACAGCAGACATAATAGAGATCAAGGGAATGTATTTGAGGTTGGAGATGGGACAGAGGAAGTGTTGAAAGAAATGTTATTTATTTTGAGGAGGAAGGATTATGTCTCAGGTTATGAAAGATCTTGCTCTAAAAAACCCACAGTGATTGTAATACTCATAAAAATCTGTCAGGAAGACAAATAATAAGCATATTAATGGCTCTGGTTTATTGTGTAGTCACGTGTAGTGTGAATGCATTCTGTTTAACTGATGCTCAAAGGCTAAAGTTCTCTGTTGTGTACAGGGCTTGACAACACCCACATGCTATTTAAAATTCACTTTTGTTTCAAACTGAGATCCTAAGTGCTGCATGAGCATTTGTCAGACTGTATTTATTGAGGTGAAAAAAGTCAATGAAAAAAATCTGTGTGACCTTCCAAAGTGTCTAAATGCCTTTCACCCTCACTGCCAACAGGATAAGTCTCTTACCTTCTTTTAAAAATCAATGATTTCACTAGTTGCAATCATGTCTTCTGAAGACAGATGGGAAAAGTTAATGGGAAATGTACTGCTAAAAAGCCAGAGAACAAAATACAGATTGAGCTATAATGTACAGCCAAAACCAAAGCTATTTAAAAAATAATTTTTGTAATTTATGAGAAGCAGCTAACTGGTTACTTTATTTTTTTTTTAAATAACTGGTTACTTTATTTTTAGTCATAGCCAGATGGCTAGTTTAATGCTAGAGTAGCTAAGCAGAGTCAAGGGTTTGTGTTTAGTAAAAATTAATATATCGTTACTATTGAAGAGTACTCTGTGTAGTCTGTAAACACTTACAGGGTTTAAGTGTGAAGATTTACCAGCCCATGTCTGAGCTTTAGTGTTTAATTATAAAAATGTTTTGTAATAGTTTAGAAAGGCTCCAATTGTACAAAAAATAGCACCTAGAAGAGACAGATATCTCTGCTAACAATGGCTTGTATGCTACTGAGCCATCTCCATCGTTGGAGGGGTTGGGTCCATGCCAATATTTGTTGGGATCCTGAATGCAGGTTGCTCAGAACAAAAAATACAATGATAATGAGTTGATTTTTGAAAACTTAGTCAATAACCCAATTTATTTCAATATACAGTTTTTCATGTGGCAAATGTTGAAGTCTAACAGACAATCTTAAAAATCTCGGTTTTCAGTACTGCCATCCAACCTATGTTCCTAAGTTCCCATCCTAAAAGTTCAATATGTAGAAATATTTAAATCCTGATTGGAAAATGAGTTTTATTTTGGTAACACACTGAATTTTTAGAACCAATAATGTCCCTGAACATGGCTAATTACTGCCAGTAACCAGTAGTTAGACTGTCGTAGTAAAGGGAAAGAAAAGCCAATGGTAAAATTTGCAGCTAGCAACCATTATTTATAATATTACTATAGCAAAACAATTATTTTTTTGTTTAATTATGTATTAAAAATAATGTATTTATTAGTAATTTAATTCATAATACTACTGATAGATTCCTTTTTAAGTAATAGGACACAGTGAAGATAGGTGGGTGAGCACACCTTAAACTTCTTTCATTCTTTTTGCTTCTTGATTAAAAGGATTTCTTCTTCAGGTAGGGGAAAAACACTATGCTTTATCTTGCTGAGAGTACCAGTAAATATGATAAATACAATGGAGACTGATGGCATGAATTCTTATTTACTGCTCCATGGACTGATATATCAACATTTTGCATTGATTATATCCTGTTTTTTATGACTCATCTCTACTTAGAATGGCTGTGGGAAAGTAGAGAGTTTATGCAGCTTCTCCCACTGAAAATCCCATTCATAAAGATCTTAGGATTGAGCCTGTCTTTATAAACATCTGCTCTGTCTGCAGTTAGCATTTAAATAGATGGAATATAATTTTCAATGGTTTGAGTTTCACATACTGATGCTGGGCAATAGGGTCATCTTGTTTCTTTCTGCAAACCACTGTGTGCCTTCATTTCTCTATTAAAATATATAATTTATGAAAAAATTGTTGCCAGTTAACCACATTACTGCAGCCCTTGAGCAAAAGGAAATTGCACGAGACAAGCACTGTGCTAGAGATTATGGGGATCTGTAGCTTTCAATTTAGCACAAAAAAAAAGTGTCAAGTTTGTCCGTATTAGTCTTTCAAATACTGATGAGTACCATAAGAAAAGCTGCCTCTGTGAGGGTGATGCTTAGTATTTAGAATATCCTTAAATATAATGAATGATTCCTGTGCACACAAAAAGATAAGTGGTGGAACTAGTGTAGTGATACTTTTTCATCAAAATGTGATTGAAGATCTTCCTTTATAATTCATTCATATTTAATACTGCACATGACTTTTTTAGTGAGGTCAAGCTTTTCTGTATGCATGGCTCAGGACCAGTTTATGTTATTTATCAATGCCTTAGGTTGGAATGCTTTTAAATTGTTTCCTAATGCAGAGAAAAATAGGTACTACAGGAGGAAAAAAGTATAAAAAAGGAGAAACTAAAAGAAAAATATATGAAAGATTAATATATTCAGTTTATGCTAAAAGTTCAGAGATTTGAAACTAGTAAGGAGGCTGACCCTAGTACTACTGTTTGCTTCCAGTTTATGTATTTTTCATGGAAATAATGGGACAACAGCTAAGATGAGGTGAGAGCAGGAGCAGTTTATTCCTATAGCTACAGGAGAGATCACAGAAAAGCAGAGCAACAGTCTCTGCTAATGTGAGCTCTGCCCAAATGGTGCAGTTTTGCTCTTTATATAGCTTTAGGATAAACACAGTTCTTCACCAAGCCTGTCAGAGAAACAGGAGGTGGTAAGTAAGAGCAATTGAAATCCTTCAGATAAGGAAGCTCCAGACAGTACAACCTTTTTCAAATATTCTTTTTAAAAATAGCCCACTAGTTTGTTAATTAAGTGATGCCTGGCAACTGGCAAGGCTAGTCTGATAGCGTTGAAAACACCTAATCACAGAATGATTCTATGCAGGTGCTTTATTGAAGAGCTCTGGGAATCAGGGGTACAGACCCAAATCTGACTCCGACATGGATCCGAGATGAACATTTTTTTATATCCTTTTTTGTTATATAACTATATATTAATTATTAAACCCATATTGTTCTATTGTATACTATATATATTGATCTTATCCAAGCATGTATTCTTGTCATTTTCATTAGACTCCCCCAAATATTTGTTCCCATGATTCTTGTTACAATTACATCATTTCTCATCTTATTATGATTACATCGTTTCTCATGATTCTTATTACGATTAAGCAATAATCATATTCAATTTCCAAACAATCGTTACATTTAACAATCATATCATTTATCATATGATGATTACACAGGTGTATCTTCACATGATCTAGAAAGAAACAAAGCTCAATATTCGTTCCCAAGGCCTAGTTCTCTTTCCCAGGCCTACCAGACCCAATCTTCCTTTCCACCCCCCTGAACCTATTGTATGCAGTTCTCCTGATTTTTAGAAACATTTTAACCCTATGCTATCAAGTCAACTAATGACTGCAGAGACCTATGAGGCAGTAACTATTTTGCTTGCATATTTCCCCCTTTGAGAGTTACAATCTGACATTATTTTTCTCTTATGCATCTAGAGTAGAAGGGCCGCAGGTCTCTGCTCATGGCTCCTGGGATCAGTCATTCCTTGAACTGGTGTGTCACATCATCCATTCTTGTCTTTGTGTTTTACAATCCTCTTTGGTCATTCGGTCAAGCAATTCTTCCCCTCTCTTCTCCTACATCCCCCAAAACATTCAGTACCATGCCTAACCAGCCTAATGGCCTTCTGTGGTGGAATGACCACATCTGTAAACAAAGGAAGGGCTGTGGATGTCATACAACTTCTGTAAAGCCTTTGACACAGTCACCTGCAGTCTGAATTGGAGACAGATGGATTTGATGCATGGTCTGGTAGATGGATAAGAAAGTATTTGTAGAGTGATATCCAGAGAGTAGGGGTTAATCTGAGTCCTGATGGACATCAGTGACAAGTGGTGCCCTGAGGAGCCTGTATCGGGAAAAATGTTACCTAATATTTCCATTAATGGCACAGATGAAGGGATCAAGTGTGTCCTCAGCAAATTTGCAGATGATCCCAAGTGAAGTGGTGCTGATGACCCTCCTGAATGATGGAATGCCATCCAGAGAGACCTGGACAAGCTCAAGAGGTGGGTCCATGTGAATCTCACACAGTTTAACAGGCTGCACCCTGGGTCAAGGCAACCCTCAGTATCAACACAGGCTGTGGATGAAGAGTTCAAGAGCAGCCCTGTGAAAAAGAGGGCTGGTCAGAGATTGCTGCTTTCAACAGCACCTACATACTGGGCTTGATCTGACACAAACACAGCTGCCTACTCCCCTGTGCATTTTTACTTTTTTTACCCCTGAGATGTTTTCTAACTTCTGGTTCAGGATATTGCTTTCTTTTTGGAGGCCTCCACATACAAATAAACATATCTCACTGAAACTGGTGTACCTTATAGTGTTTGGATGCCAAGGCACTCCACAAGTGCATTATTTTACCTAAGCTGTGGTACCTTTTATGGGAAATTTATGTACCTGAAGGTTTAGGAGAGTGGTATGTACACATCCAACATTCTGGAGTCCCTTTTGGGGTATTGGAATTTCTCCTAGTTATCTAGCTCCTGTTTGCACACATTTCAATTAGGGGACCTGTTCTGCCTGGGTTTCAGCTCTCCTTTCTGTTGCTGACATGTGTCTCCTATGCATCAGACACCAGGGATTTAAAGAGAAAGAGACAAGAACCTTGGGAATGTGCTCTCAATCACAATGTCTATCCTCAGTCCTTGATGCCAGCCAGGCCAAGGGCACTGGCACGCCAAGAGGCTCCCATTGGAAGCTGGCTGCTGAGTCCCAGTCTGACCTGCAGCTCCCCATCTCAAGGTTTCTGGGGGACTGTACCTCTCTCAGGGGTGGCAGAGGCTTTCAGCAGGGACCAGCCTCCAGCAAGCAGGATGTAGGAGTCAAGCCATGGCACCATCTTTCACCTCAAAAGTATGACAATTTGATTTTGATGAGTTCAGAGCAGGGACAGTTTACTACTTTAGCAGAGACCACATGCCATCAGCACAGCAATCTCTGCTGATGTGGGCTCTGCCCATATGGGACAGTGACGGGGTTTATATACCTTTAGGGTGCATTGTCTGTTCTTTATCACAATCTGTTAGCTAAGTAGGAGATAGTAAATAATGACAGCAACTGAAGTCCTTCATAAAAAGAGGTTCCAGACACTGCGTTCTTTTACAGATAATCCATTACTTTTTAATTAAATGGTGCTGGGTGGCATGACCTTTAGCTGCAATTCTTAACTGTGAGTCTTGCAAAGACGTGTGAGGTATAAACTTTTACTTCCATATATTCCTATGGCTGTTCAACAAGGAGAGGTAATCTGCACAAGTTTTGCCAACATCTTATTTATAACAAAGAGACACAGATGCCAGAAATAACTGATCTAAGTCTTACAGCTCTGCTAATATAAGTGGAACTGCATGGACTCTCAAGGCAAATAGGTTTTCAACCACTTCATATGTGTTTTAAAAGCAGCTGCCTTTGTAATTCTGTTTTCAGAAGTAGAAACCAAAGTGTCATTACCACTTTCATGAATAGAGGTGTTTAGCAAAAGATTAAACATCTAGATTTCCTGTCTTTGTGGTAAATTGAATGATAATATTGCAACTGAATTTACATTTCTCTATGTATACATATCAATCAGGCAGTTACAAAGATTGCTGTGGTGGAGTGTTTAAGACTGATGAACCAGCTCAGTTTTATAATCTAAAAAAAGCTTTACTGAAGCAATTCATTAGCAACCTGACACTAAGTAATGATCAGCTCTTACACAGTGTTAATCATTATAACTACATATACAGAGAAGTAAGTCTTCATGGTAATAGCCAGAGTGGGTTATGAGGCTGCACTAGCAAGGGACTGATGGCATATATTTATTAGGGCTGATGGCTGGAGTACCTGGTGGCTCCTGCTTGTGGAAGTTACAATGATCAGCTTGATCAGCTCTTGGACAGGAGAAGCCAGAGCCAACACGGGTTTGTCCTTTTTTTTTCCCTAACTTTTCTTGCTGAGACCTGATGATTTTAGTTTATTACCCCTTGCTTGAAAGAGGGTCTTTGCTAATCTTGTTTTCTTTTGTCTTGCTAGTAATCACTGTCTATGTAGAAGGACACCATGCCTGTACATAGCCCCCTCTGTTTATCTTGCCTTTTATCTGGCAACTTTTTTTTCCTGGATATCTCTTCTGGGCATCTGAATTCATATTTCTCCCTTCAGTAATCACATTGCTCATACAATTATGCAAACCTGTGTTTCGCTGTGCCATTGCTATATTAGAAAATACTTTCATGCTGTTGTTAGTTTTACTATTTTACTACCTTTATACTGATATTTAAAGTTAAATTAATCGTTTTGGGTCCAGTTATAATTTACTGGTGTCACAAAGCTCAGCTTTACTGCAGCCACTTTAAGTTTTCCAGCTGGTATGCTATTATCTATCCTGCCACACAGTACTTACAAGCAGTTACAGCTGCACACAGAGTAGAAAGACAGTGCACAGCCCAGGAAAATAAGTTTTGCTCTCATATCATGCACAGGAAGCTCTTGGCTTCACCTATCATGAATAGGTGCGTGGTCTGTGTGACCAGGCATTGAGGACCCCATGTTCCCCTGAGCATTGCACAAGGCAAGAAATCTTTCACCAGTATTCCAGTACACTGGAAATAGCTATGCTTGAAATAGTCTCTCACTATCGCTTTGTCTCTTCCCTGACCTCCACAAAGAAAACCAGAAAGAATTAAAAGAACTTGCCATTTAAATACCCACAGCTGTAAGACATGTTATTGAGTTATCTCATTAATGCCACATTTACTAGGATTGTCCATTGAAACAGATTTTGTTTCATTTTGGTTTCCTTCCCCAAACATTGTTTTGGTTTTAATTTTTTGTGAGTGTAATTTGAAAATGCTATGTCAAGGCCATCCATCTTACTAGTAGCAGATAGATAGGAAATATGCCTTCTAAGTAGTTAACCACGGTTTTTAACAATGAAATTATAGCCCAGATGGAACGGAAACCTGATTAGTACAATGGGTCACCTTCAAACCAGTGTTGAGTTTACATCTCCTTGAATAGGCCAGAGGACTTACTCTCAAGAAAGAAGGTCAATAAAAATGCATTTGTAACTGAAATGGCTCTGGAAGTAGGCAAGAAAATCTTTTAAAACATGAAGATAAATGAAGTTAAACAAGAGGAGAATCAATAAGAAAAAGTAAAACGTACACTGCAATGCAGTCTAACTTTACCATTTTTAAAATTTTTTTAAAAGCATGTGGTAGAAACCACTACGTTACTTTGAAGTCCAAACAGTAATGTTAAAAAGATGACAAGGTGATGATGCTTGGAGGAGTTAAAACGCTACACAGGCTTATTTATTATTAAAAGAGTTAGGTCATACTGAAGCAACAAGGAGACTACACAGAAAATTTTGTGTGTTCTGTGAGAAAGGTTTCCTCCCACTTCATGAATAGAACCAAAACTAAAAAAAAAAATAAATTTCAAAAACTTATAAAATCCTTCTGTAATTTCATCTATAGTTTGAGATTTTTTAAGAGTTTAATAGCAATAATGGGATCAAAGTACTGACACTGATTAACGCTGGAGTGCCACATTTAATTACTAACAAGGTTTCTTTTTACTTCTAAGCCCTCCCTCCATTATTCCCAGTTTACTCTTACTGCAAATATATTAATACAGTGTAGGCCAGACCATTTTGTAAGCAAAATAGAAAGTAATGAATTATAAGTAGAACAGAGGAGTCTTTTTACCTTGCTGCCAGAGCTCCATCGAAGTCTCTATCACTCCTGCAAAATTGCAGACTGTCTGAAGAATTTGTTGAAACCATACTCACTAAACAAACCATAGTGTAAAACATAGGTGGACTTGCATTATGCTTCAAAAACAACCTGAACATGCATTTTTTTGTACCTCACAGTGGGCAGTATCTATAGGAAAGTGCCTTTGCAGATACTAATTGTTCTAACAAGAAAAACCTCCAGAAATGTTGCAGTTGTGACGCACTCACAGAGAGAGAGAGACAGACACACAGCTCCCACACCTGACTCCAAGGATCATGAACAGGAAAAGAGACCTTTATTTACATTACATGACTATTTATAGAATTCCATCCATGACCCAGGATTGGACAGCTGAAGGTCAAACCTCTCACCATGACTGGCTGTTCACAACGTCCATCCATACTTCCTTCCTCAGAGAAGAATGCTAAACAACTCTCTGTTTATCAGAAGAAGGTATGGAAAACAGTTGGACAGATGTATAAACATCAGAACACCAAAAGGCAAGGAAAACCTGGGGCAACACAGAACTATTCAGGCTTTGAGATTTTTGCCTTTCCATTGCATATTTTTTGCACAGAGAGCTTCATCCCAGGAATTCAGTATGGATAATGGAGATTTCTATTTCAAGGTTTCTGAAATTTCTTTTTGAAATAGTATATTGCTTAGTAGCTTCTTTAGTCCTCTGATTCCACTCTTATTAATTTCACTTATTGTTGGCTACTTCAGATTTTTTTTAATTCTTGAGATAAAAAACTGATAGAAAAAATATTCCAGTGTAATTAATCATGGAGAGTGAGCAATAGGACTCCAATACTTTCTTATGTTTGCTTTACTGTGTGGATAACTTGTGCCAGAACACACTAGAAACGAGCATAGTTTTGTTTGGCTAACACTAAATCTCCACCATTTCAAGAATGGATACAATACTTATCCTGGTGCAAAGAGGTGGCTTCCAACACCTCAATGAAGTAATCTATCTCCACCAAGCCATGATCCCTCCATGAGAGCCATCTGCCTCAAGGTTAACATAAGACCTATAATACCTAAAGGGAAAAGGTTAAAATGTTTTATTAATTTTTTACTTTTTGCTTGTCATGGAGAGGATGAAAGACAGAAGTAAAATGCACTTATTTTACTATCGTTCGTAAAATGTTATGCTTTTGATGGCAAGCATGCATGTCTTTGTACCTGTGCCATGGCTTATGTCTGGTATCTTGCCTGTGAACATGGCTTCCATGGACATCCAAAAAATGTGTTACAAGATTCAAATAAAAAGGTTTCTTTTACTTTTCTCCACAAATAATTTGACTTCAATTTTAATTTTTTAATTTTCTTTTTTATTTTCCTTAATATTGACAGGATTTGAGCTGATAAAATTATTATCAAAATAAATGGGTTTAATGTAGCAATTCCTGAATGGAATATTAACTGAACAAACGAGACAGAAGAAACTGGCAAGCTGCAAAGAGGATTAATATAGAGCAACCTGAGGCCACTTAGTGCTGACATCTCTTTCCCTTATGAAAGTAAGAGAATTATGTGCAGTGTACAGAGAAGTATGTGAACATAGTGACTAGAGAAGTATTTGAACAGATTTTCTGAGTGATATATACTTTATATTGCAATGACCACATGGATGTCATGGAAATTCAGTCCTAATTTTCACAGATGTAACCAAGATAAGAGGGAAGGTCTTGGGCTTGTTTTTTTTTCTTTTTCTCCACTCTCTTCACAATATTACAATGCAGATTCCCTCTCTGGCTATGCAGGTATCTTTTCTCATCAAAGCCCCTTCTCTGTGTGACAGTTCTTGTTCAGTGAGTAGAGTAGCAGCAGACTAAATGATTCCAAATAATTATCACATACTAATGTTGTGATGAACTAAAGACAAAATACAAGATTAATCCAAGAGCCTGAAAAATTATAAATTAAGAATTCTCATTATCTATATATGGTGACCTAAATTGGCCTTTTGGACTGTATAATCTCAAGTGATAATTATTTGTGGCACTGGCCAATTCCTCTGTAATTATTATCTTTTCATTAATGCCAGAAACTGATTTCTACTCTTTTCTACAAAGCTGTTCCTTCTTGCCTTTTTTTAGAGTAAACAGAGTGCTTTGATTTTGTTTAAAAATAACCAGTAAATAATGTAATGAAGTAACTGATAGTACAGATAAGGGAAAATCCTGGAGTCTCGTCTTACTCCATGAATCTTGTGTGATCTTATTTTAGGATGGGGTTTTAAGTGAAATCCCAGTCTTGTGGTGGTCTTTGAGATTTAAGACTTTGCTCTCTGTAGAAACAAAACTTCATTTGGGAATGTGTTATGTAGTTTTTAGTTAAGCATATGTTAATCAAATAATACAAGAAGCAAAGGAAGAACCAAGAAAGCAAAAGGAATGTGAAAGATTACATTTAAAGTTCTACAACACCAGAGATTGCCTGATTTGTGGCTGAGTGGTTTGAAGAAAAACTCTCCTGTTAGAATCAAAAGACTGTAAGCATGAATTTTCTGTACAAGTTCAAAATCTATTTGGGAAACTACCGATTACCCTCTGCAAATATGTAGTTCTAGGGTGGGTAGATAGTGTTTGTGCTATAACACTGTAGTCAAATTATCTAATTACTACATTCAGAAAGAACAGATGAATTTTCTTTACTCCCTTTGAAATTGGAGTCTAGTAGTTTCCAGAGTATAAAA
>VXBI01011416.1:8458-21081 GCA_013397375.1 Toxostoma redivivum
CCACAAAAAAAAAAAAAAAAAAAAAAAAAAAAAGGATGAAGCAAATTGGCATTTCCAAATTATGGGAAACTCAGCAGTTACCAATTCTTGTAAATGTGACTGGTTTTGCAAAAGAAGCAGCAAGATTTAAAGCTGAGTAGGTGGGAAAAGCTCAGGATTTTGGGAAGAGCAGAGCAAGGGATGTCACTCAGGTGTGAGCCCACCTGCAGAGCTGCCCCAAAGCTGGATCCCAGCGCAGGGAGGAGCTGGAGCTGCTGCAGAGAGCCCAGAGGAGGCAGCAGGATGAGCAGAGGATGGAGCAGCTCTGCTGGGAGGAAAGGCTGGCACAGCTGGCATTGTTCAGCCTGGAGAGGAGAAGCTTTGGGCTGAGCTCAGGGTGGCCTTGCAGGGCCTGGAGGAGCTGCAGNTTGGACACTGGGACGGTGGAATTGTCCCTGCCATGGCACTGGATGATCTTTAAGGTTCATTCCAACCCAAACCTTTCCATGATTCCACGATTCTAAATCCATCCCTCCATCCTTTCCAGGGCTCCCTTCCCCACCTGAGATTTTTTTTTCCATCCTCTTTGCTCAGACAGAAACAAAGTGATCTGACCTTCTGGGCAATTCTATTGAAGTGGGATTGATGGTTGCATTTACTGCTCTTTCTCCAAAAGTTTGGTCATTATTGATTGATATCAATAAAAGGATTTATAAAAATCCCAGTGTGGGCCAGCATTTGAAAAGCTCCGTCTGTGGAACATGTGGGACATGGATAACTTCAAGTTTTAATATTCCATATAGACCAGATGGTATTTTCAGGGGAAAAAAAAAACCCCTGAACATCCTCCCTGGGTCTGAATTTTTTTGGAAGTTGGGGTCAAACTCAGCAGATCACGTCAAACAAATGAAAATAAAGGGAACGTCGTTGCAAAGGTGAATTTTGTTATTTTGGAGACTTTGAGGATAACATTCCCAAGCATTTTAGACATCTGTCATCCCTTCCTGGCTGCAGGGGGGAGGGAATTCAATTTCATGCCCTGCTATGAATCAGGAGCAGGGATTTCAGCTCCAGTTTACTGCAGTGTCATAACCAAAACCCTTCTCCTCTGTCAGGACAACACTGATTTTTAGGGCTTTTATCAGCTTTTGGACTCAAATCCTATTTTTCCCATTTTTTCCTTCATCTCAGGATCCAAACAAAACTCTGAGAAACCTGGAAGGTGTCCACCCATGGCAGGGGGTGGAATGAGATGAGCTTTAAGGTCTCTTCCAACCCAAACCAGTCTGGGATTAAGATTATTTTCTGCAAACAGAAAAATCCCCTAATTCACCTCAAACTTTCCATTCTCCCCAGAACTGATGGATTTCCAGGACCACCATCCCCTCCTTCCCTGGAACAAACATCTCACACCCAGCCAGGAGGAGCCAGACCAGCACCATTCCCAGTCCCAGCTTGTGGGAAACAGAAAAGGCATAAAACTCTTAGAAAATTGTGTGAAAGCAGATTTTAGGATGCAGAAATGTAAGAATGCTGAAGATGCAAGGATCCAAACCAAATCCCATTTGTGATTTCTCCAGCCATCCCTCAAGTGACCCCATTCCAGAGATCCCAGCTCTCCATCCAGCAGTGAGACTGCACTCAGGCTAGTTCAGCTTTCCTCTCAAATCTAATTTTAGCCCTCCTCTGTTATTATTTATTCAACAATGTGAATGAGATATAGATCACATTCATCGATTGCCTCCTTTGGAATTTGCCTATTTTTTCTTGGATGTTTCACATCCACCTTATTCCTGTGCTGTGTCAAGCCTGGAAGAGGGAAAAAACCCTAAATTGAACCAGACTGCATTTAAAAAATTTGTTTTAACAACTTTATTTACCCTAAATTCCATCATTTAGTCAGAAGCTGGAGTTTGGAGTTTCCTCTGCGTAGACCCAGTTGCAGCTGAGCTGTTGCAATCCACATTAATTTTAACAGGAATTAAAAATTATTGCCTGGAATTCATCTCAGATTGTCCTCAGCAAATGCTGGCATTCCAGAGTGGAACATTTGCTTTCATTTCTGTGCAAAACTTCTGCCCCCTTTGTATTTTTGGGGTTTGCAGGGTGTCATCAACTTGGCAGAAAAAGAAATGGAAATTTATATCCCATAAATTCCAGGCAATTAACCCAGGAAGGGAATATTAATACTTTATTAAAATATATAAAAAACTTTAATAAAATCAGGAAGAGAGCTGAGAGCTCTTTTCCTTGACTGGGAAAGTTCTGGATTCACACCCTCAGGGCCTCATTTTGCAACTTATTGCAAGAAGGATCCTTCCAACCTCAATTCCTGGAAATCTGTGAAGGGATAAAGCAGTTCATAATTTCTTGTTGTAATTAGTTTATTGGGACAGAAAGGTTTGATCATCATTATTGGGTTGGGAGTCTCACATTTTAGTAGGAAAAGTTCCCATCATTGTCCTCACAAAACTGCCACCAGATCCTATAGGAACATTTCAAAGAATGAAAAAAAAATCCAAGAATGGGAAGTACTCTTCAAAAAACAAACAAAAAAAGAGTTCTAGTACAAATTATTATGACAAAGTTACTACTTTGACCATTTTAGTCTGATTTCAGGTATTTTGAGGCAGCAAATTCCACCTTGGGCTTCTTTTTTGGGGAGAGAAAGTTTATTTCCTTCAGGCCAGCTGCCACTGCTAAAACAGCTTAAATTTGAATATCAGTGCACACAAAGATGAAGGAATTTCTGTCCAGTTTGGAAAATCTTATATCTGTGGGTGTTTGCCAAGCTAAACTGGGATTCACCCCCTGAGAGTTCTCTGTGGGTGGATTAGTCTCATTAATTAATTAATTAATCCTGGGATTCCCATGTCACTGTGGGGATGATGAGGAGCTCGTGATGAGGCACAGGGATGTTTGGAGAGCCTTGGACGAGGGATGGAGTCTGGTCAGAGGGGTTCTCACAAGCTGAATTCCTCATTTCTCCCATTTAAACAGAGCTGCAGAAATGAATTTTTAATTTTCTTAAGTTCTGGCTCCAGACAAATTCCTGGAGGATGCAAGGAAGGGAAGCAGTGAAAGGTGACTCCCTCAGTCACGGGCTTTGTGGCCTCAGGTGACACTTCTGGCTCCTAGAGGAAAGGTGACCCTTGTGAAATCTGTCTGTGGTGGCACAGAAGGACTGATAGGAGCTTTAACAGAATTCAAGGAGTGAAATCCCCGTTTGTCAGCCTGGCTTTGTGCCTGAGTGCCTCAAAGTCCCCTCACTTTCTGCAAAAACCAGGAAAAGAGACAGTGTGCTTTCCCTCAGGATGGGGGAGAGCTGCTCTGCTTTTCTAGAAGGGGTTGGGGAGCTCCCCAGAGGGGATGGAACTCAATTTGTCATGAATTTAGGGCAGTTCTTACATGACAGGACCCGTCTGTTAGGAGGAAAACAAAAGCAGTTCACACTGCACACACGAAGTTGTGGAGATGAGAAACATCAAATCTTCAGACTGGAGATTAGAAACCTCAAATCTTAGAATGGTTTGGGTTGGAAAGGACCTTAAAGATGATCTGCCATGGGCAGGGACACTTTCCCTTATTCCTGGTTGCTCCAAGCCCTGTCCAACCTGGCCTCAGCAGAGCAGGGAGCAGGTAAATCCTCCTGCTCCTCCTCTGCCCCTGTCCCTGTCCTGCCCAGCACTGTGTGGGAGATGTGTTCCAGTGAAATCCCCTCCAAACCCGGCATACAGAGGATCTGAATCCTCATTCCTCAATTCTTCCTTCAGGAAATCTTGCTCCTTGTCTGAGGTTGCTCTCAGAATCTGTTTTGGTTTTTTTCCCCGAGCTGTGTAAAAGTTCTTGTCTGGCAGTTCGTGTGCCCGAGCTGGAATCAATCTGAGCTCTTCAGTTTTCTCGCTCTCAAGGTTGTTTATTCTTTTCTTATCTGTAATATTTTCTCTCAGCCCAGCCAGGTCTGTCTGGCAGGGCAGCCATGGCACACTCTCTGCCCTTCAGGGCCCTGTTATCTTTTTATACTAAAAACTACCTACATGATGTTTACAATTATTTCCCAATTCCCATCATCTATGTTAGACACTGAACTTCTACTCTAAACCAATCCCAAAGTGCAGCTCCACAATAGAAAATGGAGATGAAGAAGAAGAACAAAGAAAGACCAAACACGTGCTTTTTCCTCCATCTTGTGTTCTAAAATCCCCATTCCCAAAAATCCTACAATCTATATTTTCANTGCAGCCTTTTCCCACTGGATCCCAGAGGAAAACCAGAGCCTTGCACATCATCCCTGGGCCTGGGGAGGAAAACTGCCCCTTCTCCAGGAGCACTGCTGCAGCAGAGCCACATCTGTCACTGCAGGAGGATGGACACCATGGGATGGCACTGCCCCACCCTGACTGACAGAGTGACACAGCTGTGCTCTCACTCTCACTGCTTTCATTGTTCTGTATTGCTGTATTTCTATTTTCATTTTCCTAGTAAAGAACTGTTATTGCTATTCCCATATCTCTGCCTGAGAGCCCCTTAATTTCAAAATTATAATTTGGAGGGAGAGGGTTTACATTCTCCATTTTAAACAGAGGCTCCTGCCTTTCTTGGCACACACCCATCTTTCAAACCAAGGCATTCCTCCAAGGCTGAACCCACGAGGGAAATGTTCCTCAATCACTTTGCTAAAATCACATCCCCATACCCCACCCAGCAGCGGTGTGATGCCACAGGGGGATTTCAATGCCCTAAATATGGGAATTTTAATCAGGAAAATATCCTGTAAGTGCCTTGATCATTCCAACTTCAGGGGAAGCTTTGTTAATAAAGGTGTTTCACCTGCTGAGTCAGCCAGGAAGGTGCCTGTTATCTCTGTGGTTATCAGCCACCATTTCTGTGTGGGGAGCACGGAGGAGCAGCCCCATTCCCGTGTGACTCCTGGGGTGACAGTTTGTCCTCGCTCAGCCTGTGGCTTCCCCTGCCCTCTGAAGTGGTGACATGTGCAGGGTGGCACAGGGGCCTGCCTGGAGCAGGGGGTTTAACCACAGAGATCTGATCAATCCCGGGGGCTGTGCTTCCCAACTCTCCCTGCTCAGCTCCTCCAGGTGCTGCTCCCACCTTCAGCCACGAATGGAGAATTCCTGGAAAAGCCCTGATGTGAGGGACAGTGACAAAAGCAACTCCAGCCAAACAGAGAGGTTTCTAGACAACTGGAAATGCAGATGTTGTCCTTGGAAAAATGAAAATATGTTGTTCTTCCCACTTTAAATATGAGTCTGATGAGAAAGAGCACCTGACTACCTCAGTGACCATCGGAATAAAATCGTGGAATCACAGAATGGTTTGAGTTGGAAGGGACATCAAAGATCACCCAGTGCTGCCCCCCCTGCCATGGGACACCTCCCACTGTCCCAATGTCCAGCCTGGAACTGAACATTCCAGGGATCCAGGGGCAGCCACAGCTGCTCTGGGAATTCCATCCCAGCCCCTCCCCACCTTCCCAGGGAAAAATTCCTTCCCAAAATCCCACCTAACCCTGCCCTTTGTCAATTTGAGCCCATTCCCCTTGTGCCATCACTCCAGTTCCTGATGAATTGTCCCTCTCCAGCTTCCCTGCAGCCCCTTCAGATACTCAAAGTTGCTGTAAGATCCTCCCACCACCTTTTCTTCCCCATCATAAAATCCATAAAAAAAAAGATCTGGAGTTCTGTAGCCCATCTGCCTTTCTCTGTATGAAAGATAAGTCCACACAGCTAATTAGCCAAATAAAACTATTCACAACACAATCAATATTTATTTTCTCTTGATATAAGGTGGGATAATCAAACAAAAAAAGATTTATTATAATGTTTGTCAACAAGATACGGGAAGATTTTGTAAGGAAGACATCTTCATTGTCTCAGGTTTTTTGGAGCTAAAATGTTGTGAAAGCTTGGTTTTTACTCCACTCACAGCTTCAGGCTAAGTTCATTCCAGCACAAAAATAATATTATTAAATCTGAATTTCAGAGCAACTCTTTAAAAAAAATTTTAAAATTCCCAAATTAATGCTGGCTGAATGAACAGTTGTTTATGGAAAAAAAATAGGAAATAACACAGGGCTGGTTTATTAAACCTCTTCCAGTTCTTCATGTGCTAAGACAAGGTGTCCTAAAAAAAAAATGAGTGGCACTTTTTGGAATGGATTAGTAATTGGAATGACTCACTCGGGATCTTTGTCATTCCTGGTTGTGCTCACCTTTGTGTTCATCAGGAGAAATTTAAAAAAGAGACAAATCTTCCCCATATTCAGCTGCAGAACCTTCTGGAGTCGAGCTGGATGGCAGAAATGCGAATGGGAAAAGTTATAAGGAAAACTTCAGTAAATGTTATTTCACTCCACGGTGCAGCTCCAGCTTTGGCTCAGGGATTTGAGGAGTCACCCATTGCTGGAAGCTGGGAGGACACTCCTGGTGATGGGAACTCTTGTTTTCCTTGGAATCAGCCCCTGCCGAGAGCCAGGCAGCACCAATTTTGTTCTTACTCAGATTTCATGACCAGAATTTCTGCATTTTCTTCAAATGAGCTGCAATTTTCTGGAATTCATGAACCACGAGTTGCCTTCCCCACTTTTGAATGCTGATTTTTTCCTACAGGGTTTCTGTTCTCCCTTGATCTGGGTGTGCCCAAATCTCCAGTCTGGCAAATCACCTCTTCCAGGACCACCTGCAGATTTCTTTCTGCCTTGCCAGTGTTAGAATTTTGCTTTTTTAAAATAATTTATGCCTATTCTGAGAACTTTGTGAGTCCTGGTGGTTCAGCTCATCCCAGAGGAGCATCTCAGGATGGGCCTGGCCAGCAGAGTTACATCACATCCAGGAGCTCCAGCAGTTTCTCTGCCTCCTGTGGTGCTCTAAATTTGATTTTTCTTAAAATTCAGGGTTTCTCTGTGCTCTGGCTCAGCCTCCAAACTGCTGCAGCTCCCTCAAGTTTAGTGGTGGCTCATCTGCTCCACTCAACAAATTTTGGGGTCACCTCCATGTCCAACCTGTCATTTACTGAACATTTTGCAACATTTCCTCAACAAAGAAAAGCTCAGTAAGGGGAAAATTTGTCATCCTCAGAAAGATTTTGGCTGCTGGTGGTGGTGCAAAGATTGCTCAGAATGCTCCAGAGCTGCCTCTACCTGCCAGGAAAGAAGGGAGGAGAGCATTCCCAAAAAGTGCAGCTGTTCATCCCTCCCAGGGAGGAACAGAGCTGGAGGTGTCCAGGACAGAATTCCCAATAAAAAGCTGGAGAAGGAGCCAGATATTTTAACCTTGGCCAGCTGAAAGAGAAGCTTGTTGGTATTTTATTTTTATTTTTTTTTTAAATAAAAAATGTGGTTTCCTGGTACTGGCTGCTCTTGGGGTTTGCACTTCCTTCCATTTCCACACCACTCTGCCATTCCCAGTCCTGCTCCTGGGATGGGACTTTGCTAAAACCCAGAATTAAAAAAAACTAAAGCCAAGATTTCTGCATTTTCCTGGCTCCTTGTGGGAATTCCAGCCAGCACTGCCTGTCCCGTCCATGTGGGTGGGAAGAAACTGGAGCTTGGAAAGATCCGTGGCCAAGCTCTGACAGGAACAGCCCCCACCACCCACAGCTCGACCTCCAGGACTGGCAAATTCCACCTGGACAGACGGACAAAAGTGGCCAGGGAGGAGAAAAACCGGGAATTGGAAATGAAGTGTGGAGTGGACTGGCGGGAAGGAACATCTACGTGGCTCCAAGTTCTTGCACAGGGAACAGGAGAGTTCAGTTTTATCGTGGTTATATTGCCAAAAACATGAAATTAAATACACGAAAAGGGATCAGCAAAATTCGTTGAGCCAAAGGTTTTGTGTTAGTCAAGACAATTTCTGCCCCTTTTTAAAACAGCATCCTCTGAGTGATGGAATGAAGCTTTAATTTGAGGGATTCTGCTGGAAATCCTCATCTCCAGGTCACTCTCACTGTCTTTAAAGCATTTTCCTCCACATGGAAGAGCTTCCAGAGGGGAAGATTTCCCTCCAAATGTCCCTGATGGGGGCACATCTCCCTGTGGATAAATCCTGACCCCGACCAGAAGGACCAGTGTCGGAGTCTGGGCCATCCCTTTGGGATCCAGAGCTGCTGAGACCCTGTCAGGGGCTCTGAGACCCTGGGATGATCCCAAAACATCTGTGGGGTTGATTATAGCCCTTGGAACAAATCACCAGCTTTAGATGAGAACCTAAAAGTCACAGGAGTTTTACTTAAACTTTTAAAAAAGTGTTATCACAAAGTGAAAATATAGATTGTAGGATTTTTGGGAATGGGGATTTTAGAACACAAGATGGAAGGAAAAAGCACGTGTTTGGTCTTTCTTTGTTCTTCTTCTCCATCTCCATTTTCTATTGTGGAGCTGGCACTTTGGGATTGGTTTAGAGTAGAAGTTCAGTGTCTACCATAGATGATGGGAATTGGGAAATAATTGTAAACATCATGTAGGTAGTTTTTAGTATAAAAAGATAACAGGGCCCTGAAGGGCAGAGAGTGTGCCATGGCTGCCCTGCCAGACAGACCTGGCTGGGCTGAGAGAAAATATTACAGATAAGAAAAGAATAAACAACCTTGAGAGCGAGAAAACTGAAGAGCTCAGATTGATTCCAGCTCGGGCACACGAACTGCCAGACAAGAACTTTTACACAGCTCGGGGAAAAAAACCAAAACAGATTCCAAGAGACCAAGACCAAAATATCCCAGAAATATTTAGGTTGGGAAAGCCCTCCAGGATCCCCAAGTCCAGTTGTGCCAAATTCCCATCTTGTCACCAGCCCACACCAGGCACAGCTCCCTGGGTTTGGTTTGCAGGGATGTGCCCAAGGCTGTGCTGGCTCCAGGTTAAATCCTGCTGGAGTGGCTGCAGGGACATCCCTTGGCACCTTCAGCACCGCAGGAACACACTGGGACACTCACTGAATTCCAAATTCCAGAGGTAGGCTGGAAAGAGCTGGAGGAACTGAATTTGGGGCTTCCTAATTGGAATTTCAGCTGAGTCCCTAAAGAGCTCAGGAAATAGGGAGACAGGCTTTTAAAAGGGATGGAGCAGGATCACCACGATCCCACAGTTCTGGGGGAGCTGGGAATGCTCCCCTGGAGAGGGGAAGCTCCAGGGAGAGCTCAGAGCCCCTTCCAGGACCTAAAGGGGCTCCAGGAGAGCTGGAGAGGGACTGGGGACAAGGCATGGAGGGACAGCACACAGGGAACGGCTTCAGAATAGGATTGGATGGGATTTTGGGAATTAGGAATTGTTCCCTGGGAGGGGCTGGGATGGAATTCCCAGAGCAGCTGTGGCTGCCCCTGGATCCCTGGAATGTTCAGTTCCAGGTTGGACATTGGGACAGTGGGAGGTGTCCCATGGAATGAGACAACCTTTGTTGTCCCTTCCAACCCAGGCCACTCTGGAATTCCATGATTTTGTGTCCATTGGAGCACAGCCATGGCTGTCACACACATTAATTATTCTGGACTATTTTTCCATTCATTCCCATTTCCAGATTTCTCCCAAGAACATTCCCCAGCTGCAGTGAAACTGCTGCTACTTCTCCTTTCTTCCTGCTCCTAATTCCAAGCAGAGGAGACAAAAAGCCCCCTGTGCTGAGCAATTTTGGATTTTCCAGCAGTGCAGCCACCAGCTTTGCACAATCCAGGCGCTTCAGAGCCAAGGAATCTGAGATCCATCTGGCTTTGCTCAGAACTTTCCAGAAGTGCAGCTCCTGAGTGTTCCTTGTGCTCCCAAAAATCAGGTGATGGGGATGGAAACGCTCAGACTCGCTCCAGGAAGCTTCAGCTGGGTTTTGTAGGGATGTGGACTCGGGATAAATTTCTCCCTGCCTCGGGCAGGTACACACCTGGTGTCTGTAGGGTTGTATCACTCCCAGAATTATCATGGAAATGAACAAAATGATGGAATGGGGAGGAGGTGCTGACTTTTTCCTTGGAGTTGGACGGATGTTTAGCAGAACCACCTCCTCTAACCCTCTGTCACTGCTTTCCTTGGAAAATCTTGGGATTTCAGGAAGGATCCTACATGACCAGGGCAGGAACAGGAACAGATTCATAACTGCTGAGCCTGGAGTCAAATGTTTGAGGTTTGCCACAAACCGAGCTGGAGTTTATTTACACCAACAAAGGGCACCCAGGGAACAGTGGTGGCCTGAAATATTCACTGAATGTTTATCAACAGCAGATATTTACCTTAAATTTTCTCTTTGGAGAGCGGCTTCCCACAGGATCAGAACCATGACCTCCGTGGTTTGCTCTGTCTTGTCTTCCCTCTGCACAGCAGGCACTGGGTTTTGTAGGAAAAGACAGGGAAAAAAATCCCAAGTGCAGCATGAAAGAACACCCTGGAGTATTGCTGGAAATCCTCTGGTTTATCCCAGACCAGGAGACTCCAGAGCTTTCTGCCCTCGCTGTGTTCTCACAAAATTTGGGTTTATTAACTCCAAATCTGACTTTTCTCATGGACGTTTTAAGTCAGGGAAAAGATGTTTCTTTGCCAGCAGAATGAGCGAGATCCCCTCATTGTGTGGCCTCTGGCAGCTCCCACGGGCCCCTCTGGTGTTCTGGAGGAAGATTTCCTCATCTTCATGCTTTGGAGACATCCACAGAGAGCAGGGTTGGGAAAGGATGCATTGCTGCACATAGGGAGTGGCCAAGCAGGATATGATCCCTAGGGACAGCTTTTCATTTGTTATTTGTCCACCAGGTCTTTCCCTCTTGCCTCGATAAATCCCCACTGGTGCAGCTCATCTTTTCTCTCTCCTCTGACTCAGCAAGGGGCATGTGAGTGTTTGATGATGCACCAAGATCCAAACCAGACAATGAATGGGTATCAGTGAGGAGGAAAAAAAAAAAAATCACTTGTTTGTCCAGAACAGGAAAATGCAGAGGGCAGAGCAGCTGGGAAGGTTTTGGAGCTCTGCCCTGCTCAGGAGGGGACTCTGGCTGCCTGAGCCACAGCAAGGTATCAGTGCAGGCTGATAATTCCATGGAATCTCCAGCAGAGCAGGATTTTGGATCAGTTGTCCATAAGGAAATGTTTATTTTCAGTGGTGTTGTTTTGCAGGGTCATAGGATTAAAGAATTATGGAATATCCAGAGCTGGGAGGGACCCACAGGGATCACCCAGTCCCAGCCCTGCCCTGCCCAGACCCCCCAAAATGCCAGCCTGGGCATCCCTGGCAGCTCCTGGAGCTCTGTGCCCATTCCCTGGGGAGCCTGGGCAGTGCCAGCACCCTCTGGGGGCAGAACCTTGCCCTAAAATCCATCCTGAATCCCTCCTGGCACAGCTCCAGCCGCTCCCTGGGTGCTGTCCCTGTGCAGAGTGAACAGATGGATCAACCTGACACAGGTTATTTAAAGATGATGGAGAGGTGTTGATTTGTTTCTAATCAATATTTATACAGCTTAAATTCATCTTAACGAAGCAAGATTAAGTGTGATGAGGAATTTCTGTCAGAAGATTGTCCAGCCCCAATGTCCAACCTGGAACTGAACATTCCAGGGATCCAGGGGCAGCCACAGCTGCTCTGGGAATTCCATCCCAGCCCCTCCCAGGGAACAATTCCTAATTCCCCAAATCCCATCCAATCCTACTCTGAAGCCATTCCCTGTGTGCTGTCCCTGCATCCCTTGGGAATTGTCTCTCTCCATGTTTCCTGCAGCTCCTCCAGGCCCTGCAAGGCCACCCTGAGCTCAGCCCAAAGCTTCTCCTCTCCAGGCTGAACAATGCCAGCTGTGCCAGCCTTTCCTCCCAGCAGAGCTGCTCCATCCTCTGCTCATCCTGCTGCCTCCTCTGGGCTCTCTGCAGCAGCTCCAGCTCCTCCCTGGGCTGGGATCCAGCTTTGGGGCAGCTCTGCAGGTGGGGTCACACCTGAGCAGAGGGACACAGGGAACAATCCCAATCCAATCCTAATCCCAAACCCTAATCCCAATCCCAATCCAAACCCCAATCCCATCCCAATTCCAATATCAATCCCAATATCAACCCCAGTACTAATCCCAATCCCAGCCCCAACCCCAATCTCAGTCTCAATCTCCATCCCAATCTCAACCCCAACCCCAACTCCAATCCCAATCCCAATCCCAATCTTAATCCCAATCCCAATCTCAATCTCAATCCCAATCTTAATTTCAATCTCAATCTCAATTCCAATCCCAATCCCAATCTCAATCTCAATCCCAACCCCAACCTCAGTCCCAATCTCCACCTCAATCCCATCCCAATCCCAATCCCAATCCCAATCCAAGTCCCAGTACGAGCCTAACCCCAATCCCAGCCCCAACCCCAATCTCAGTCTCAATCTCCATCTCAATCCCAATCCCAACCCCAATCTCAATCTCCATCTCAATCCCAATCCCAGTCCTAATCCCAATCCCAATCCCAATGCCACGCCAATCCTAATCTCAAACCCAACCCCAATCCCAATCTCAATCCTAATCTCAATCCCAATCTCAATTTCAATCTCCATCTCAATCCCAATCCCAGTCCCAGTCCTAATCCTAATCCCAATCCCATCCCAATCCCAGCCCCAATCTCAATCTCCATCTCTGTCCCAATCCCAATCTCATTTCCAGTTCCAGTCCCAGTCCCAATCCCAATCCCA
>VXBI01011416.1:23435-34116 GCA_013397375.1 Toxostoma redivivum
ATCACTATTATTTTAATTTTTATTTCATAATATCTTATATATAACATAATTTGAAATTCACGACTGCATAGCTCAAAGACAAATGAATTCCTTGGCTCTGCTTTATTTCAAATGATTTTAAACTGAAATTTTTGGATCCATAATTTTTATTTCAAAGGGATTAATAACCATGCATTTAATTGCCAAACCACTGATGTCTGAGCATTCTCCCAGTTTAATAATGCACATTTTAAAAGCTTCCTACCTTCATTATTTATACTCCAGGCTCAATAATTATGTGTAATTCATTGCAGGATATTTTTTTTTTTTTCCAAACAAGCAGGACATTTCAGGAATAATTTCAGGTGGCCTAAAAATTTGGTTTAATGGCTTAAAATAGATGTTTAGAGAGTTAAATCAGCTTAAAAATTAATTTTTTGTGCATGTTTGGGAAGGATTTCCTGGCCAGGAGAAGTTTTGAAGGAGAAGGACACGAAGAAGAAGAAAATGTGAAATTACAGCAGCAATAATGACAGGGAGCATCAGCAGAGAGGAAATTTTGGGATAAAATCTGGAAGGAACATCCAGATTTCCAAGGAAAATTTTGAGGGCAGAGAAAACTCTGCCTCATCCTCCTGAAGGAATTTTTTCTGGAATTCCAGCACCATGAACAAACTCTGAGGAGCTGATTCATTTCTCAGCTCAGAGCACTTGAACTTCAACTTTTTAAAAAAAAAATTATTTAATAAAATTAATTCAGCATCCACCCAACCTTCTCCCTATTCCATGTGGGATTTCTCCCCTTGTGTCTTCCTGCCACTTTTCCAGGCTTTTCCCACCCCATGGAGCACCAGGAAACAAATTTGCAATCCCAAAAGAATGGGATAAAAGTCTGTAAGGAACATCCAGATCTCCAAGGAATATTTTGAGGGCAGAGAAAACTCTGCCTCATCCTCCTGAAGGAATTTTTTCTGGAATTCCAGCACCATGAACAAACTTTGAGGAGCTGATTCATTTCTCAGCTCAGAGTGCTTGAACTTCAACTCTAAAAAAATTTATCTAAATAAAATTAATTCAGCATCCTCCCAACCTCCTCCCTGTCCCATGTGGGATTTCTCCCGTTCCTGCCACTTTTCCAGGCTTTTCCCACCCCATGGAGCACCAGGAAGCAAATTTGCAATCCCAAAAGAATTTGATCCAGGAATTTAATCATGCCACGTCTTGTTTATTCAGGAGAGCGCAGAGCAGTTGTGATTCAGTTGGGTTGGGCAGTAAACAACAAAGAGGTTGAAAATTCCTGATAAGGATCAGTCTCCAAAGGAAAAAAATTCCTGGTTGGAACCTGAACCTTGCACAGAGGGGTCAGTGAGGGAGGACTTCTGTTGGATCTCAGAAATCTGGAATTTTGGAGCTTTCTGTGCTTCCAGGCACAAAAACCACTGCTCTGAGCTGGAAGCTTGGGGAAGGCTTTAAATGTGAATAATGAGTGAGAAATCACCAATGTGCAGTGGGTGAGATGTGTGTGTGTGCACTGGGGATGGGTTTGGAATTTGAGGGGTTTATATAGAAATATAAATGTATATTTATAATATTTATATCTATTTATATCATGGATAGTGGTGGAGATGGGGCAAGATGGAGAATTTTGGGTGGTGCCTTTTCTTTGTTCTTCTTCACAGAGCTCAGGCAGTGACCTTTGGTTGGTCAATGTCACTCTAAGGGTTGTAAAAATCTATTATTGGGTTAAAAGGATAAATAATATAAGTGTTAAATTTCTATTGTTTTTTTTAGCTTTAAAAGGCCTTGATCAGGCTCAGCTGAGCCATTTTTCCCACTTCTAGCAAGGAGCTGGAGGTGCTGTTGGACTTTCTGTAATTTCTGATAAAATACAATAAACATCCAAACACAAACAGAAAAATCACCTCAATCACCTTTTTAATAATCCTGGCTCTAAAGGAAAACAAACAAAACTGATGACAAATCATTAATTAGTGGTACAAAGGCCACCCTACAGCCCCACAGGCTTCAGGATCATCAAATCCCAGAATGGTTTGGGTTGGAAGGGATCTCAAGGATGTTCTTTGAGACACCTCCCACTGTCCCAGTGTCCAGCCTGGCCTTGGGCACTGCCAGGGACCCAGGGGCAGCCACAGCTGCTCTGGGAATTCCATCCCCACCCTCCCAGGGAACAATTTCTCCCAATTTAAATCAATTTTACATTGTCCTCATCTCTCTGCACCACCTGAGGCTTGTGGAGAAGAGGCTTTGGGACATCCCAAGCCCGTGGAAGCAGATCTGTCACCTGGGCTGTGCCCTTGGTGCTGGAGCAGCCACAATTTGGATCAGTTGAACTGGAAACCCAAAATCCAGCTGCCTGTGACACCCTCTGCCAGTTCTAGGCTCAGTCCAGTCCTGCTCTTAAGCTGTGACTCAGGTTTAGCTGTATTAATGACCCCAATAAAGTCAGTGTGTCCAGCTGTGAATCCTCATGAAATCTGTGTTCAGAACACGATTAAAGCCTAATTTTTTTAAGCTCCCAACCACAACTAATCCATAAATAAAATTTACCTTGAAACCTGCATTCACAAAAAGCTGAAAACCAGAGATGGAGAAGCATTTATTTTGTCTCTTAAGCTTGAACTTTGTTCCCCAGACACATTCCCTCTGCTCCCAGCCTGGGAGAAGACCTGGCTTAGCAAATTCTGGCTTTAGCAACTCAGCCTTCCCCCATCGATCGCTGTGTTGCAACGGAGGGTGTTAATCGACTCAGAACATTTAATTAGGGCTGCTTTGAGCCCAGCATTTTACAAGCCTGGTGCTTCACCCCGCTGCTGGAACGAGCACAATGCAGCATCTTTCAAAGTGTGCACAAACAACAGAATGGATTTGCAGCAGCATCAATAAAACCCCTCGAGCGTGCCCAGAGCCAAGGGCCAGGAGGATTCTCCGGAGCTCTTTTATCCAGGATGAGCAGCTTTGTTCCGAAATTCCTCGCTGCCTTTTTGCTGCCTCCCTAATGACCACTTCAGTGGGCTCCCAGGAGAGTGCCTGAGTCAGAGCCAGCTCGAAAACTGCTGAGGAAACATCCTCCCTTACTGGAAATGATTCCCAGCAAACTGCCCTGCTCCAGATTTAGACTGACGGAGCCGAGCGCTTGGGATCCTGCTCCTGCTGAAATGGGATGGCCTTGGTCCGGCCAAGGGCTCTGCAAAGCTCAGGAGCAAATTTTGGTGGCCACCAGGAAAATCTGGAAGGGGCCAGCTGGCCTTTATGGAGTCTGGCCTCGGCCATAAATGGGATGTGAGTTCCATCTTTTAAGTCCTGATTTTAGTCCTGTTTGGGATTCTGCTCCTGCTAAACAAGGATTGTCTTGGCCTGGCCAAGGGCTTTGCAAAGCTCAGGAGTAAATTTTGGTGGCCACCATCAAAATCTGGAATGGGCCACAAATGGGATGTGAGGTCCATCCTTTAATTGCTGATTCTAATCGTGTTTGGGATTCTGCTCCTGCTGAACAAGGATTGCCTTGGTCTGGCCAAAGGCTCTGCAAAGCTCAGGAGCAAATTTTGGTGGCCATTAGAAAGAGCTGGAGAGGGCCACAAACAGGATGTGAGTTCCATCTTTTAATTCCTGATTCTCATCCTGCTTGGGATTCTGACCCTGCTGAGAAGGAATTGCCTTGGCCTGGCCAAGGGCTTTGAAAACATCAGGAGCAAATTTTGGTGGCCATTAGAAAGAGCTGGAGTGGGCCACAAACAGGATGTGAGTTCCATCTTTTAATTCCAGATTCCAAGCCTGTTTGGGATTCTGCTCCTGCTAAACAAGGATTGTCTTGGTCTGGCCAAAGGCTCTGCAAAGGTCAGGACCAAATTTTGGCGGCCACCAGGAAAATCTGGAATGGGCCAGCTGGCCTTTATGGAGTCTGGCCTCGGCCATAAATGGGATGTGAGTTCCATCTTTTAAGTCCTGATTTTAGTCCTGTTTGGGATTCTGCTCCTGCTAAACAAGGATTGTCTTGGCCTGGCCAAGGGCTTTGCAAAGCTCAGGAGTAAATTTTGGTGGCCACCATCAAAATCTGGAATGGGCCACAAATGGGATGTGAGGTCCATCCTTTAATTGCTGATTCTAATCGTGTTTGGGATTCTGCTCCTGCTGAACAAGGATTGCCTTGGTCTGGCCAAGGGCTCTGCAAAGCTCAGGAGCAAATTTTGGTGGCCACCAGCAAGATCTGGAATGGGCCAGCTGGCCTTGTGGAGTCTGGCCTGGGCCACTAACTGGATGTGAGTTCCATCTTTTAATTCCTGATTCTCATCCTGCTTGGGATTCTGACCCTGCTGAGAAGGAATTGCCTTGGTCTGGCCAAGGGCTTTGAAAACATCAGGAGCAAATTTTGGTGGCCATTAGAAAGAGCTGGAGTGGGCCACAAACAGGATGTGAGTTCCATCTTTTAATTCCAGATTCCAAGCCTGTTTGGGATTCTGCTCCTGCTAAACAAGGATTGTCTTGGTCTGGCCAAAGGCTCTGCAAAGCTCAGGACCAAATTTTGGTGGCCACCAGGAAAATCTGGAATGGGCCAGCTGGCCTTTATGGAGTCTGGCCTCGGCCATAAATGGGATGTGAGGTCCATCTTTTAATTCCTGATTCTAATCCTGCTTGGGATTCTGCTCCTCCTGAAAATGAATCGCCTTGGTCTGGCCAAGGGCTCTGCAAAGCTCAGGAGCAAATTTTGGTGGTCACCAGAATAATCTGGAGTGGGCCACAAATGGGATGTGAGTTCCATCTTTTAATTCCAGATTCTCATCCTGCTTGGGATTCTGCTTCTGCTGAACAAGGATTGACTTGGTCTGGCCAAGGGCTTTGAAAAACTCAGGAGCAAATTTTGGTGGCCACCAACAAGAGCTGGATGGGCCAGCTGGCCTTGTGGAGTCTGGCCTGGGCCACTAACTGGATGTGAGGTCCATCTTTTAATTCCTGATTGTGGGAGAGCAAATTTAGTCACTCTGGGCTGGATCCAGGCTTTTGAACTGAAGGACTATTTTCCTTTCTTTTATTAAACACTAAAAACTTATTTTCCACTTATTTCTCCTCAGAGAAATAGCAAACCAGCAATTAATAAAACACAGGGACTTCTAAGGTCACTGGAGAAGGGAAAATGCCTGTGCTGTGTTATGCAGAAAGAACAAAAATCTGCTTTTTTTTAAATTCTGCTTTTCTTGCTTAGCTCAGTGTCTATTAAAGAGATAACAGTGGCTGCAAGCAAACCACAGGCAGGAAATTTTCTTTATTTTCATGTAACAAGGAGATTTGTTGAGTCTGGGTTGCTTAGGTAGCTGTCTAAAGCAGTTTTATTTTTAGAACTAATGAAAAATATTTACCAAGGGGGAAAAGTGACTCTGTGGACCTCCCTGTGCTTGCTCTTCATATTTAGAAGATGATACTTCCCAAAAGTCCCAGCTTTGCCCAGTTGTGTTCCCATGGCAGGGTTGGGACTGGAGGATATTTAAAGTCTCTTCCAACCCAAACCATCCAATGATTCTTTGGGATTGCTTTGAAAATCCCAGTGTGCAGGGGGCAGGGCAGGAGGGGAGGCTGGGGGCAGCCAGTTCAGGATCCCATTTCCCTGAAAGGTCTCAAGGAGCCTCAGCTGGAAATCCCTGTGGTCCCTAAACATCCATGAGTGCTCCTGGGACAATTTTTTTCCTGGTCCTTCCCAGCTCCTGGTCCTGCCAGGTGTTGTTCCCTGATTTTCCTGCATTAACCCCACTGGAAGAACCCTTTTCATCAGCTCTTGGAATTTCATTTGTCTCAAACCACTCCACAAACAGCTCCTGTCTCCCCCTCTCTGCCCCCCAAACTCTGGGAATTATCCCTTTTTCCTCCCCTTCCAGGAATAACCTCAATGCAAGCATTGAGAAAGCAGGGGTTGCTGTAATTAAGACCATTTATCTGCTGTAATTAAGACAATTTCTCTTGGATTTTGTAAGAGGTGTCTCGCTCTGAGCAAGAGTGTCTGGGCTTGAAATTGTTTTAGAAATCCAGGTTGCTCAATTCCAAGAGGTTGGGAGGATGGGGCCCTCTCCAGGTCTACAAAGTCTGAGCTTAATTTGGGGTCTCGAGCTGGCAAATCCATCCCTGGAGCTTTCCCATAACAACTGAGTGAACAAATCTGGGAATGAACCGAGGTAGGATGAAGTCTGAAGACATCTGGAAAATATGAAGCCAATGAGTCAGGGGAGCAGAGGAGCAGAAAAGCCTCACTGCTGCCTTGGGCAAGTTCAGTTCTGTGCCACAGGGTCCCTGCCTGGTGGCTCTGAGGATTTATCCCAACTCCTGAATTCCTCATTTTCCACAGGCCAGACCTGTGCTTGCCACAGTGCTGAAACCCAGAACTTCAGTCAGACTTCAGTCTGTTCTTGGATGTTGGATCAGTGATAAGAAGGCTGAAAAATTAAACTCTCAGCCTCTTAGAAATGGAAAATTCGAATTTCTGCATGTTCTGCAACAGTGGAGTTCACCCAAAGGCTGGATTTGATGTCTTGGAGGTGTTTATTGCAACCTCTCCTTCCAACAGGGCACAAAGAGTTAAAAATCTCTTTTTTTGGAGCCCCTTGGAGGCCACCTTACCACAGGAAAGGCAGTGAGGAAACTGATAGTCCATATCTGCAGAGCAGGCCCTGGGCTGTGCAACAAGCAAAGGACAGAGCTCAGCTCCTCATTATTTGTGTGCAGCCCATCCTGTGCTGGAGGAAACAGCAGCTCAGGGAAAAAAAATAAAAAAAAAACCAAAAAACACACAAAAAAAAACCCACAAAAAAAATCCTAAATAAACCAGCTTTGAAAGCTGTCGTGAGGCAAGGCCACAAATAAAAGTTGCACAAATCTCTGAAAATCTCCAATTTCTGAGCCTTGACTTTGCAACCTTAATAAAGTTCTTGTAATGACCGAGGGGTTTGTTTGTTTGTTTGTTTGTTTGTTTGTTTGTTTGTTTGTTTGTGGAGGGTGATTGCTTTCAGTCATGCAAGCAGATCAGCAGCTCATTCTTTCCTGGATGGATTCTTTGCAAAGGGAGGGATGATCCTGCCTGGCTGGGTTGGGATCACATAAACCAGGGACAAGGACCTGGCCCATGAGGGAGGTGAAAACCCCCCTGTGCTTAAACCTCTCCTTCTCCACATTCTCTTCTCCCAAAAAGCCCAGACTTTACTCTGGGAAAGTCCTGCTTGGCACAGGCCCAACTCTGACCAGGGAGTTTGTGAGGAGGAAATAAAGAGGAGAAAATCCACAAGGAATCACTTGACCCTGGTCCTGGATTTCCACTGTAAATACAGCAGAGAGATTTGTTTGTGCTGCTCAAGAACTCAGGGCTCATCCCCAGCCACACCTGGGCACTCCTGACTTCCAGGTATTTCTGTATTCCAGGGATCTGTGCTGGAGCACATCCAGATCCCAGAAATTATCCCTGAGGGGGATCCAGCTGTTTCCAGGAGATATTTTCCATAGGTGGAAGGGACCAGAGTTATTGACAGAGCCCTGTGGATGACCCTGGCACCATCCCAGCAGGTTTGGTATTCCCTGACCCACACGCCAGGGAATAACAATTCCCTCACAGTCTTGTGATCCAAACACCTCAGAGGGGCTGCAAACAGCCTGGGAAGACACAGAAAACCACAGGGAGATGGTTGGAGTGTCCAAGAGATCCAAGGGATGCAGAGATCCAGGGGACTCAGAGAGATCCATGGGGATGCAGAGAGATCCAAGGGATTCAGAGATCCAAGGGGATGCAGAGATATCCAAGGGGTTGCAGAGAGATCCAGGGAACACAGGGAGATCCCAGGGGGTGTAGAGAGATCCCAGCCACCAATCACAAGGCAGAATGGGCTTGGAATTATGGAATCACAGAATGGTTTGGGTTGGAAGGGACCTTAAAGATCCCTGCCATGGCAGGGACACCTCCCACTGTCCCAGCTGCTTCAGCCCCAATGTCCAACCTGGAACTGAACATTCCAGGGATCCAGGGGCAGCCACAGCTGCTCTGGGCACCCTGTGCCAGGGCCTCCCCACCTTCTGAGTAAAGAAATTCTTCCTAATATCCCATCTAAGCCTTGCAACTAAAATTCCAGGGCTGGCAGCCAGAAGGACCCCAGGATCTCGTGCTTCCATGGGAATTCCAGTGGGTGGGACATTCAGAGAGTGGATGGGGAGAGGGGTCTTCCATCTTCACCCAAACCTGTGTCCAGGGGCAGGACAACAGCACAGTAGCACAAGGACAGCCTCCATCACACCCCCTGGATGGTGCTGAGGAGACAGGAACAACATCTGGGAGAGATCCAACCTGGGGTGCCCAAAAACTGCCAAATTCCCAGGAAACAGTGGGAGCCTCAATGATAAACACAGCAGATAAAGCCAGAGCCACAGGAGGTGACTCCTTATCAGAATTGTCAACACCTGCATTCCCATCCCTGCTGTATGCAGTGTGTGAGCCCAGAATTCCAGGATCCCAAATCTAAGATTCCCAAAATCCCAGGATCCCAGGATCCCAGAACCCCAGGATCTCAGGATCTCACAATCTCAGGATCCCAGAGTCACAGAATCCCAGGATCCCAAATCCCAGAATCCTGAGATCCCAGGATCCCAGAATTACAGTATCCCAGGATCCCAGAATCCCAGGATCTCAGGATCTCAGAACTCCAGGATCTCAGGATCTCACAATCTCAGGATCCCAGAGTCACAGAATCCCAGGATCCCCCCAAATCCCGGAATCCCAGGATCCCAGGATCTCAGAATCCCAGGATCTCGGGATATCACAATCTCAGGATCCCACGATCCCAGAATCCCGGGACCCCAGAGTCACAGAATCCCAGAATTCCAGAATCCCAGAGGCTGGAAAAGCCCTCCCAGCCCATGCAGTGCCAGCTGTGCCCACCTTGTCACCCTGAGTGCCACCTCCAGGTGCCACCTGCAGGGATGGGCACTCCAAAGCTCCCTGGGCAGTTCCAATCCCTGAGCCCCCTTTCCATGGGGAAATTCCTGCTGCTGTCCAAGCTGAGCCTGCCCTGCTTCCAGGAAGGAGAGAAGGAAAGAGGAGCAGAGGAAAGGCTAAAGCTGTGGGTGTGCAGAGGGAAGTAATCCTGAATTTTTATCCTTTAAAATGTTCTCTGGGAAAGCTGCAGGGTGACCAGGGCAGTTCCTTTGTTACTTTATTATGGATTTGGGAATGTTCAGTGCTGGTCCATCAGTAAAAATGAGAGTGAATGTTCTTCCTGTTGGGTTCAGCATTTGATGGACAATTATTCCATTTTCTCATTTGCTGAAATGACCTAATCACCTACTCAGGAACAAATTGTCCCTTCAGTTGTTGTTTTACATGACCTGGTCAACTTTTCTTTGTCCTGAATTGAATTTGCTTTATCTAATTGAGAGTTTTCACAAATCCTCTGATAACTCTTCAGATGAGAACTCTCAGCTTGATTCTCTCGTCTCTCACCTGTCTGGACAAATTGGTTCACTTGTTTACACCCTATTCTTGGATAAAACCAAATGATTAACAAAAAATAATCAAAATCTGATATAATGACAAATGTCCTCCATTCCTATTTATTTCACATTTTAAAGCTTTGTTCTTTCAGATGATGTAATTGACTTAGAGTCCTCACACTTATCAAAGCTCTTGGCAGAGACAGTGTAACACATTAAGTCAAATAAAATAAAGAGTAAATAATGGTTTTAATAATCTACAAAATGAAACTGCATTTGTAGGATCTTTCAGTTCAAAAATCGTTTAATTCCAGCCCCCCTGCCATGGGCAGGGACACCTTCCACTATCCCAGGTCGCTCCAAGTCATGTCCAGCCTGGCATTGGATGTTTCCAGGGATATCCACAACTTCCCTGGACAAAGTTCAAGTTTTTTTTCTCAGCTCTTTAGGGATGTGTCCATAAATTCCCCCATTCCCAAGTGGAACAGGAGAAAATCCTATCAAAGACACCAGTGTTGGTTCCAAACCATCTCCATCAGCAAATCCATCCTGAAGGATCCTCAGCTCCCAGAGCAGCAGAAACATGGGCACACCAAAATCCTGCTGTTTCTCCCCTCCTCGAGCTTTGGAATGAGCACAGGGCTTTTAGTTCCAGGTAAAAATATCCAGGCTTTAATTGGCCCTATCCTGAGAGTCCCAGAAAAGTGCATTTCCCTTGCACTCCAAAGCATCCCCCACTTTCCTGGAGCTGATTTTCTTCCTTGCCCTTGCTCAAGATGTCGAGCTCAATCATTCTCCAGCTGCAGCAAGGAAAACATTATTCCATTACCTGCAGGAACTGGGTTAACCCCAGGTGTAGGCTGGATTTTTTTGGGGTTGGTTATTTTTTTTATCCCTGGGCTGGAAATTATCCATTACCGCACAATAAAACGGAAATTGAAAGCAGTTCCCTTTTGCTCCTAAAAAATTGGTGTTTCAGCTCCAGGGAGGAATTCATGGGCCCAATCACAAAGCCTGAGTGTAGCTGCTCTCTAATTAAATTGGAGCAGCTCTATTTTCCAGCAGCAAGTCTATTCTATGGAATGAACCTCCACGCTGGGGATCTGAGCAGTTCCAATTAGGAGAATTCTGCTTTGAGCTCTCCCAAGCCCAAACACACAGCGTGCCATTGTGCCCTCAGCCATTAAACTGGAAATACTGGAAATACAAACCTCTTTTTTTTTTTTTTTTT
>VXBI01011421.1:0-44519 GCA_013397375.1 Toxostoma redivivum
AATTATTCAACCCCCAACATTTAGTTATTACTCAGAAAAGTTGTTTCATGCTGACCTTGGACCCTATGGAATGAATTATTTAAACAGAAAACACTAAAAATGTATCCAACTAGAAAGAGATACCTTATTGACCCTTAATTCTGCTCATAGCACAGACTTGATTAGATTCCGAATTAGTATAATTTCATGCTGATGAATTTTAAAAAAACCCTTTCTGGCTGATTAATTTATTTTTATGTAAAATTTTCCATTTCACTGTTTACATACTTCCCCTTGGAAGGTGAAGAAATTTATTTGGCAGCATTATAACTCTTGCTTCTCTTAAAAGGAAGTGCAGGCTTGAGGAATGTAACTATAGTTATCTTGAAATACAGTGGCATCTGTGTCTTAGCTTCAATTTATGGTGGCAATTCAGTTTTAATTTTAATTATTAGCAGATGAGTGAAAGCCATGACTTTTCTTTCTGCAAAACCAATGATTTACTTTTGCAAAACTAATGATTAAAGCATCCCTTTAGCATACGCTCTTGATCTGTTTTTCTGGATGTGGGAAGAGCTTACCTTTTGCACGGCTTTTGTGTATTACTCAATATCTAGATAATGAAGTACAAAATAATAATGAGATTGTGCTGCATGCAAAAGCAATGCAGTGTCTTGTGAAGTAGAAAATAAAGTATACTTCTCTTTGAAAGACTCTGGCAGTTATTTTCTTTCCAGATGTTTGTTTTAAGTTCCTTGGGCACGACACCGGGACAAGACGCTGGAGGATTCTTTAAGAAAGGATGAATTCTTGGGAGTAGAGATCAGCACAAGAATTGATTTCTAGCCTGCATTACAACTTTGCAGTCTCACTGGCATGCACAGTTTTCTACCTTGCAACTAGAACCACTGTGTCTTTCCAGGCTGAGTGACATGGGGTAAACACCCCTAGAAAGTTTCACCTTTAAATCACCACCCTCTCACAAGTGTAAGTCTGGCAGTCTTAAGACCTGTCATGTGAAAAAAAGAAAAAATGTAGAGAAAGATGAAAAGTGACTATGTAAAGTTTTATTCTAAAGCTATACAGGGCATATTAACTTTTCATATAAAAAACAGTAAAGGCCTGGTTTAGAGCAAATCTGGGAGGAAACCTCTGAATGGGGTCCCTCCAGGGAAGGGGAAAAAAAAAAACCAATCCAAGCAATCCCTCCCCCAGTCAGCTCGGGAAAAAAAATTTCCTTGGAGAGAGGTGGAAAAAGAAACAGAACTGTTTATTCAACAGGCAACACACCTCCCAGCACAAAATTGAACAATACCAAACAGCAAAAATCTCTTGCCACTCCGAAGAGATGACAGAATCAGTAGAGTTCTTTCCGTGGGCTGCCCGGCTCACTCAGGCTGTTCTCAGTCCCTCCGGTGCTGGGAAATGCCTCGGCCCAGGCCAGGCCTGGTGGGCCACAGGTGTGAGCTCCTGGTGCTCTTTCTAAGTTTTCAGTCCAGAGCAGGTTCAAAACAGTTCCAGGAAAAAAGGAAAAGGAGGAAAAAAGCAATCCAGGGAGTTTCTCTGCCTCAGCTAGCCAGAAGAAGCCACCCAGAGCAAAAGAGAGCTCTCCCTCGCTGTCCACCGCAGACAACACAGTGCCAGCAGGAATGCGGGGGAGCCGGTGCAGTCTCTGATAACAAACTCTGCACTTCTTCTTTCCCCCTGCTTCACTCCTGGAACCAGTCTTAAAGTTGCAGAATTTAATATTCAACACCTACAGAACAGACGATTTGGGGATACAGGCATCATACAGTCACCCCAAGACAGAAGTTAATAAGAGCATTATTTTGGGCTTGATCAGAAAAGATAAAAAACTGCAGGTGGGTCATAGTGGACACCAACTATTTGAATATCTTGTATTTTTTAAGTTCAAGTGGTAATCCTAATTAAGTATACATTTTCTCACCTAAATGCCTAATAGTTTTAATGTGTCAGTGACTAGAGAACTATCACTTTCTCCTGGGAATAAAACTTTATGCATCATTTATGGAACAAAATAAAATAATAAATTGCATGATTATACGGCTTTTATCACTACATAACTTGTATCAGATATGCTGAAAACTCATTAATGAGTGGAACAAAGTTTTTCTTTGAATTTTTTTAGTCAGCCTGATAAGCATATAATTGCTGGGGATAAATAGAGATGTTACAGATGAAATTTAAAACACCTTGAAATGAACGGGGTCTGAAAGACACTTTTGCAGCTGTCAGAGACACAGTGAAGGTGAACACAACAAAAAAATTTTTCTCTTCTGATTACTTGAAAGCCCAGTGTTGAGTGCAGCTCAGCTGAATTTAGGAATTTGATACAGGAAGTGTGTTACATTTTCAAATAATTTAATTATAATTTAAGAATAAAGTGGGTTTTATTTGGACATTGGTATGCAGGAATCCAGAAGCACTTAGAAATAAAAATAGGATTGTGTCAGACTGAAATATGTGGGAAGGTCCTTTGGGATACTATCAAAACTTTAAGCAAAGCTGCACAGATTTTCTGCACTAGTTTGTGTCCAGTGTATCCCTTTTTCCTGCGTTGCTGTAATTCTGCATAGAAACGACTGATAAAAACAACAGTTTCAAATCTAGGTTGCTTTTTTACTATTTTATTCATGAAGTTGTAAATAGTCAAGAAAATATGTGGCTCAAGTGCTAATCTATGTCTGTAAGTGGGAAATCTACAGATGTCTTGGTTATGTTTGATTTGACAATTTAGTACTACTTTTGAGATTTTTCATATTGTATGTTTTCCTTTGCTGAGTCACATTAATAATTTATCAATCAGAGAGGATTGAAGATCTTTTCCTTGCAAGAATGATGAAAAAAAATTAAGGTATACTTTGTACAATTAGAGTTACCAGTTGTATTTTCTCATGAAAATTGGAGTTTAATGTTCATCAGAAAATCTCGAGTGGTTGGAAACAAAGTGTGACTCAGTCATATTTAGTCTTTATGAAGAGGACATATTCCCATTAAATCAGTCTGAAACTCTTCTTTTTCCTGTACACAAATAAAATAACTGAACAAAACTGTTTATCTTTTGCTCCAAACCTGTAGCAATTTCTTTAAACCTGGAGAACTTTTTCACTTAGTCCAACTTTATGGAAAAATAACATTTACAATTTAAAATGTTTCGATAGTGTTGGGGGTTGAATAATTTCTTTTATTTTCTGTGGAATTTTTCCCTATTCTTATGCTAGTTACTTGGGGCTACAAGTTCGTTGCCTCTCACNGCAGCTGCGCGGGACCGGCTCTGCCCACAGCACCGGGAACTGAACCCAGAGAAAGCTTGCATCCAAAGGGACTGGGACTGAGCTACACTGTTCTGTTTTGTTGTCAATTTTTATAGCTGTGGTTGTTTCTGCTGTTTACCTTAGATATATTAGTAAAGAACTGTTATTCCTACCCCCATATCTTATGCCTGAAAGCATCTGATTTCAAATTACAGTGATTAAAAAGGAGCGGATTACAGGGAAAGGGGTTCATCCCTCTCCTTGTCAAATACCTGTCTTCTTAAACCAAGACATATAGGATGAAAAATGCAATGACTGGGTTGATGTTATAAGAAGAAAGGGATGTTTTATTCTATTTTCTGGAAAGCTAAAAACCCCAGACCTTATCTCAGACTTTGCTGTTAGAGTTCAGAGAACTCTGCTGAGCCAAAATTCGTGGCTGTAATTTAGTTTCAGGCTTATGATCTATAAAAATGAATTAGAATAATTTCCTCTGAAATACAGTTGTTCAGAACATGCCAAATATTGACTTGTGTTTATCAGCTGTACTCTGTATCTAGGTTACTGTTCCCATGAAGCAGGCACGACATAATTAAATTCCCACAACACAGAACTATCTGGTACTCTGACAAGTCTCCCTTACAGGGTTGTTGTGTGGGTTAAATATTGACGGGTTTACCTTATTTTGTACCTCCTCAACATCTCTTATCAGGCTCCTGAGAAATAATATAAGTAGTCTGAAAAGAGAAGGAGATCTGCTAATTACATTACTACTGCTAAGGAATTAATTATTTCAATATTAGGCGTATTTTTAACATTTCTCCAAATAGAATAATTTTTATTTTAGTTGTAAAAGAGAGCAAGTTGCCACTAGAGGTCTGACTGTGCTAGACACAGAACAGAACTTAAAGAAAATAGAACCTTAAAAAGTGACTTAGGCTTGAAATCTTCAACAGCTGACAATGCATGATGTGCTTGAAGGAGATAAAGGATGGAAAAAAGGGGAAAATTAGATAAGTAAAAATGTTATCAGATCAGCCATTCCGATAGTCACCAGCATCCCTGTTGTATAACTGTGGCTAATTGCTTTGTTAGCTTCTAGACAAAGAAAAATTTGAAATAGGGTGATAAAGGGGAAGATTGGCATAACTATGTCTGTGGCCTTCCAAAAGTGAGAAGCAGCATGGGGAAACGCATGAAAATTCTTTTATTGAAGAGTAACAGGAGATGTTGGAGACAGGATCATGTCAGGGGTGGCTCAAAAGTAGCAGCCAGCAGCCCAGCATCAAATGAGGAATGTGAGGTTGGATTGAAATAGTGAAATTGAGAAGTAAGAATCAAATATTAAGAAAGATTTTGACTAAAAAGGGGACTGACAAAACTATATTGTTGGCTCTAATTTATGCTGCTTGCAAAACAGGAAGAGAGCCAAGCTGCAAAATGAAGTTGATGGATTAAATGTGTAAACAGGATGGAAAGACAAAGATCCCACAGGATAAGGGGGTCCCCAGATCCCTGAGACCAGGAAAACTGATACCAAAGTCCAGAAAATGACCAAAGGACTAAAGAGAGAGCATGCGCAAGAAGGCGAGGTGAAAAGTTCAAACTGAGAGGAAGACTATTTACTTCATCTGAAGACCCCCGGACGACCACCAGAGCGACCCAAAAGGAATAATGCGCAGTCGCAAAGAGGCGTGAAACTAATTTCCATATGAAGCGGGGATAGGCAATGAATATGTATTAGGCGAATTGTATATTCCTAGTTTGTAGAGAATAAAAGGCGAGGCGCAGGTCGCCAAAATTGTGCATGCTTTTGGAGGAGCTATCCCCCATGCACCTCAGCGCTGAATAAATACATACCTACTCTTATAACTTATTTTTGTGAGTTATAGAGTGCTTTTCCGCGCATCAGGATGGCAACAAGATCAGAAAGGTTTCATGAGGGTAAAAATACTGAAAACTGTGCCAGAAAACTGCACATAAGGTCTTGCCCTTTCCTCTCCTGATGAGCTGCACTGTGTTGGACTGAGAGGGTGACAGTCACAAGACTCTTGGAAACCAGGAAAAGCAGTGTCTTTAGCAGTTCCCTTCTGTCGGCTTCACCTTACATGGCAAGGGTCTGCAATGTCTGGAGAATCCATTTTAGAAAACCTCTAAACAGACTGATGAGGCAAGACCTCTTCAGGTGCAAGGAGTCATGCATGAGCTTCACTACAGTCAGAGCTCTCCTTCAGGAGCCACTTTGGCTCTATTAACAGGGGCCTGTGCTTCCTGCTGGAAGATCCCCTGACTGTGTGCAGTTGTGCACCTGGACAGACGAATGGCTGCATGCCAGGAGCTCTGTCCACTGCTCTCGGAAGGATGTTGCTTTTGTCTGTGTAGAAAGGCTGACAGAAACCAGTTGAGGTCTGTGCTGTTGGAGGAGGCCTGAGTGCTGGAGGCTAAGACTGAGACACAGCTTACCCTCGCTGGTACTTACAGGCCAGGCATGGTGCCAGGGTCCCCACAGACACAGCTCCATCTTAGACCCTCAAAATTTATGGCTTTTATCTGCATAGTCATGTCATGCTGTCAGCAAGACGATGGCTGTCCTATTAACTCTCTGTTAGGCCAAGCACCAGTGCTCTCTTTGCCCTTAGCTGCATGGCAGCATTTTACAAATCTCCTCTTCTCTCCAAAGCACATGCTTTCTGCCCATTTCCAGCGCTGTACTTTGTAAATTGTTGCTAGAAGGAAACACTTTACAATATTGCACAAATGGCTGCATATAAGTCATTTATCCTCATTTTACACTCCCACTCTCCTAAGCAGCTCTGCCTGCTACATGCGGTCAGAGGGTTACAGTAGGCATGGTAAGCTTGGCAAGGTGGAAATGAGCTTTAGAAGAACAGACACTTGCTAATTTTTTCTTCTTTTTCATTAGAATAATAGGCTTTCTTTTCAAAGTGTACACCAGAGGTTGTTTTTTCTTTTTTTAATTATGGTGTTTTTAGGCTATGGGATGAATTTCCCAAACTACTAAGTTCTTTTTTTTTTCAAAAGAACCAGTTTTCCTTCCTTTCAGCAAGGTAATTGGTGATCAAATGGAAGATAATTGAACTTCCTCGAGGAAGACACAACACAGATTTAAAAAGAAAAGTTCTTAGTAAATAAATTTTTCTTAGTAAATAAACGTATTGTACAAATATGAATGATCCAATAAAATATGCTCAAGCTATTATACAAATATGCATTCTAATTTCTTCAATTAGAGAAATATGGAAATCTTAAAAATGAAATCTTACAAATGAACACAGCATGTTTACATGACTTTCTCACATTACCAGTTCATATATGGTTTATTACACTGCAAATCCTTATGTGTGCTTATTCTCCTATTTAATAAATATAGGATTAGCTGTCCTTCTTCGGAGGCAATTATCTTTAAGAAGCAGATCAATTATCTTTCTTTCATAAGCAGGTCAATTAGCTTTGCTATTATTAATTTTTAAAATCTACATTAATATAATTCTTTTGATCTTCAATTATTTGTAATTTCGTAGTTAAAAAATTTAAACAGCGATGTCCTCAAGGCAAATGGTAAGTGTTCGTACAAAATATTGGAGATAATTTTCCTTGGAGCTTGAGTGGGTGTAATAACACCAGGAAATATTTTATAATCTCTCCTATCACTATTCATGCCTAGATCCCAAATGGATAGGCTGCTCATTCTCTTTCTAATAATGATGTAAGAATTATTTTTACTATTATTATTACTATTACTACTAATATTATTATGGATCTAGAAGAATTAGATGGACACTAGAAAGACAATGTATATTAAAATGACAATACTGTCCACAATATGGTCCCATATGGCCAGAGCTACTACAACATAACAATATGTAAAACCTTGTAATGCAGGCCTTTAATAATTTAATATTTCTTCCTTGTCCAGAAAGTACTTATGAGTTTTTCTTCTTTCTTTAATGGATTAAGAAGACACAGAACTTTAGCATCTGTCCTCAATTTTCAGAGCAGTACTAGATTGAAATTGTTCTTCAAATGCACCCTCCATGATTACTTAGAGCCAAAGCCTTGGTTATTAAAGAGCATTAAGGACATTTACTATAACTGGGAAGAAGGCAGTGGAAATCAACAGAAAACTTCATAAGTTAGTTAAAATTTCTGTCAGAAGGCCAATGGGGAATTTATTTGTGCCCGGATCAGTAAACAACACATTGCTTGTAAGCAAAGTGTTTTTGCAATTAAGAGCAGAGCCCCTCATTCATCACCCTGCTCAGCTCTCTTGCCAAAGCAGTTGGGACACTTCAACCCAAGTGGCTTGATGTGATTTACACATCTTGGCAGTATTTACAAGGCACTTTCTGGCAGCAGGATGAGCAGACCTCTCCAAAAGAGAAAACTACTGACACAAGAATGATGAGCTGAAGATTTACACGTGATCCTTTTCCAAGCCTTCAGCATATTTATTTTTGTTTCCTTTTCATAAGAACTTTATTCAAACTGAAACCCATTTATTAATTTCTAACTCCCTGCCTTTTTCCTCTGCCTTCATACATTCCTCATGTGTCAGCTTCATTCCTTGTGGATCAGTTTTGAAATGCCAAAGTTTGTGACTTGGTACTTGCTAGGCAAGACTTTCAGTGTTGAAATTTGAGCTTTTAAATATTAAGGCTTTTTGCCTTAACATAGATTCTAGTCCTGTAAAAGCAAAAGTTCATGCACAGGTGTTTTTTAGAAACACTCCCTTTCAAAAGTCAGTAAAAACATGCAAGGGTTTCTACCCTGTTTCTTCTGGTTTTTCAGGAAAATTCCATGTGCAAATTTTTAGGTCTAAGAAGAGGTCATATTAGGTTTATCATTACTTTAAGTTTTGCTGTGAAAGGGCAGTTTAATTCCCTGCTTTAATGAATTTTTTTTTCCAGAGGAAAGATCTGAACATTACTCTGACTCGCATCAACTATGGGTCACCAATGTCATGTTGCAGTGAGCAAGGCAAACACCACAAAGTAATGGATAGCTGAGGATGTAATCTGTGGAGCATGTGAAAGAATCTTGCTCTATTCAGCATGCTGGGCTTTTAGTCGAAAAGAGTACTCATTGTTGAATGTCCAAATATAAGAAACACGAGTAAGTTGTACAAAGCCAAAGCTAGGTCTCTGAGGGATGAATACTTAGAGGAAGTATTTTTGTGAATGGAAGGGAAAGAAGAGGTAAGGATGTGAAAAGAATCTTTCAGTATATGAGGGGCTGCAGTAAATAAGAAGAGAATAACTAGGTTTTAATAACAAATTTTATTCCTGTCTCTGCTAGGGGTAGGACAAGACACATTAGTCTTTAATTGCAAAGGAGAAGACTTGGCTTACACATTAAGCCTTTGTGCTAGCAAGGATAGCAAAGCACTGTAGTATGTAGCTTGGGAAGGTGAAGGAAACTCCACCATGAGAAGGACTTAGCAGACAAATGTGCAACAAATGGCCAAAGGATAGTAAATCCTGGCTTCAAGACTGTGGGTGGACCTTCTATATTCGTGAGTCTGTAACCATCTTTAATTGTATGAGATGGTAGAAGTGAAGAGTAAAAACTAGTGGCAGTCTAAAGCAATAATTTTATTTTAATGAATTGTACAATATTTTGGCTGCTGTAGTATATACAGAGTAGGATTTCTGCTGAGCAACAATCCATGATTGATGTGGGACAAACCCAGTGACAAAGAGCTCCTTATGAGAAGAAAGCCATTGCTGGATGAAGGAAGAGTTCTGAATGGCTGAATATTTCATTTAGTTTTAGGTAAATCAAAGATGTTTCCTTCAATTAAAGAAATGAACTAATTGCCACTAAACAGAGAAGATTTTGAGAAAGAGTTTTGCTGACTGTTTCCACATGATATCTACTGCACTATGTTTGGAGAAATTAAAAAAAAGAAGGTAACACAAAATGCTTCTGTTATATACTTTTAATGGCAGCAGATCTACTTGTTTATACTTCTAATAGCAAGCAAATCTACTTGTTTGGACAGGGACTGCTGTACCTATAGTCGATGTCATGCATGAAATCGCCTGACAGCCACACCCTCCACACTCTCATTTTCCCATGTTATGTGGGCTGCTTCCTCTCATCTCCTAAATGTAACACTGTGGCCTTGCTCTTCTACCTTTATTTCCATTTTTTCTGCCTGCTTTTTTGCCAAATTGTACGGTTTCCAGTGAAGTCATTACATGCATGACCAAAAAACATAATATAGTGGTGTCAAAGGATACTCCAGTTGTATTAAGAATTTGTCTATGCACATCTTCACATTTTTTTGGAACAAAAAATTCTCACATCTCCTAATAAAACCTAAATGCCAAAAAAATGAGGAAATTAAACATATGCTGTAATGATGCTGACTGCACAAAAAGTATATATTAGAGAATCTGTCACCCACCTTCAAAACTGTTTTTCTCTTGTTGCTTATTATTTGCTTGAATGTAGCCAGTTAGGCAAGCAATAAATGCGTCCTCTTGATTTCCTTCTCTATACTGTGCACACCTCCTTTAATCATTATGGATAAAAACTGCTGAGCACCTTAGGCAAAGGAGAGAAACAGGGTTCCTCCAGAACTTTAGGGTTATATCAGAAGTGTGTTTTTGAAGCAAATCTACAATAATCCCTATTTATTGCTTTAAAGTGCAGAAATTTGGTCTTGATTTTCAAGACACATGGTCAAAGGTCATTCCTAGGATTAACCATACTCATGTTCATGGGTTCTCCATGTCAGCTTCAACTCTATTATCAAGATGAAAGTAGCTATCATCTTTAATATCTGTATATTATACTGGTCTCACAAGTGGTATTTGTATTTTGGTGGACACTAATTTATGTGTAATTATTTTTGTGGTAAAAGGATATTTAAGTCAAAAACATGGATATGATATCTCCTTTCAACTACCTCTTTATAGAGGAAGGATAAAGGATGCTTCTTTTCATTACATCATCTTCTCTGAATCCCAAAGATAATTGCAGATAGTTCAAGAGTAACATCTCAATTTTCTAGTGTCTTACATTTACGACTTCTGAAAATACTGACCTTTTGTGAGTACCAGGAGAACATGTCCTGCTCTCTTCTTATTTCATGAATTCATGGATTGACACATCTATGCCAAGCATTTTTACAGTTCTTGCTTCTGTATATCTCAATGTCCCACTTCCTACTGCAGACTCACTGTCTAGTTAGCAAACACTGATTAATGAATTGACTGGATGGGTGATACCAAAATAAAATTCAAATGAGATAATCAGCTGGAGGGAAGGTTTTGCTGGATCTGCCTGTGAAGGTGTAGGAGGCCCAGAGCTAGCCCATTAGTCTACTCTGAGTACACTGGGCTGTACCACTATGGCCAGTTACCAAGATTTTGTTGGCAACCTCACAATCCATCTACATTAATGACAAATTCTGCAAGCATGAAATCAATGAGTCTCAGATTTTATAAAGAAACAAATGTTCTAGTCCTCAAGGCTGCAGGTATAGATGGCTGAAGCCATGTAAAACATGCATCTGGAAACTCAGATTCAGGAGCATCCAATATTTGTTTTCTTAATTAAGGCAAAAGTTAATGGAATGTTTAAGAAATTACATGTTCTGGGGATTTTTCTTCACCACTTGGGAAATCAAAGTTCTCTCAGTCTCATTAATAACAACTTTAATGAAAAGGTCATGCTGTGCTTCTTAAACAGTGAAAGACATTCTTTGTTATGACACTGGGCTTGTATTTTTCTATTTTTTAATGTATGCAATAACTGGAGACATAGATCTAAGGGCTGCAACTGTACAGATGTATAAAATTATATATGTAATCAATAGACAGTAGTGCAATGTGTCAATAGAGTCAGCATCAATAGAAAATGTGTGTAATTTCATTAAGAATGTCAAGATGGAATTTTGCTCTCTTCCTCCTTCTGATAAGGACAGAGTTGTCTGTCTTACACTATAATGCTTAAATTATTTAATAGAATAACAATGTTTAGTTTTTTCAAGTTCACTCACTTGCATAAAGTTTACAAGAAATTTGCCATTAAGTTGCAGAGAACTTGTCTTCATTAATATATAACCAAAAATGCTGGCTGCTATTTTCATGGAAAGCAAAAATAGCACGCCCCTTCTGTGATAACTGTTCTTCCTGTCATATTTACACACTATACTTTTTTTTTAAATGACTACGTGTCTTGGTACCCTTTCATACGGCTTTCAAAGGTTCATCTAGTTTTCATATTTTATTTTGGCTCACTGTCTCCATCAAAGGTTTAATGACCATAGAGAAATGATAGACAGCTGAATACATGATGCCTTTCTCACATAGCACAGTGGGGATTATGCCACTTCATTTACTCAAAATCTCTTTCAGAAACTACAGTGTTCATGAAAACCATAAGGATTTTTAAATTTATGAGCAACATCTTTAGGGCCCAGGTGTACCTTAGCTTTCAGAAATATATTAATATGAAAAATAGCATCATATCTATTCTACTGCCTGAAAAAAGTGAAGTACTAACTCAAGTTTAAAAACCAGACCAGTAACAGACCCAGGAACACAATAGTGAGTGACCTCTGTTTTAAACAGTAAATACATTGAAAAATACACTATGCATAAAAAGACACAAAAAGAGTTCTATTTCTAAGAGACGGCCCTAATGCTATTGTTTTAAGTAAAAATTAAACACTCTGTTCGCTAAATCAGTGGCATCTAAAATTTTGACCTTAAATAACTTATGCCATAGGCTTGTAGGCATAGGCTGAGCCAATTATGTACCTGATTACCAGGGCCCAGAACTCTCTGCATCTGGAGCAAGGACTAGGTGCAGTTTCTTACCTCTCAGGTCAGTGCCTAACCATTGAACTATGTTTGAAGGTGTTTGAAGGTGGAGTTCACTTTCTTTTGCCAAAGATGTGCCAATTCTCTTAAATTAATAATTTTTTTTTGTCAGGAGAGCATCAGAATGACGTTTTGGTCCAATGGTTAGCATATTGACCATGAAGGCATGGGTCTAAATTATAATTTTGGGAATATTTAAATATTTTGTGCAAAGCAGAGCATCTTCAGTGGTGTTTTCTTAGTAGATGTAGAAAAGATTCACAGTTAGTTTATTTAAAAAACAGTTCTTCCCCGCCAAGCACTGTTGAGTGAAATTATAGAGGAACTGAAGGCGCAATGGGAATTAACAACTGATTGCTACATTAGTCTAAATAATCTCTTTGGTGTGGTTGTAATGACAGATTATTTTACTTAAAATTTAAAATATGAAAAAAAGCAAAAATACATAATTTTGAAAAGCAGCTGTTTCTTTCAATCATGTTTCTTTTTCAATTGCCTCTTCTGTTAACTTTGTTGCATGCAAGACTCTTGCTCAACTAAATATAAGAATAACTGACAACAACACTGATATGCAGTTAAGAAAAAAAATATGACACAGTTATTCTATGTTTCTCAAATCCTTTACCTCTTTCTGAGGAGTTCCTGTGCTAAAAGCAGTTATCTTTTTGAAAGAAAGGGAGATTTTACATTTTTTGGTATATTGAAAAAATAGGTTATGTTTATTCAAACCCTTAGGTTTCTCCACCACTTCACGCAATAATATTCACATTGGATGTAACTTAATGCTGAATTTATCCTCTGAGCCACAGCCTGTCTGAATTTTCTCACTGGCTGATAATTATTGAAAGTTAATCCTACTCCGGCATTCCATCTGTGAAAGAATGATTAAACAGGAGTAGAAGTGGAGGGTGGTGGAGCCTTATTTTATTGCATATAAATGTATGCTCAATTTGATACAAATGCTAGGCTTCTTTTCTTGCTAAAAAATTAAATTCTTGCCCATTAAAAGGGTGAGAAAACCACTGAAGTACTCTTACATAATAAGCATAACAAACAAAACAATACATTTTGATCAAATAAGAACTATTATTCCATCAGAATAAAGTATGAATATCCAGCTGCAGATCTTCCTTTAGGAAAGCAGTGTTCCACTGCATAGTCCCTGGGGGATGGCACGGGACACAGAAAGCATGAAATGTTTAACCCAGAGGCATCCACAATCAAATAGCTTTGCTCCCTTACCAGGTGCAAGAGATTTAAAATTAACCTGTGTAACAGATGGACTCTTTAGTGACGAAAAATGAAATTAAATGAGTTAATGCATTTCTGGTATTTCTACAGCCCATTCTGGAAAAATCAGCCAAAATTTTAGCTGAGCTAATGTACCAGATGCACAAACTAAGCAATCTAGGAAGTACCTTTATTTTAACTGTGCACATGAAGTAGCACCCTAGTGTGTTTCTGTGAAGTCAATTAAGCATAATATTCAGCTAAATTCCCCAGTAAAATATTAATGTTGCACTGCAGGCTAGTTAGATCGTGCAGTGATTGTTGTTCCATTGCCAGGCTCTCATCCTTCTGAGACCCAGATGTCGAATACTTCTGCATGTTGGGATATTTGAAAGATCTTTCACCTGTCCATGACTTGAGCCCAGGACACAGATGCCCTGTACCTGCCTTTGGGCCCATGTTCTCAGAGTTGTGTTTTCAGGCAGGAAAAGGCTTTATTTTGTACAAGGACTTGATCCCTAAATAGTTAATAAGAAATAGCTATATTATTGACAGTTGCTAGAGGTGTGCTATAGATACGATTAAAACTGTATGGTGAGTGTTAAGAGGGTGCCAAAAAAAGGGAAATGGGACTTGATAATCTATGGAGGTCCCTTTCTATTCCAACCATTCTGCCCTTCTGCACTGAACAGGAGGCCTATGGGGAACATATAGGAGGTAAAAACCAAAACCAGATTACATGTTATATTTAAGACATCAGTTAAAAATTCACTTTGCTGCCTTCAGGCCAAAGGAATATGCATTATATTAAAAACAAGTAAATGGTTTAGATATTCTTAAGATTAATCTGGTTAGTCTGCACAGTACCATAAATTATTGCTTAATGATGTGTAAAGGAAGTATAATTAGGTTGATTGCAATAAAATCAAAATAAAAATCTGCCTCTTCTGTCAGGGTTTCTGAAAATTATTTACTTATTAAAATAATCAAAATAATAATTTTTTTGTAGGAATGTAAGGATTGCAGTAAGTAATGCAATTAACCATACATTTATTATATTGGCATGTAATTAATCATAGATTGATATACGTACTGTATTTTATATTTATAGTTGATTTACCATGATGATTTACCTCCTGATTTTTTAATGCAATAATGAAATTGTGTTTAGCAAAACAGACCTCTCTGAAATGGAGCTATTGTAATTGGTTACTTGGCATTTAAAAAAATGTATGTTTGAATTGTTTTTTGCAAGATCCATCTCAGCAAAGCACTATGCAATCATTTCACTGAAGTTCATTGCAGAGTTTTGTGAAAGGACATCCTTTTTTCTAGGTAACTATTTCATCGGGGTCAATATATGATGATTAAATTGCAAAAGTGTTTGGCAGCTGATAGATGGCAACTATGTGATACAAACTGTTTTAGATTACATCAATCCAAAAGATTTGCTTTTCAATTTTTACAGATGTATTTTGAAGGATGGATAGCAACACTGCTCCTTGAGCAAAGATTATATACACTTATTGCATTTCCACATTAATCCAAGGGTGTCTGATTCAGTCCTTTTAAAATTTAATTCTGTTTGATAGAGAGAATTGCCTGTCTCTTTGTAACCTGGTTTTAATTTAGAAAGCCGGCTGCAGAACAAATGACAGTCCTAAAGAAAATGCATTGAGAATGTCTGAATATAGAAAGGAATATACTTGAATGTGTAAATGTGGTATTGTGTGCCCAATTATACACAGTTATATTTGTTTTCCAACCTTCCCTTTCTATATAATACCACTGAAGAGTGAAGACTTCCAGAGAAACTGAATAGCACTGAGCCTATTGACTTCTAGAGAATTCATGATGACTGAAATTCCCTATAAGTGTATTTATAAGCTATTTGTGATAAAGGAGCACAATATTTTATAAAGTGTCTTGAGATGTGCACTTACAGCATGTCTTGGGTCAGAGGAGGTGTAAAGGCCACCTTACTCTTTTACTTGGTAGCTGTATTCAATCAAGTGTCCTGCCAGCCCTCTGTACAGGAAACACAATTCCTCAGCCTCATCTCCACCTGATGTGTGAGGGATGGTAACACTGATGACCTGGACTTGCCCATCAGCATTGAAATAGACTTTCTGCCAGCAAGAAAATAAATGACACAGCTTAGCACATTAGGCTGATCACAGAAACTTGATTTTTTTTATCCTGTATCTGGCTGGATTGTAGCTAAGGTAGTGTTACAAAATTACAGCTCCTTGGCTTAAAAGTTAGCCTAAAATCAATACAGGGGAACAGTGACGTAATATGAACAACTATGGGCACGAGTGAACTTTTACCCCCCTCCTTTCCAAGGAGTAGCTCTGTGAACAGAATGCCCTGTGTCAGGAAAACCGCACACTTCACAGCTCAGCAGTGAGACACAAATGCCAGTTCCAAACCTGACACTTGGAGGGTGTTCAAGTGTTCTGCAGGGAAGTGAAATATTTGCCAACTGGTTGATAGATGGATGCAATGCTTAGAGAATACAAATTTTAAGACATTTTTAAGGTAGAAGGGTTGCTTCTGTTCAGCTTAAAATGTTAGATAAAGTGTCCAGAGTCTACCACCCTTACAGACCTGCACCCTCATGTGCATGCATGCTTTGTATAGGTATATGACAATGTATGCAGCTATGCATATACCTATTTGTCACAGGGAAGATATATGCAAATTAATCCATAACTTAAGAGTCTAGTAACTTATTTCCAATTAAGTAGGTTATAGAAACATGTGTTTTCTTGATAGAAAGATAAAACTTTATTTTGCTTTCAAAGTATAACTTTGATCACAGTCTTTAGCATAATTTAACATTTTCATATTCATACTTAAAATTTTTCTGCCAAAAAAGTAGATATATTACAGTTGTTTTCAACAAAATACCTAGCATTGGGAAATCTCAGAAAGAAACATAGATTGGATGAGATGAATATCTGTCCGGAAAAAATCTTGCAAACAAAATTCATGCACTGTTGTTGCTTACTAAGTTCAGGCAGTCATATAGCTAATGTAAGCCTGATGATAACAGATCTGCAAAGTATCTTACAGACACAAGATTAATGATTTTGGTATTAGACAGGTTAAAATGCCTGAGGAATTCTGATTAACCAATCTAAAAGTATACTGCCATATGCTGGGCCAAGATAAAGCTGAGGAATAAATTTAGGATGTATTTTTGCTCTGCAGCTTTCTCATAAATGTAAGATAAAACTTTACCTGCTTGGGGCATAAAGAGCACAGACTTGTCTCCCACATCAGTATGACAAATATCTGTATGATTAACAGAACAGAAGCAGTAATCACCTCAAACTATGAGATCCTTAAAGCAAAAGTTACATACTTGGGGCTAGGCCCCTGCAAGGGTTGAATATTCTTTAAAATAAAAAAAATCTGCCAGTTTCATCTAGGAGTTGTGATTACCCAGGGCCTGCCAAAGAGACAATAAATGAATCTTGGTCCTGGATCCCAGAAGTGCAGTTCCTCTCTCTCTCCATCAGAAGAGTTGTCAAAGGGGTGCTCACAGCAAGGTGAAGGGACTCCAGCCAGAACGGGGGAAGCTAGCGAAGCACAAATTTCCAGTCTTCTATCCAGTGTCAGCAGGAGCTGGAAATATAGGATAAGGATTCTTAATTCTTTCTTCAGCAGCAGATATGATGTGAAAATAATGGGGACACAGTAGGAAACTGTCCTTGCCATGATGTGTGTCAAATTATTATTATTATTATTATTACTGCCATTACACACACCTGAATAAAAGAAGAAACTCTTTTTATCTGTAGACTAGCATGGCTTTTCCTCTGACATTTCATATTTAGTTTGATTACAGACATTGAAAGCATCCTTTCATACAACCTTCACATTCAGCTTGCAAAGGCACCAGCCCTGTGATTGTTATTTTTGTCTATCATCCCTCTCTGTCGGTCCTTCCCCAGTTTTATCCTCAAATAGATACTAACGGGAGATGTTTCTGCAGTAGTTTTCAATGTTTCTTCCAGTATTTGATGGAACTTGAAAAGATCCCACCGAAAGCCTTGTACCTTGTCACACTCAGCAATACTGAGGAAAAAGGAAAGAAGTACACCATGTCCCAGATTCAATACAACATCCTAAATGTACTCCTAACTTTTATTTAGGTGTCTACATTATTTTAGGAAAAAAATTAAAGCTTAAGTGCTTTATTGAGATCTGGTATTCAGATGCTGAGAATTCAGCCATTTCAGTATCACCCCAGAGACTAAATATTGCATGCATGATCTCTAAGTCCTCTGTGTATAATTACAGTTCATTTTGGCTTCTGTTTTAAGAGTGGATTAAAAATAGATGGTCTAATTTTCTGTGCAGTGGTCCATATGCCTCCTATTTCCCAGCCAACATTTTTCCACTGGTCCACAGTTTTACACTGGGAAGTAAGTGGGCTTATAGGGAGGAAGGCAAGGCAAGGCAACAGAGGGGAGGGGAGGAGGGAGGAAGGTCAACTTGTTTCTCTTTATATCTGTAAATCAAGATCCCTATCAGTAGCAAACTAATGTGAAGTACATTTTTTGCCAACATTAGAAGCCATGGAAGTGTCAGCTTCCAAGGATTCATTTAGATTTCAGTGAACTCATGCTGTACTGAGCTTAGTGTGTTAACTGTTCATAACAAGGTTGACACAAAAATGCAGGCACTCATGGCTGGTATAATGTATTTATTGACCTTATTTCTGCCAACTTTGTTCTATAATTTTCCTTCATTAGAAAAATTCATTAAAATCACCGAACCAAGGAAACTAAGTGCAGGGAAAAGTTCAGATATATTAGATTGATTTTTAAAAATGACAATATTGTGTTTAAGAGTATGCCTGATGAAAATGTCTGCAAATGAATCTATGAAATTCAGACAAAATGTAAGAAAATAACCTAGCTATGACCCATGCTAGATCATGATAATATATCTAACTATGCAAGCATATTTTGTATGCTGAAAAAATAAATCACTGCATTCAGTGATTTAAAACTATGAGATTATAGAAAAATAAATCACGTTTTTTGTTTGGTTAATCAAGTGTATTGAGAATCTTAGGCCCCAGGTGACCTAAGACAATCTCTGTATTGCTGTCATATATATTTTTTTTTCTTAAAAATCCTGATGCATTATTCTGCAGGTTTATATTTAATTCCCCTACAGTAGTGACCAAAAGCCAATTCTATCTTGTAATAAACAAGACTTATAATTTCCTGCCTCTCCAAACTTATTTTTCTCTGCAGTTTTTCCAGACCAATTTTTTTAAAAATTATTTATACCCATATTTTCAATGCACTTTCAGTGGAGCTTTCCACAGCTTCGTTAACAGCCTCTCTTTACTGAAAACACATCCTCTTGCATATTTCAGAATTTCATTACTCATTGTCATGGTTGAATCACCTTAGCAACTCAGAGGGAAGGACTTCTTTTTTAAACTTCTTAAGAACTGTTGAATGTCCCTCAAATTACTCAGAAGTAACTCTCTCAGAGCTATCTAGCCCACCTAATCCAGTACTCCTAATGTAATGTCTCCTTGTTTATAAAATTTAATCTACCCTGGTGATCTAGTGGTCTATAGATATGATCCTAGATAATTTGATCCTGTCTAATTTAACCTACATTTTATAGCTCATGTTATCTTTGAGGTACCAGTATTAAGATCTCATAACCTCTTGCTAACACAGACTAAGTTCCTCAAGAAGAAGACCCAGAAATGAGACAGCTCCTGAAGTATAACAACTTGTTTTCTCGTGTTCTCTTTTGGCAGACATTGCCACTGTAAAATTTCAGGTCTATTGAGAGAGGTGCAAAACAAAAGCTTTACAGTCTTTCCTTCTGAAATCCCAGGAAAAGGAAAGCATATCTGGCTGCAAGCAAGGGAATTTAGTTATCCTTTTTTCTTCTCCCCGAAAGACTATGAAAACTAAACAAAGGGATATTTAAGATTATCTTTTAATATGTCCTGTCTTATCTTCATTTCAAAATTGATTTAGAAAATCTGCCAGTAACAGCAAATAGTGAGAACCAAGAGGGGGAAAGGCAGCCATTGCTTTATAGATCAGCTGCTCTACTTCTGTGACTTTAGAATGAGAATACTTAAGGCTTTGATACTTTTGACTACTTGGAAAAATAATATAATTAATTCTTCTTAAAAACACGTGAAAGACACATGGATGTTCACACCAAAAAAACCCAGTAAGATTCAGGTGTATTATATTGATTAAATATACTCTAAGGAATTTTTAATCTCTCACATAAGAAGAGTTGAAAAGCAGCTTGACAGACAAGAAATTGTGAGGGAAGATAAAGTTATTTGGAATACTCTTATAGAAAGTGTTATAAAGCTGAAAAAATACATTGTTTGTTTGTTTGGGGGTTTTTTTGGGGGGGGGGTGGCTATACATGCATTCTTACCTCTGAAAACACTGAAAAGGAAAATCCAAATAGTCACAGCCTAACCATGAGAAACTTGGGAGATGTGTGCCAGGGAGTGTCCAGGATACTTCAGCATGCCCAGCAAGAGAAAGGTGCAGCTGGTTATTGACAGACAAGATCGCAATCATCATCTTTGTTGCCTTGGTATGATGTACTTGCATCACTCTTCCCTCATATTGTTCCAGCCTGTTCTAACCATTTGTAGTCAGCACTAACCACTGAGGATTTCCATAGTGTGCATGTAAATGAATGTTACATGACAAGGGATGAATTGATGGACAAGAGCAACTACAAGGGCGTATTTTTGTAATAGATGGATTTGTATCCCTTCTATACTTTATTATCTATATCAGCATCCTAATAACAAACAGCTAGCTCAGTTTCTGTGTGCAGGTTTTTTAGTACTATTCCTCTAATGCACAGATGAACATTTCAGATGAAATTAAATCCTGACTGTACTAACAGCCACAACAAAGGTTCTTCTGCATTAAATTTTATTGCAGCACCTTCTTTTTTTATTTCGAGATGAAGATTTTATATACATGAGCTCTGTGCCCAGTTTCTGAAACTCCTGGCTTCTGAAACTGCAATTTCTCAGTCAGATTACCTGAATCTGCTCTCAAACTGGGCCACAAGAACAAGGCTAGTTTGCAACCAGCCCAGGTGCAAGGTGCTAGAAACAGCTTCTGTGTACCCCTAGGGTACTATCTACTTGGTAGAAATACAAAGTTGACATTGAATAACAAGGAGTTTATAATGTTAATTTTCCTCTTCTGTCTTTTGTTCACCTTTGTTTCTCAACTCTACCCTTCATGTGGAGACCAAGGTGTCTTTATAATCAGCATGAGATGCTAGGGTTTAAAAGATAAAAGTCCCAGGCTGTTCATTCCATATTTTCTGTTTGCTAACAAGAACTGGGGGTATTTTCCCCACCACTACAAGAAACCAAAAACAAATACTGCGGGAGCTGGACTAGCGGGGACTAACAGTCAGCGGGCCTTGGCCAACAGTGAAGTAGCCAACAACCTAAGACTGTCGGAAATTACATACTAGGCTATGGGAAACATCCAGCTACATTATGGTGCAAAAAATGGGATCATGGGAATTGTTATGTAAATGAGGTAGTTCCATATATGGTTATGTTCTTAGTTCTCATTGACAATTGGTTAGTTGCATGTTACATATAAGATAATGTTTTGAGCTCTTCTTGTTCATTGGTTTACTACCCTGGACCCTAGATTATATATTGTTGTGTTCTCCCCATTGTCTCATCTTTTGAGGTTGCCACATACAGTGTTCGGTTTATGTGCTTTTGTTACTGCTGCCATTATTAAAGTTCTTTTCTGGGTTACTCGATCATTCCCATCCCTATTTCTTTTGCCACATTCCCCGGCGGGTCCAATCTCAGGGTTGTGTGGATGCCAGAGCGCAACAAAATACCTCATTCTAGAGAGATTTCCGCCTAGCAGCATTCTCAGGGATTTCACTCTAAACAAATAAGTTGCTTGGGTATATCTGAAGGATTTGCACAGAGCATAAGCTCCATTCACAGCTGAACAGCATGTGACTGAAAAACAGCATTCAAAACAATGTGGAAATAGATCCACCCACACTGGAAAAAAAAGAGTATTACAAATCTTTGAAGACTGCTCATAAAACCACTAAACAGCAAGCACACCATAAAAAACCCACAAAAAATTCAGAAGAAAATAGAATAATGTTTGTCTTTATTACTCTTCATTGAACTATTATTTCAATGGGGGCCTGGGGAGTCCCTTCCTGTCCGCAATGGCAAGAGCTTTGTATCAGTGGCTGAAGACACCTACTGGGACAATAAATGGATGTGGCACAAAGTGCATCACATGCTTTGAACTGAAGCTGCAAATTCCATGTTGCAGGCAAGATAACCCCTCCTGTCTCCAGGGCAAAAAAAATTATCTCCCTATCCCATTCTCCATGGAAGTGGCAGGAGGAAGAACAAGTGCTAAATTACCTGGACCATCCTGGAGACTACTTTAATCCTTACCAAGATCTGGGCCAATTTAAAACTGATGGTGGTTTCAAGAAGCCATATAAAGTTTTTCTGTATCCTGGTTCACTGCTACAGAAGGCTATTCCTTTAACATTCTGTTTCAGCTGGAGCAACAAGGTTTTTACAAAGGACTGTCCCTATGGCTGCAGACCAAAAAATAAATCTTTGCTACTGACATCAAGGATATCCCTGATGCAGCATACCTGCTATCCCTTCTATGTAGTTGCTGCAGACAGAACTAGCCTGCATCCAGGATTCAGCTTGGTGTCTGCCAGCTGAACCATATTGTCCTATATCACTTACTGGGACAATAGACAGTTACCTGGTTTGTGGCAACTGGTACATTCCAAGAATCATCAGCTTGTTGACAGAAGGATATGTGACTCAGCAAATAACATCTACAGTAGGATTTCCTTGTCAGTAGTCTCCCACTGTATGGGTGGGGATGTCTATACATGCTGCTGCTCCGATCTATACCCTGGAGAAGAGAAAACAAAAGAGCTCCTAAGAAGAGGAATGACTTTCTGTCCTTATCTGCATCAAGTTCAGATAAGAACATAGCTTCTGATTATAGCCAGGATGTAGTTGAGAAACAAATAAACTGAGATGCGAGTTACAATGCAGAGAATATTAAAGAGCAAACAATGAAAATGGGATAAAAGCTACTGGCTGAGCATTTTTCTGAGTCAGAAGTTAAATTACAAGAGATAAAATTGGTGGCTGAGCAAAATGTGTCTCTTATTGCAAAATACCCTTCTTGTTACTGTGGCAAGTTTTTTCGATCTAGACTAACCAATTAAAAACAATTACAAATTATGACCAAAACAAAACAAAATAAAAAACTACACAGCCCAAACAAACAAACAAACAACCCCCCCAAAATCAAACCAACCAACCAACCAAACAAACAAACAAAAACAACAACAACAAAAAAGAAAAATTAGTACTTTTATTTAATAAAAGTCATTGTTTAAAAGAACATGCAAAGCCCAGTGGCTGCTTGTAACAAATTCCTGTTGCTTGGTGGAAAAGAACCATTTGGAATATGCACTAAATGAGCAGCAAGGAGCAATAAGGAGTGGGCAGAGAAGCTGAGATGTCAGAGGCACTGAGAGTCAGAAAGAGAGTGTGGAAAGATAATCAGCTGTAAAGTTTGGCCAGGAGCTGTAGGAGGTGCCAGAGCCTGTGTCAGGTCACATTCAGCAGAGGGGAAGGCAGCTGGAAAGGTCATGAGCTCTGGAGTGAGAAAACACCACAACTAGTGAGGCAGCAAGTAGAAAAAAGTAGCAAAGTTGTTTGAAAAGAAGAGGTGATCCATGACTTTTTAAGAGGAGAAGCTTTGGTATGCCACATATGGAGTGATAATTGCTAAATAAAGGAAGATGGGTAGGTGCCGAAAACAACAACAAAATCAGTCAGGAGGCAGAGTATGTCACTAGGGATAGGAAGTGTGAGAAAACATGTTTTTTAATCTGTGACCAAGCTGGAGCAAACTGAAGATGAAAAAGTCAGATGTCATTACTAGCTGGGCAGAGGAAGAAAATTCACTTGTCAAGAATTTTCATGGTTTTCTACTTTTTTGGGTATGCTTCTGAAATTATCTACATCACTATGAAAATATGTTTAGAGTCTTATTTTATTTTAGTGCTACGAATAAATTGCTTCACTCCTCAAAAATAATTTTGCTACTCTAAATGGAAAGAGACTTGCTCTGAAAACTTTTCTACTCAAGCACTACATTTCATGGTTTTGTTATGACTAAGAATGTCTGAAATGAGATTTCCATATGCATCCATCAGTCCAATATTTTCATTTGCAATTTTCTCCTTTTTTCCTCTGCTCTTGAGATTTCCCTTGTAAATGGATCGTGGTATTGTTAGGTGGTTCTTATCACGGTAATCTTATTTTAGTAAGTTTTTAGTACTTATGCTGGAAATAAATAATATTTTTGTTTCTTTGATGCTTTCTGCTTAGGTTTTGACTGTTGAAGGTATGGCTTTCAGTGAGACAGAAAATACTTAACAGCTCAGAGAACCTGATTTTAAACACGTATCACAACATCTTAGCACTTAGAAAGGGTAATGTTACAGATAGCTCATTAGTTGCCAATTTCTTCTTAATAAGGAAAATAACCTCGGTGAATAAAAAAGCATAGGTCAGTGAACAGAGCAATGATCTTTGCAAGCAGTGATGACAGTCTTGCTAACAACTGTAGATTTCTCCCACTGTAGAAAAGCCATCAATGAGAAAGGGAAAGATGAAGTTATACAGAGCTCTGTTCGTTAGAGGTCATTCATCACACTCACAGAGCAGAAACCTTTCAAAATTCCTTTCTTTTCTCCATTAAAAAGCCAAGCTGTTTGGCTATAATATATAATAACATCTGGGATTGATATCTGGTTAAATGGAAAGGTCTTTTATAGCAGGATTCCCTAGAGAAAAAGCTGAAGGTATTCCAGTCTTTTAATCTTGGCATACATTCTCATCTTGACCAGGTTGGAGACCATCCCATGCCTGAAGCAGAATTTCTACAAAGGCTTGTGAAAGACATAATGAATTATACAAAATACTATTTACAAAACTTGGGAGCATACCAGGCAGGTATTCATTTTCTCATATATATTTGTTCTCATAGAAATGTTGTTAGAAGGGACTTCTGGCATCAAGTCACTGAGTCCAGCCTCCAACCTGAATCAGGACTAGTCCCATACTAGATAAGGTCTGGTGTTTCCTCTAGCCTTGTCTGACAATTTCTAGGGACAGATTTTTAAAGCCACGTTGACAGCCTGTTCCAGTCCCGCAAAGAAGATGCTGCTAACATCCAATCTGCTCTTTTTAAATTACAACTTGTTGGCATTGTCAATTGTTCTGGCATGTGCTAATATTAGAAACCATTTTCAGATCAGTTTACATCAATTTTCTTTGTAAAGCTGCCCCAAGCAACTAGGGACACTCCTGCACTTTCTCATCTACACTGTCTCCAAATGAAAAGAACCCAGCTCCCTCAAGGCTTACTCTCTGGTCACTCTGCTGAACACTCTCTAATTTCTGAACAACTCTCTTGGATCCACTGCTAGATACAAACTCCAGGTGATCTCTTCATGAATTAAGGGCTCTAGTTCCCTGTACAGTTCTGTCTTTTTTTTCTGAATGGAAAGAAACTATGCAGTTGTTTCTGGCATGGGCATACCTCTTATCTACTGAAAATAATTGGCAAAAACTCCCCAGAAGGTACAAAACCACAATGACATGTCCTTACTAAGTCATGCATCTTACATCACTTAGCTCAGCGAAGCTTAGCATCAGATCACATCCGTTAAGTAAAATGCTTATTTTTTCCCCCTTAGAGCACAAAGACTTAAACACTTGAAAGGAGAAAGAAACATTATCAAATCAAGTGTTATCAAACATGTGAGGGATTTTCTGGGGTAGTTATCTGCATTTCTTTTCAAGGTTTCATTTACTCTTACCTCAGCTATTTCTTTGTCTATTTGTGTGATGTTGAAAGTAATAATTTGTGATAAAACACTTAGGAAGTGTTTCCTTTTTTAGTTCTGGAAAAGACAACAGACATAACCCAATTCCTGATAAGACTAATGAAAATAGTTTTGTTGCTGTTACACAGAATTAGAGGGAAGTTTCTGTGAGCTTTTATATTCCTGGCAAATACATGTGGCAAGGTTCATCCTCAGATCTTTGTTTGAGGGGATATGTGTGTCATTGTGTTGTGTTTTCAGGACAATAGAGTAGGTTTGTTAGGATTCTGGGCAGCAAGAAAGCTATGTATAAAAATTCACAATGAAAGAAGAAAATAATAATGTCATGTTTTTATTGAACTCTCTTTTGGAAGAGAATATTTCCTTGAGAATGTGTTTGTGAAAAAAAGCAGTCTAATTTAGGGAGCACAGAACAATGCAATGTCTCCAGCAGATTTTTACAGAACCAGTAACATTCTCTGCAGTTTAGAAAAGAAAGGGGAAAAATTTTCCCCTACCTTGGTCCTTGTTGAATGGTTTGCAGTAAGTAGATCAACAAAAACTTGCAAATAAAAAATAAATGTTGAAATATGTTTCATGATGTAACACTGAAAAAGAAGGATATTACTGATGAAATGTTCGAACTGTGTGCTGTACAGAATAAGCTGTTCCTCTTTCATACTTTATGTCATAAGAAAAGTTCTGATATTTTAATTTTTTAAAAGGTTAACAAAAATTATCAGAACCCCTATTCCTCTCTTCTACAGCCAAGTATATTGCAGGCTCACATTTTGTGATAAAATATAGATAGTATTTGTGTGCATATAACACAAGAATTGAAAGAAAAATTATTTGAAGTCAACATTTCTCAGAATGTGTCATCATTCAATATTAGAAATGTACATTCTATTCTTTCAGAGGCAGACATGTTTAAGTGTTTTTCTTTCATTGCCAATACTTATTTGCTGTTAGGTTCCCTTGGTCAGGAGTGAGAACAAAGATCTGGTGATGTAATTCTCTGTTCCACAGGTGAAATTCTGATGCTTCTAAAATTAAGCTAAAGGTCTGACTGTATCTGTGCTGTAAGGTGTAACCTACTCTGTACAAGATCCTTCAAAATACTCACCCTAATGATCTAAGGACTCATGGCCCTCATGGAGCCCAGCTGTGTAACCTCAGTTTGGACATCTAAGGACATTTTTAAAACAGAAGGAAACGGTGTAACTCTCTGCAGAGCCATAAGGTTAAATTTCAAACAGGTAAGGTTGGTATGGAGTTTATTGCAAGTAGTTTAAGATTTCAAGAGAACAAAACAGTAGATTGGAGAGGCATGAAATGCTGTAGGAAACACAACAGAGGTGGTTGAAGATGGCAGTTCAGCAATGCCAAGGATTTGATTCCAGAAGAAATGGAACCTGGCCATCCTCCCGACTGACACTTACCCAAGCAGCAGAAAGCCCCCAGGAATCCTCTTGGAGGTGGTGAGAGTACTAATGCTGAGCACAGTAGCTCATGAAATTTCAGTTGTCTTTTGTGCATGTTTGGTAATAAATAATTACCATATGCATTTAAGCTGTATATATACTACTTACAGAATCTTGTTGTTTGAGCTAAAGATGTTTGAATAAAGTGATTCAAGGAAGGAGGCACCTGAAGAGACCCTGCCAGAAAACTGTAGAGGGACTTTTTACATGGGCATGTAGGAATAGGACAAGGGGGGATGGCTTTAAACTGAAAGAAGGTAGGTCAAAATTTGATATTAGGAAGAAATTATTTACTGTCAGAGTGGTGAGACACTGGAACAGGATGCTTAGAGAAGCTGTGGATGCTCCATCCCTGAGAGTGTTTAAGGCAAGGTTGGATGAGGTTCTGAGCAACCCGGAAGGTATTCTGAACTCATGGAGGGTATTCAAACCCATGGTAAGGGGCTTGGAACTAGATGATCTTTAAGATCCCTTACAACTCAAACCATTCCAGGATTATATGACAGGAAAACTCTAAGCATTCACTATAGTTGTCTCCCTGGCTGACTTGTTTAGTCTGAAAATAGGGTAGGAAGGTATGGCAGTCTTTGGGTCAATGGAGAGTTGAAAACAAGCAGCTGAACCCAGAAATGGTATTCCCAAACCTTGATGTAAAGACATAGCCTATGGCAAAATATAGCAATGACATAGGGTGCTACTGACTGCCCCATACCACCTGTGAGGTAACACTTCGTCTGCCCTAAAAGAAAACTAACAAAATAATGAACAGAAGATATTTATTCTTCTATATTCCTGCAATGGACTTCAGAGAGGAGAATGAGAGTTCTCTTTTTTTTTTGCACTCAAAAATTAAAGCTCATTTTTGCTGGAGACAGAAGAGTCCTTGCTTTGACCTCAGTGTCAATCAAGAGAGAAGGGACACTATGCAGTTCTCATTAAGCCTCGAGTTCTTTACAGGCTCTGAATAAATTACTGGGAAAACCATGATGCTGTAAGATTGCTGAGAAACTTTAATCATGAGCTATTCACAGCAGATTCAGGAACACACCACTCCCAGATATCTGTGTTTGATATACCTCCTACACTAAAACTACATCCAGACCTACTGCGTCTTTCATCTTTCCCGTCTATATCCCAGCAGGCTCTGCTGAACCCCTGCACCCCAGCACCCTGGCACCCCAGTCTGCTGGGGTTTGTCCGCTGTGGATGCTTGGGCAATCCAAGAGGACTTGGCACATCATCCAACTACTTGGGCTTTATAGCGTACACCAAGGCAGGATGTTTTGTCCTCAAGAGCAAGAAGAGGCAGCAGGGGCTCCCCTCACAACATCAGTAAGCCAGCATTAAGACCAGCATTGCTGCTTAGCGTGTCTTCTAATTTTTTAAATAATCTCTTGATCAAAGTTCAATTAAGTAACTGGTACAGTCTCACAGAGGATTGGAATTTCCTTGAGAACAGGCATTTAGGTTCAAGTAGGAGCACTCTCTCCTGCCTCCATATACACTTCCAGTGATTAACACAGCTGTGGTTCCTTGCCTGCACAGTCCAACAGAGCTGCTATGTGTATGTACTTCTTTCTGAAAGCTGCTCCTGTCAGGTCAGTGGATTAAACCAGTCTCATTCCCCAGACGTGGTTTTTGTTTTTGTTTTGATTTTTTTTGTTTTTGCTTTTGTTTTTGTTTTGTTGTTTGGTTTTTGTTTTGGTTTGGTTTGGTTTTTTTTGTTTTTGTTCTTTTGTTTTGTTTTTTTTTCAAAAGCAAGGGGCAGAAGGATGCACAGCTTTCTGCCTTGGAAAAAAAGCAAGGCAAAAATTGTCTTCTGTTCCTTTGTCATACATCAGGGAAAAACTAATTAGCTCACTGAAGAGATGCTTTCTGGAGCAGCTGCAACCGAGACTGCAGCCCTAGAGGTACAGGTAGCCATGAGAGTCTTCTTCCACATGACCTAAAATCTCTCGTTATTCATTGGATCTTGTACCCTCTACCTCATCTATATACCTCCATGCTTTCCTGGTTTCAGGGTCTTTGTAGGTTGCCTTTGTACCACGCAGTTTCTATATTTGTTTTCATTACATTAAAAGTTCTTTGTTTCAAGGCAACTCCATTGTTCTGTTTCTATATTTATGCAGATTACCCAGCTGGCCTGATTCTGTGTGGCCACTCCCAGCGGCCATATACAGTAGGTAATAAAATGCATAGAGTAACATTTAATTCACAGCTCCCAAGTATTTTATTACTCACAAGACAGCTGAAAAAATCCATAAAGGGAAAGATAAGGTTACTCTGCCCATGATCAGTTTGCAAATCAATAGCTATGCCAGAGGTAGTAAAAGTGTGTGCTTATTCACATGTGTTATCCTCTGTAAGTGGTTGTAATGCCTTTTGACCTAGCTAAGGTTATTAAAGTTAGAGGTGTGTAATAGAAGCAAATGATAGCTTATATACATAATAGACCTGAAAAACAGTGTGTTTCAAAGCCTTTATTCTCAGGTGAGGACCATTAATGAAGTCCTACTAACTTCAGGGAGAGAATATTGTAAAAAAAATCACCTGAGGGTCCAGTCCCCACTCATTAATTTTACCTTTTAATTTTACCTGCAGACAGCTTTAATTTTTAATTGCTAACATAATTTCCTTGATTGTTTTTGAGGTGATGAATTAGATATAACTGATCCTTACTTTTTGTAAGGGCTGATGTTCCTGACCCTTAATGAAATTATTTAATAATGATGTAACTGCTCATGGAGCCACCGTCTACTATGTATTTCCTGTTTCAAAAAATATCTTCTTTGACTTAGGATACAGGAAAGAGCCAAGTTACAAGTTATATGAGGCATCTTTTAAATTAAGATTACATTTCCCTCCTAAAGTTAACACAGGTACATCAGGATAAATTTAAATATAGCCCATGTATTGAGCCAAGCCTGCTCCTCACCATCAATGACTTAAGAATGCATGAATAAGGTTCTTGCATCTTTCAGTCACCGTGCATTCAGACTCTGGCATTAGGGCTAGAGTTTGGTGTCTTTCCTCTTGCCCTCTGTAAGTTGCTGGATCCCATTATCATTGTTTGCTTCACACAACATTAGCAGATACACCTGCATTCCTTCTTTGGTAATGTAAATCCCAGAGTTACAAGAAATATTTTTTCAGGACTGAGAGTTTTGGGATATTGATCTTTACCTTACCTTACTTCATACTCTGAAAGGAGGAAAAGTTTAAACTGAATGCATTTCATGCAATGCATTGTGGAGGAAAAGGGAAAATAGACTGGTTGATGCCAATTTGTGTGACTTTTCTTGCACAGCTTTAAATGGATAACTTCTCTCATGGGTTTCAGCATTCTGATTATTTTTCATCCATGACTGTAAATTGTTTTTAAAATGTCTTATTTTCACTGACCTCTTTTAATAGAATTTTCTATTCAACAGAACCTAAGAGATGTTTCTGATTGATAGAAAAAATATGTCTTGCAAGTAATGACTGCATTTCCATCTGTCTAATTGAGGTGTGAAAGTCATGCCCTGGAAAGCTACTGTAGCTCCTATCTGATATTTGAACCAGTTGTAGATTGACAAAAATCATACATATTTGCACAAGAATAAGGAGAAAAGCAGATTTTATGCACACCCATGAAAACATGAGCCTCTTCACTGCACAGGACCAGTTGTTTATTTGGAATACATGTATTTTCTTGCATTTTATACCATCAAATGTTTTATACCATCAAATATAATATAATATAATGCTTCCTTAACTATTTTGAACTGATACCCCAGAAAGTCGTTGCAGGGATTGTGGTTGAAATGCTTTACCAAGGAAGAAAAAGCTTAGGAAGAAAATAGGTAATTGTTCTCTCTTATTTTCCTGCTTTAGTTACTATTTTTTGCTATATACGCTTTTAATAACTCATTTACAAAGAGTAGAATGAGAAAAATATCTTCTATTTTGTGTCTCTCTCAATCATGTTCCTGTTTAGTCTCCATTTCCCTGACTAGCAATGTCACCTTATGGACTGAAAGGTGTTCAGCTGCTGACAGGAATGAGCCATGTGCTGTGTTACTAGGACAGCTCTGTGCAGAACTGCCCTGCTCTCTATTTCTAAAGATAGCCCTGCAATGATATCAAAATCCAAAAACCTGTTATTTAAACTGTCATTTACAATATCTATATTCTGAATATTTATATTCTGAGTATTTTCTCCTGTTGATTCAATTGCCAAAAAAATTACCATTTGCCCTTTGTTTCTGTCACACTGAATTAAATTTCTGTTAAAAAATGCATCTGAATTTGTGCAGAAAATCGACCCTTAAACTGTAAGAAGCAACTCTGCTGAGTTACACTTTCTAACAACCAAACCCGGACTTTACCAAAAGAAAAAGTTTTAGTGTACATTTAATCTCTAACTTGGCATGTACTGAAGGAACTCTTTTTTTATTTTCTATTACAACTGTTCTAAATTTCTATGTATAATTGGATTCATCCTGCTGAGTTATTTCTGTTGGAGGCTCTTGTGTAAGATAAAGCTTATCCAGTGTTGATCTGTAGCACCAAAGCAGTCACAGTGTTGATAGAGAAAATTATATTTTCCAAAGGCAAAGGTGAAGCGAGTTCCTTCAATCTAAATAAATTCATGTGATGCTGGGAAGGCCTCCTCCCTTTCCTCTTTCTAAACATGAATGCAATATTCCTTTCTGGGATGACTTTATCACATGTTAGTACTTTAAAATAGATGACTTCTGTAGCCTAAATCACTCACTATACAAACCTAGAGTGGCAGGTTTTACACAAGGCATGGATTTAGTTTATTGGAAGGATAAATAACAATAATAATAAAATGCACTGACCTTTCAACTAAAGAAGAAGCAAGAACACACACAACCAAGTAAAATAGGAACAGCAACAAGTAAACATTGAAAATTATTGAAAATGTTGAAAAACAATAACCCAATTATGCTAAAGTCATTCAAACTGAGATTTTTTCCATGCCTTGACATAAAACATGAGTTTTCATTTAATAACAAGTATGAGATGTAAAAAATTCAAGTTGTGTGTTTATGATGGTTCACTTGTGTTTCTGCTTTCCCATAGACTTTAATCCAACATTTTCATCATTATCCTTTAATCCAACCTGTTCCCTGATCATGACATTTCTTGGGCCATGAGCGCTGGGGATATAATTCCATATTGTCTTCAAGAACAGACAGTTTATCTTCAGCAGCAGTTACTGGATGTATGTTTTGAAAATCAGACAGATCAAAACTGTATATTTGAGTTACTTAGTCCAAGTATCTTAGGTTTATCTCACTTATAGTGGCCAGATTAAAAAGATGTTCTCAGTCTATGCTGAAATTCACACAAAAGGTATCAGAGACCAGGCCTTCATGTAGGTACTGTGTTTTTGCTAAGACTCAGTGATTACAGGACTAAGGAGGTGAAAAATTTTAATTTATCACTTCATTTTGTTTTATATAAAATAAGGAGCTGGATGCAGTTTTCTTAGAAATGAGCAAAATTCTGCAATCACCAGGAGCAGTCATACTAAGAGGAGACAATCACAATCTTTTCAGCTGGAGATGGTTAACTTTCTACTAGTAACAGAATATGCATTAAGTCAGACTTAAAAAAAAATGTGCAAGGAAAAGGTTGAATCTGTAAACCAGAGTTATGTTCAAGCCTCTGGCTAAGTGAATCTCCAATTATTTGCTCAAAGTAAACAAGTGCAACAAAAATAACAGGAAGAGCGTTTACTCTAATTGCCCCAAAAACATAGGTGTAAAGATGTTCTCTTGGCATTTGGGAGACCAGTGGCTAGTCCTGAGGTGAACTTAAGCAAAGTGTGGCCTGAAAGAAAGCCTTCCATCTCTGAAAAAAAGGTGTATTAATTAGTGTCTCAAATTTTCTTAATCATGTCTGTTCACACTTCCTCATCAGATACTTATCTCTCCTTATGCTGCTGAGGACCAACTGAAATTCCATGGTTTTCATGTCTCCGTGTCTAATGATCCCAAGAAGTTCAAGTTATGAACTTTCTACTCTTATCCTGTCTTTCTCTTTCTTTCTGTTCCTTACACATTTTCTTAATTATTTTTATGCTTTTATATTGCTGCATTTCTACAGGTAATAATAGCCAAAATGGCTACATACCTGCTTTCCACTGCAACCTAATTGTTCTAAAATAAGTCCATATATATTTTTATATAAAAATACACCTATATGCACAGGTATGTGTTTATAAACAAATTGACAACAAATCTTTATAAATAGTTTCCACTGCATTTATAGTTCTGTATTTGACAGATAAATGTAAAAAATATATGTTTTATACATTTAATAAGCCCAAGCATGGTCAAACTTTATTCTATAAATAACTTGGATGGGAATTTGGAAGAAGGATGTAAACTTGAAGAATATCTTTCCCATAAAAACATTACAGTTACTGTCTGACTCTGAAGAAAGAAACAGATCCTTAGGGCAAAACCATGGCTAGAATAGAGCAAAAATATAAAGAAATGTAAACACAGCAGCAAAATGTAAAGTTTGGGACAAGTATTTTGCTATTGCTCAGTATCTGACTCACCTAGAAAAAGTTTGGTACAAAAGCAATTAAGATATAAAACATGTGTTTATATGCAGCTTTGTGTCTAAGTTATTAGGCACCACTAGTAGTGATTTACAAGAAAGTTCCTTTGGTGTGTGTTATTTGTGGTTTCATTTGCAAACAGCATGACTCATGAATAAGTCATGAAGCTGTATTGGAAAGCTACTTTGAGCATTTATTTGTTGAGATTACTTCAATTACATGCACATGCATATGCCACTGCAGGAACACTAATACATTATGCTTTATTAAAGCCACGAGATAAAAAGCATATGCTAAATAAATATAAATTTTTCAGAGTAACTAATGGAATGACAGTTGATATTTGAATAAAGATTTTTGACCTTTCATTTTTCGGAGCCATTACTATTCTTTCCGCCTGGATATACCGAGTGCTCCATCACTCTTCCTCATGCCCTATCATAATTTACTGTCAGAAGGCCTTTTTTTAGTTGCAGGAGGAATCTCTGGAATTGTAGGTGAAATCATACCATGTGAAATCCCTACCATGCTATATGATCCCGTGACTTCATCATATATAGGAGGTGAAAACCTGAGTCTCATGAAATCAAGGGAGAAATTCAGGTTGCCTTCAGAGGGATCCAAGCAACAGAGGACTTCAGTGTTTGCTCTAGCAAAGCACACAACAGCAGAACACCAGTGGCGATGGCTGGCATATGCTGAGTTGAACTTATAGTGAAGCACCTCTTCTGTCTTCACATGTATTTCAGTGTCTCTTCTGAATCCCTTGATTGAATTGTACATTGCCCATTTTGAGGATGCATCTGCAAATACATTTCTACTTTCTCATGTTATAAGGGATTGGAATGCTACAGGAAATAAATTGTTGCAAAATCTTATGCATTATAAATGATAATTACCAAATTGTTTTACTTATCAGAGTGCACATTTTAAATAAAAAATAAATCCACTAAAATTAAAGGTGTGGAAGATCTCATGTTGTAGACATATTTAACATTAATTACTTGCTTTCTACTCTGCCTTAGAAAGATGTGACTTGGTTATTGAGTTGGTTTGATTGCACTGAGAGATGATGGAGAGTAGACATGGAAAAATCTCAACAAACAATTTCATGCCATCTTGAAAACATGAAAGATAAGGGTTGTGTGCATTGGCACAGGCAGGCATCTGGGACAAGCACAAACTCAGGAATAAAACACAAAGATAAAATTTGTTTAAATTACCTTGCTAACCAGGGAATCCCTGAAGCAAAACCTGGCAGAAGTACAAAAGTGGAGACAGAGGCACTGTTAAACTTGGTACGTGCTGGAGGATCACTGGCCTACTGTTCTCACAGGCTTATCAAGAGTTATTCCCAGGTGCAAGGTCACTGGAGTGACTCACAATATTTCTTGCCTGTCTTCTATAATTAACTAATTTCTCCCAACATTCCATGCTTCGCTCAAGAAACCATTTAATAAAGCATGCAAAAAAAGAATAAACATCCAAACAATGGTCTGAATTGTGTTCCACCCTTCTCATCAGTGAACTAAACTTCTCAATTAACCATGCACTACTGTTAGGTTGTGTTATTCCATTTATTCAGTCCTGGGGATGTTGGTTACCATCCTTCATGCCAGCTGATCCAGCAGTCAGGTTGAAGGAGTCAGGTTGAAGCAGCGCATGCCTTCCAACTCGGGAAGGGTTTATGATGTTGAAGACAGAGGTGTTTCTTCAGTAATTAAAGCTGTAAGTTTCCTTGGCGCATACCAGTTGCCGTCCTACCACAAAATATATCAGGGCAAACAATTGCATTTTCCCTGTGGCTACTATTTTGGAAGAAGCTCCATTTGGAAGAATTTCAGTTTTCACTGTATTTTGTACTGGAGATGTACAGTCACATTATTTCGGCCTCTGATTCTTTCAGTTTCTTGCAGTGCCCAAGCTTTTAATTTGTTTATCCATCAGAGTGTAATGTAAAATGAAGCACTGTAATGCCTTGGACTAAAATCCTACAGACTTTTAAAAACTTTTTCAGTTGTCTGCCATGATTGCCACAAGACTATATAATCTAGAATTGTTCTAATTCAAAAGGATTTCCCTGTCTAGGAGTGTATAATCAGACATGTTCAAGCAAAGCATTTTTGCAGGTGTCAGAAGTTTCTTTTTATTTCTTGATCCATTGGCAAACGACATTCTTCCTGGTCCATTTCTCCCGTCTTGGCATTTGCTAGGTTGCCCCTCACTGTGGGTAGCACATGGGATAGAGTGGGAAGAACTTTTTGTTTGTAGGCACTAGCTTCTGCCAATGACAAAACATTTCTGATGTTGTGATCCCATTTATTTCTGGTTGTGGGACATCATCTTGAGTAAGATTCTTCCACACTTGTTTGTTTGTCACCAGTTACCAGTGAGGTAACTTTGGTTTTGCCAGCCTATTTTCATTTACCACCTTCACATCTGGTTCTGAAATTACACTCTGTGTTCTATTTCACTGAAACCTTTGATTACACCTGAAGTCACAAATGCTACTTGTAGGTACCCTAGATGTCCCTCTCAAAACCTCCATTTTGATACTTTTTTTTGCTGCTGTCCTATCCAGAGTAGATACTGTATTTAGCCCATGAGCCATCCCCATCTGCCCCAGTAAACTAATACCGTTTTCTATTTTACGCTGATTTTTGAGGGATGACACTAATTCAGCAATTATCTGCAAATGCTGTTAAAACATATCCATTGATATAGTGTGGGCACATCCTGCCCATTGGGACCCCTGATATTTAGTAATCCCTGGCTATAGGGCTTAATAGATTTTTTTTTTCACCCATTAATAAGTGGATTGTTGCAGTGCCACTATCCCAAGCTTGCAAAATCTGTGCCAGGATGGCTTCCCCACCCTTCTGCTGAGAGATACCTAAAAATTCCCTTAGCTCTTTCAGAGTCTGCGTGATCTGTACCCTTTCATCCAGTAGATTGCTCTGCTTCTCCACTTTTATGAGGGGCTTGCTACTATCCCCTCCCTACCTGTCAAATCTGGCTCTGAGACCAAGGACTAAACCCAGATATTTTCCCCATTCCCTGCAATCCCACAAAGATTTCACAGTGAGCAAATAAACTTGGGAAATTGAAATCTTACTGTACCCATCATGTGTCTTTGTGAGCAATACATGCCACCAGCTGTTCTGCAATGCATTGTTGCTCATAGCAGTGTTCTGCTTGAGTGGTGATTACTTTTTGTGAGATTGCTTTTGCATCTTGTAAAGTCCCAGCTACTTTTTCCAGCTCTCTGACTTTGCTCTGGGATGCTATAATTTTATGGTTGAGAGCTCTAAGACCGGTAGCTAATATCTATCCCAATCTCCCTGCTTACTCACAAGAAAGACTTTGATGTCACTTTCCATGGCAATCTGCACACAGTCACCTGAATCATCTGAGGGATAACCACCACTCCATCATTTCTGTCAGGCCATGCTTTTGGTGAAGCCATTGTAGTTAGGAATATGGCCAGAGAAGGCCAGTGCTCTGTTAACCAGACAATGGAACAATGGAGGGAAATCAAATGTTATGCATCACCATCACACTGACACCAGTCCCTAACTATTCTGTTAGCTATAGGAAGAAAATACTGCTATGAAATCTGAGAATAAACACCAGTAAATAAGAAACAAGCCTTGCTGCTCTCCATAAGCATGAATTCCTGCAGCTCAGTGCATTGATCTGTGAAAGGACTCATTTAGGTTTCTCTAGTATTATCATCAGTAACACATTTTAAAAGACACTGGAATTGTGCTGATCTCCCTTAAGTCAGTTTGAAATTGTTATAATTTTTTCCTCTTTATATTTGAAGCTGAGACAGTCCTCAATATAATCATTATTATATTTACTTCCATGGTTAGCATCCTTTTGTTTTTGCTCAGTAAGGTAAATAAGCAGTATAGGTGCAGCCATTAGTATTTTATTTTCCTGCTTAAATATATTTCCCTTTCCTGACTTTCCCTCACTCCTAAATCTTTTCCTTCCAAGTCAGAAGTACATTTAATTTAATAGCTTTCGTTACCTGAATTTCTCTAGTAGTCACCCTGTCCAATCCAGCTGTGCCCTTCTTTCTCCACAGTGCTGCATGAAGATCATGTTAGTCTTTAGTACTTTGGCATCAGTTTAATGAGTGACTCAGAGAAATGGGCAAAATCCTCAGTTTTCAGTGACACCATTACAGAAAGATTCAACTTTTCAAGAAAGAATTTTAAAGAGTGAGTCACCAGAGGCTATCTGCAAACACAGTCTGAGTCTCTGCCCTCTAAGGAAAATCAAACTAATTTCTACACTAGCTGATTCTGGAGGGCTCTTCAGCCTAACCTTGTCCTCTGCTGTTGGGAAATCTGGAGAACAGTTGCAGCTGGAAAGAAAGGGGTGCTTCCCTTCTGTCTCATACCAGTGGAACATCTTCCTTTCACATGTTATAGTAGAACAAATGGGATACGGAACAGAGAGCACAGTTGATCGAGATATTCTGGCCTTGGTTGGGTACAGGCCATGGGATAAGCGACCACAGATATGAGGGAAGAGCTGGGAAAGTACAGCATATGCAGCTATCAAGTTTTTTGAAACCATGTGGTTTTGTAAGGCTGCCAAGTAAAGCAAACAGTAGGCTGGTTCTGTAACTATGGGGGAAATTGTGGCTTGGAGGTATGATTGCTTTAGAGCTGTAACTGATTGGGGCTGCAACAGTATATAAGGCTGAACTGTGAGAACAATAAATAACTTCAATGACTTCAATACCCTGTACTTCTGTGCTTGGACTTCAATTCTGATTTCAATTCTGATTTTTTTTTTCTTGGGCTTTGGCTTCTTGCTTTCTGTACCCCTCTTTTGAAATCCCATCTCTCAGTCACCTGGCAACATGTGATGAACTTGATAGTCCTGATGCAGAAGGGGAAACAGTACCCACTGTGAGCAAGAATGAGAGTATCTTGGGGCTCTGCACACTGCCCATGCCCTCTTTAAACAACAGTACTTGGACTTCTTCCCCTGCACTCTAAGGGGAAAGGTTTTGAAAAACTAAAATATCCTGCTGAAAGACAACAGAATTACACTGAAAAGCAGCTTTTCAGACATTCTCTTCTGAAAAATGTTTTTCATAGTATGCATGAACACCTGCTATTAGAAGAAATTGTGTAGGCTGCTCCATCCAGAATGGGGCAGGCCAGCTCTGTCCAGCATGGTCTGCAGAGCAGATCCCAAGGTGCCAGCACTGAGTAGCCACAGTGCTATGGCCAGGTTTCAGTGCTGGCTGATTGCTCTCTGCTGAGAACTTTGTCTGCTGGAAGTTTTTGTGAAGCACATCTTGCGTTAAAACCAGAGGTGGTGGTTGAGCCCGAATATCTACAGTTCCTGTAAAAATGTGACTCACTATTCACATGCACATCAAGGCCTCTGGGCTGTGACCCCTCTTGAAATCATGCTGACTGGGAAAAGCCACAGAGCAACAGGGCACATCATGCTGAAGGCAGCTGCAGAGAGGGGAAGAAACAATGTGGTCTAGGAGTTTGCTTTCAGAAGAAAGTTTGGAGAAGGAACTTCTGACAAGCCTGTTAAAGTTTATTTCCTTGGTTCCTGATTTTTATTCTTCTCACTGCTTTATGCAGTCATAGCATGAAAACATCAGCTAAGCATGGCTGTTCCTCTTACTGAATTTTGATCTTCATTACTTATGTTCAGATGGCATTGCCATCCTGTGATGGTGAATAGAAATGCTGTTAAAGCTTATCAGGTCTGGGAATTCTAGGGGAGTCTCAGCCTCTTGATTTAATGTTCAATAGTTACTTGCAGGGGTTTGAAAGTCAGGCCAGCTATGTCCTCATGTAAACACCTAGAGTTTTCCACAGCTAAAATAAAGTGCATTCAAAGCAGCAGAAACAGGACTGTAGAGCTGTCACTCATAAGAAGAGTTGACTTAAAAGAAGCGTTATGATGACAAGAACACTCTGGCCTCACACTTTCTAGAATGAGGATTAAAAATATATATATTATTCCCTTCTTGCTGCATCATTCATTTGCTTGGGGCAGGATCTCTATTAAACAGTAAACATGAAATAGTATATACATGATCCACAGACACAAACCTGTGCTGAATGGGCTTTCTACTGGAAGGCAGAAGCAGGTTGGGTGCTATTTCTGCTCTGAGGCTCCTGGCCACTTTTACAACAGACAAGTTACAAAAACAGGAACCTCACTTCCACAGGAAGGAGTGATTCAATGCCAGCCCTTTCTCCTGCTTTTCTTACATAGTGCAATACTGTTGATTTATCACAATAAACAATTATACTGCTTCAGCTCTTGACAACATGGTGATTACTTTGGAGAAATTACTAACTGAAATGATTTGTGGGAATATCTCACTCTCAGCAGCTGCAGTTCAGGAGTATCAAGGAGAAGGTACTGTGGTTGACAGCAGAAGAAACAGGATTTCAGGTGGCAGTCACAGACAAAGGATATTTTTCTTCTGGTTATTGCATGCTTCTATTGTATCCACCCTATATGTGGGTGATAATAGTTAATCTTCTGTCATTAACTAATATTTATCCACAGCTAGGTTAAGCTTCTCTAACGACATCAATAATAGAAAACAGCAGAGGAGAAAAATGCTATTGTCTAGCTCACATGAAGACAAAGTTAGTAAATTTAAACATGTGTTCAGAATATAGATTATGTGTAGATTTTCATAGTTCAAAACACAAGATCAAAATGCATTCCATTGACTTTAAAAATTTACAAAGTAAATAATAAAAAAACCTTTCCTGAATTTGTGACTAAGCTAGATTTTACTATACACCTTCTTAACTTTTCAGAAGTAACAGTTTGAATATGTCTGCATCCTCCAGCCACAGTTCCTGACCTGCTTTACCTTGCTGCATGCTAAAGCACTTTGATCTATTCCACAGCACAATACAGGATCCAAGTGCCAACATAGCAAGAGATATATTAAGAAACAGCTAATTCTGTCTCAAGTTTAGCACTTCACGATTTTGTGTCCTACCTTGCATGATAAGTCATAAGTGATGGACCTGGGAAATAAAAATGGGAACATTCCCCCAGGGATGTTAATGGTAAGCAGGGATTTAAATTCCACATCATATCCGCAGCCCTCACTTTTCTTTATCACATCACTTCCCCCTAAGAGGTTTACAAACAACTTAGTTTCACTATCTGGAGACAAAACATTTTAAGCAGCATACAATTTTCACAATTATTTTTATTTTTAAAATTTGTTATTTTGACTTTCCAATAGCAAATAAAAGCTCTATTCCTAGCAGGACAGGACAGTGCTCTGCTTATTTAATTTCTAGAAATGGAATTGAAACATGCTGGAGTCAAAGATGAGTTATGTGAGGCATAGAGCATCAAATGACACCTATCAAATAACTCTCTGAATAACTATTAGATAGACACAGTGAAAGAGTACCAGAAAATCAATTTACACTAAAATATTATTTTTAGTGTTATATAACGAAAGCACCCTTCTGCAATTCTCCACCAGGTAGACAGGACAGACTTGAAAAACTATAGACTGAAAAAAGCTTTTCAGTGTGAAAAAATTCGAAGTTTCTCAGACATTTATCCACCACCTCCAGGCTGAATAAAACTTTCCCAGTTATTTCCTCAGCTTTTCTGCTTGGTAAATCTTTCAAATGGAGAACTGTAAAATAGCTTCAAAGTTATAAGTCATAAAGCGGAATTATTTTTTAATAAACACAAAAACTGTAAGAAGCATAAAGGTGTTTGAACAGGTTTATAAACACTGTTATCTTGGTTTCCCTCATTAGAGATGATGAGCTGCAGGCACGGTGCACATGAGTCAGTGAGCTGCTTTCAGCACAAGCATTCAGAACATGATGTGTTCTTGGACTTTTATTATTAAGAAAACACTTGGCTGCTGTATCAGAGCATTTGGAAGGACAAAGATAGATCCAAAACTTCACAACTTGGGAAAAATTTTAATCAGCATTTGGATCTTTTTTTACTCTGCCTGCTCTCTGAAATGAAAAATTAAGAAGAAAAGCAAGAGCAACAGCAGAAATACAGCACTTTCCCAACCTCCAGAGAGAGTAGTGGGAGCATGGTAGAAGGCAGTGGTTCCTTTGATTCAGAAAGCTGTCAGATCCAAGCAGCCACCAAAGCAATGTGCATGCTGTCAGTCCAGACCTTGGCAAAATCTCTAAGGCTTTGATTTTCACTTTAGACTTGACATGTAGATTGTATCTGAAAAGATTCTCAACCCTTGGCCAATCTTTCAATGGAAACTGATACTAAAGGAACTGATTTGTGATTGCACTTTGAAACTGCCATGCACTTGCATTTTATTTCTTTGGTTTTGACATGGAAGCAGGTGAAGGTACTTTTATCACCTTCATGGTTTTACCTGGATTTTATTCAGAGGTTCTGTGGGTTTTGAACCTGAAAGAAATGCAGACCAGCAGTTGTGTAAGTTTTCTGAGAAGATTTAATCCACTGGAAATATGATGTAATGCAACTGTTATGTAACATGTTCTATCTTGCGGAATTTTCTGGTACTTCAAATTTATTGTTTCCCTAAAAGCAAGAATTTGTTAATACTCAAATAACTTTGAAATAATTGATATTTTTGATAAGCCAAGACATATGCTTAGTTTTCCCTTTCTTCAACAGAAATCTAGCATCTGGAAAGGACAAAAACATAGTATAATGGAATTAAGAATACCATATACTACTAAAAGAAACATGTTTATAAAATATATCTATTCTGTCTACTTAAATAAAATGTCCTGATTGCCTTTAAATAAGAAAGCAGCAACACACTGCCATTTATGCATTTCTTTAATGATGTATATTATACATTAAGAACTTTCAAACCATAGCATAAAGTAAGAGACTTCAACTTTTGATGATTCATTAGTTTCGCTGAGTGTTTAGGATTCAGCATGGATGTTCCCTCTCTGTGCTGTAAAACAGAGATTCAGATGCAGCTAGGATTCCCCAGGCTGGGGCAGGGTAGGAACAGGAACCTCTTGTGGATACTCCCAGGCCCAGCGAGTTTTGTCTTGTTAGCAAGTAAGGATCTATTGAGAGCAGGGTGTCTCTGAGACAGTCTCCAGCTGCAGGTTCCTTTGTGTGGCACTGCCCAACATGACAGGATTTTCGTTTACTTGGCTATCTAAGTACTTGTAGATAATGGTATTGACCAAGAGTCATGCCCTAAGACACAGAATAGGCAAAGGTTTTGTACAGGCTGCCTACATAATGCTATCTATATAGCCTGTGAAGAAGACTCAACAGCTAAACTGAAATGAAAATTTGTATCCTTATTATTGATATTTTCTGCATTTCTTCTGAAATAATTAAAGCAAATTGTTTGTAACTGTATTTTCTAAAGCTTAGACTTTTGTCACTTTTGTCTGTTTCTGCACTTGTTCACAAAAGTTAGTTGCTCATAATGAGTCATATTCAGTGATTGGCATAATTAAATTAGCTTTTTCTCCAAGACAGTTCTGATCAGTAGGTTTAATTAGTACTTGTGTTTATTGCAAAGTTTTACTTTGATGCTCTGTACCTGCTTTCCCGTGCTATGACACTGGCTTTAGTTATGAAGACAATCCCGGCAGAAACCATCCTGTAAAAAGCAGTATCACAAGGCAACAAAACAGTTAAATGACCTTTCTCAATTCCAGCTAAAATTAACAATTTCCTAATGTGACTAACATCAATATATAACCTCCTTTCACTGAAGTTAATTTCCCTTTGATGTTAAACATCACTTGCTTGATTAGCTTTTAAGTAACAGTACCAGCAATGATGATCACCTATCTCTGCTTTGTATTTTTTTAAAAATCTAAATTAGACTCTTCTGATTTTTATTTTATAAATAGCTTTGTTGCATTCCTGTCTGTTGCTATGCCAGAAACGAGAAAGATCACTACCTCATCAATAAAAATAGAAACAGCATAGCTGTTCAAATGTCTCAACAACTATTGGTAGAACAGCCATCATTGCAACAAAGGCACCTAAGTAAGAGCCTCAGAAGAACTTGAATAAGTTGAAAAAGATTTGTTTTATTCATCCTGATCATTCTATTAGAAAATGGTAAAGTTATGTGAAAAGGGCAATGCTGAGAAGAAAATATATCAGTTAATATTTATAAGAAATACATAGGAAAAAAGATTACTTTAAATAGCAGGGGAAAAAAAAAAGAAAAATAAACACAAAAGTAGGTCACCAGAAGAAAAATTATTTTCTATCCCCAGGAGGATTAATAATTGACATGTAGCAGCTTCTGAGGCAGCCACTAAGCAGATGGATGGATATGGTTATTCCCTGTCCTATATTTACTAATGGAAAGTTCCCAGTATAAACATTAATGTAGTAAGAATTGTTTTATGCTCCTGAGATTTTTAGATGGATAGATATCTTTGGCAGCTTGCCTAAAGGGATATAATTCTTTGACCTTTAATTTATTTCATACTTTTAAAGCATAGTTTTTTTCATTTCCCAGAGCAGCACACTGAAAGCAAAGAGCCTGTTGCCACTTGTCTGAGAACACTATGCTATCTCACTGCCTCTCTGAAGAAATACATTGTATGAGGATTTCCTGACTCTACCTGCCCATGCATTTTAAGACCAGGATTTCATATAATGTCCTTGATTTGAGGGGGCTCAGCACTTGTACTAAATATATGTCTGGAATTTTATAGTATTGCCATTTTGCATTTCATCTTGTACACTAGACTTTTCTGTGTTGGTCTACAAACAGATAAGTATTATTCTTCAGTTGTTTCTTAATATATACTATTATTTCTATTTTATTTCTGTTATGCTATATTTTGATTGAAAAATCTGTTCTAAAAGTACAGAACATGTTATTCATAGCTTTCAGGCTGCTTTGGTGAAAACCCATGCTTCCAGGGGAAACTAGAATTTTTGCAAAATTTTGATCTCTTAGACATCCTCTTTTCCTCATATCAACCAAAAAAAACCCTAGAAATATTCTTTCTTTCATTAGTTAAATATAATTCAGAAAGTATTTGATTATTTTTAAAATTAATATGGATCCTAGTAAATGGGATAGTTTTTTATGTCTCCCCCTCAAAAAAACCCCAAAACCCACAAACAAAACCCCCCCCCCAAA